>OZ025874.1:3044695-3139695 GCA_964019415.1 Ianthella basta | reverse complement strand
CGCGCCTCAGAGAGACACAGACTGAAGTGGAGGAATCAGTAAGTAATTACCAATGTTCGTGTCGTGAACGTTCTCGCTTTAGTGCAGCTAGGCAGAGGTGTACGGTGACGTGGACGGTCTCAGTCGCTAGTCTCTCGACCTTCCCGCGCTCTCGATCTGGAAGGCCTGGGAACTGGTCGCTGTAAAGCTTTGGTGTGTGCAATTCACCTTAGAAACCTGTGTAGCTAGGTCGAGAAGCATATCTTTTCTAAGCTTACAGCTCGCACTCTGCGTCTGCGATGGAAGCTGGTATGCTTAGATCATCCTCAGTTTATGTCCCTAAATGAATCATTTTCTGCTTCTTCCTTGCAACTGTGATATAGTTTGTTGTGATGTGATCATTGACCGTCAGTCACAATCTCCATCAAGGATGTAAAAGTGGGCATATAATGTTATAATATCCACAAGGACATGCAGCACATTTCTCCCCAGTCACATACACACTGGTGGTCCTGCATGATGATGACCTCTGCTGGAGTTGATAGTGCTCACATGGTAACTTATTGAAGCTTTTGCAGAGATAAGCCATTTCAGACCATGGATACATTACTAGCTGCTACAGCTGAATGAGGATTCCTCCGGTTTTGTGAACTTCAGTAGTCTACTTGCTCATATGCAAATGGAGTTCATGGCATGAGATACACTACACATTAGCATAGCGGTACAGTATATCAGGCTCGATATCTCTGCATTCAAGGTATTACACATACATGCAGATATGTTATGCAGGATAAACATATGTTGGGATTGTGTGTGGTTGGAACTCCCACTCGTGATCGTCCCCACATGTGGCATGCTCACGTGTCCCATGTTCCCAACATGGAACACGAGCAGACTTCTCAGAATGCAATGATGCTGCAACTCAGTAATATAAGGTACGGGTGGGTCACAAGGATGGTGTCTACCACCTATGTGATTGTGATGCATACTGTTAGTGTTCAAGTCAAAAGGCTGTTAACATGCCCCATATCCCGTATTTCAAATTTCATGTCACCGTGTGTGAGGTGAAGTGAACAATAAACCCACACAAACCCTCACATAATCCTGCCATGCCCTAGTAAGCACTTGCATAGTTACTCAACTCAAAACTTCTTGCTGGGTGTTGTATTAATCAAACCATGATGCCTATGACTTGACATTGCAAGTAACAGTGAGTGGTGTTGGCACTATCCTTTGACAGTCAGACCTTAATCTGCAATTCAGCATTTCCCTACTAGTATTCTATTAAATGTGTCACGAGAGACATGTTAGTGCACTTGGATAGTCCTAGGATGGTATGCAGACACACCCCTTTTTGTTTCTATGTCGCAGTGTGAGCTGTATAATTTTGACAGCACTAGCGTGAGCTTTTTGCATTTCAAGCAGGTGCTAGTCATTGCACAGCCATCTTGTGCTCTACTCTGTATTCTGTGTTGTGAGTGAAGTCGTTAGCATCTCAATGACTATCTATATTACGTACCTTCTCCCAACTCATCGCGTATCAAAAGGTCTCCTTTTTGTCCATGTTGCCAATCACAGTCAAACTTACCATGTATAATTATGTTAAACATAGCAACTGGAGAGACATAGTCATGCATGATGTACGTAGCTGTGGTACTTGAACAGACCAGAGCTTCGTCTCTGTCATGTGTTCCTTTTGCCAGTCATCCTAGAAATTGAGTGGTGTCTGCTAAATACCTTATAACCACCTTGTACTCTGAACATGATATAGATCTGAAGGTAAAGGATTTAACATAATAGTGTACATGCAGGAGCACACACACACACCTTGAACCTTGAACCTTGAAGCCGCCCATAGTAGGTTTACTATGATAGCGGAGCCCTTGGATTATCATCTTGGGCAGTCGGCAATTCACTGGCTGGTGGTTTCTGGCAAAATCTTTGATGCCTCTTAAAGTCACCTGGTCATCGAAACATTCTCCCACAATCACATGTGTAACTTTCCCTTGAGATGGTATGTTGGCTGCACATCTGTTCTCACTACGATTTTCTGCTGCCTTATCAACTACCTCTTGACAAACATCTAACCACCCCTTCCTGTCTTGGCATGTCTTGTACCAGGTGTCCTTGGCACCTATTGACTTTAGGTCTTGACTGACTAGATCTCTCCACCTCCTCTTTGTTCCATGGTTTGGTCTTGTCTTCCTCAATTCCCCAAATAACAGCTTCTTTGGCAGTCGTCCTTCATCCATTCTACCCACATGACCTAGCCACTTCAACCGGTGCTCCATTGAAACATCAGGGATGGTCCAAGTCATGCTGAACCATTCAGCCAGAGCCTGGGTTGTCAGTCTTTCCTGCCATTGCTATTATCTGGTGACTCCGAGTATAGCCCTCACACAGCAATTGTGAAACGCATTTAGCCTTCTTGTTTGTTGGGCTTTTAACACCCAAGTTTCAAATCCGTACAATAGGACTGCCAAAACCAATGCCTTGTAGACTGCTCTCTTGTTAGCCACTGACAAGTTGGAGTTGTTGAAAATGGGTCCCCTTAGAGACCCAAAAGCTCTGGAAGCCTTCTCGATCCTGCTGTTGACATCAGACAGGACATCTCCATCCCTCGATAAACTAGAACCTAGGTATGTGAAGCAATCCACCATCTCTATTTCCCTCCATCAGCATGTACTGAACCCATATCCCTGTCACAAACCGCTTCTCCCACTACTATTCCTTTGGTCTTCTGAGTGCTAACAGTCAAACCCCATTGCTTTGCCACATCAACAAATGTCCTGGCTACAATTTCAAAGTCACTGCGGGAGCTGGAATACAGAGCCACATCATCTGCAAACTGTGTCTCAGTCGCCCTCACCACTTCCAGCTTTGACTTCGTGGTTCTGTCCCCCACCAGCTTCCTTCCATGTTTGAACAACACGTCAATTCCAGCCCCTGCACACACCTTTCGCCAACATGCAACCATAGCACTAAAGTAGATGTAGAGTAGGAGCCAAAGTACACCCTTGTCTAAGACCATTCTTCACTTCAAAAGGATCGGACAACTCTGTTCCCACCCTGACCTCAGCCTTCATGTCCTGGTGGAAGGACTGAATAATGCTCAGCATTGTTGGGGGTACCCCACACTTCTTCAACACTCACCACAAGGCCTGCCGGGGTATGGAGTCGTAGGCTTTCTTTAGGTCTATAAACAGGACAAAGAGTGTTTCACCATGTTCAATAGCCTTTTCCATCAACTGCCGGGCCACAAAGATCATATCCACACATTCTCTTCCTTTTCTGAAGCCACACAGAGATTCTGGCAAGGTATGTTCTGCAATGGCCTGTAGACGTTCTTGAATGATTCTGGCAAAAACCTTCCCCATGATGTCTAGTAGACTAATACCCCGCCAGTTATCACAGAGTTGGAAGTTTCCCTTTTTGGGGATAGGGACAACCACTGCATCCTTCCAGTCATCCACTACTTTGCCTTTTCTCCATACGTCCTGCATCAGCACTAATAGTCTATCAAAGAGTTGTGCGCTACCACAGCTAACCAGCTCAGGTAGAATGCCAGTTTTACCTCCAGCTTTGCCACTCTTCAGTTTGGAGAGTGCACTCACCAACTCTTCTTCATTAGGGGTTGTATCCAGTTCTACGAATGGTGATAAAGCAGTAGTACTTTCCAGTACTTCCTCATTGAACACACTCCCACATTGAGAAATCTGTTGAAGTGCTGATGCCATCTGGCTAACTCTTCTGGTGGACCCTGTGTTAGCTCTCCGTTGTCCTTCATGACTGCTTGTGGCCTGGCTGGCTTGCGTCCTGCATGTGCTTGTTGTAGCCTCTGGATACACACCCATCTGGTCCGGCCATCCTTTGCAGCTGCTTCCCCTTGCGTTGCTACTTGGCATACCCATTCCTCTTTGGCTTTGTCTATTGCCTTCTTCACAGTTCTTTGATGTTGTCTGAACTCTTTCATCTTAGCCTGGGTGTTACTTCTTAGGTATGCAGAATGAGCTTCATCTTTAGCTGCAATCAATGGTATCAAAACATCTGCATTCTCTTCAAACCATTCTGGCTGCTTCCTTCTTCCTCGTCCCACAGTTTCCTCAGCTGCTGCCATGATGGAGGACTTCACAGTTGTCCAGTTGTGCTCTAAGGATTTCTCCAAAGAGTGGCCGTTGGTCTTTGGCTTGCCTTCCAGGCAGTCTGCATACTCATCTCTCTTTGCCTTACTACACAGCTCATGAACAGCAAAAGGAACAGACTTCTTGCCCCTTGATACACTGGTATGTGGCAGTTGTACTCTGAGCTTGTCCCTGACCATCTTGTGATATGTCCAGCAATTAGCCCCCCTCATCACCTTAACGTCCCTGCAAACGACTCTCTGTGCTGCCCTCATCACTATTAGGTCAATCATGTGCTGCTTCTTGGTAGCTGGATGCATCTATGTGCCAAAGTAGATGTCCTTCTTCTCAAACCAGGTGTTCATCACCGTTAACTGGTTGACTGAACAGAACTGTAAGAACTCTTCCCCTGCCAGGTTCCTCTCATCTAACCCATGTCTCCCTATCACCCCATGCCATGAGTCCTCTCCTGGCTTCAACACTCCCACTCTAGCATTGAAGTCACCTAAAACCACAAGGATGTCGTTCTGTGGAATCTGGTCCAGAGTTTCTTGTAGGTCTGAACAAAACTGATTCTTCACACCTGGAGGAGCCCTAGCAGTTGGGGCATAAGCACAGACTATTGACAAAAACATGTTAGATGTCTCCCTAGAACCTCCACACCTCCGTTGTCCTTTGCCAACCCATTTCAACCTTGCCAATCCTGGAACTGACTGCTTTCCATAGCTCTCCGGCAGCCCTCCAAGCTGCTGTAGCTTTGGGATTTATCATAACGCCCGCGCCTTCATTACATGCTGCATCTTCACCATTAGCCGGGAGGGGCCTACCTGAGTGTAAAAACATGAACCTTTCTGCTGCCGGCCAAACATCCTTCCCGAACTTCGTCTCCTGAATCCCAGCTACTGATATTCCATAGCATTCCTCTCCTACCAAAAGATCAAGCTTCCTATCTACTTCTCTGGCAGAACTACCTTCACCTCCTGTTGGTATCAGCTGCCTCTTTCTATGAATCCGTACTTCCCCCCGAGTTCTCCACCAAAGTTTGTACATTCCATGTACATACAACCAAGTTTCTGTGACCTTACTTGCGCTCTCGCTTCCACTCATGCATCTCAAAAATGCCAATGAAATTTCCAACCTCTTGTGCAAAAGAAAAGCTTCCTTGGCTTGCAAAACCAAGACAAGTAGAGCCACTGTCAGTATCTGGACTACTACTCCCGAATACTGCCAGTGGGTGTCAAGTTTAGCCGCATTTGCGTTGTCCGGGACTCACCACGTGGAGGTACTTGACTTGAGCCCCCCCCCCCCCCCCCCACACACACATACACACACACGCGTGCCCAGTTTTTACAAACACTACTGGCCAGGAATTTAAGGATGTACCAATTCTGACTGTCCTCGTGCTACTATAGTAGAGAAAGCTAGCTAGTGGTTCAGTGCTTGACTACACTGTAGTCAGTGAGTATTGATTTTACTTTTGGTTGAACCATACAAGTCATAGTCAGTCTAGTACTGCAATTGCATAGCTACACTGTCAATCAAGCAGATAAAATAGCTTTGCTCCTCAGTAGAAAGTTACCTTGAGTACAGAAATTTAATTATGTAGCAGTTAGTAATAAGCATACTCCTGGCGTTAACAATACTAGCAGGGAAGCCCACCTTTGGTGGGCTTCCCTGCTTTGGTGCCCTGATGATGGTGAGTCTGTGTCGGCCTGGCGGCGCCAGAATGTGTGATAGCAGTGTGTTTACATCATCTGGTAGAATACAGGCTTCTAATACTTGATTGTGGGCTGGTGTATGCATATACTCATGTTTGGATGCTTTATGTTAAAGTGAGTTCAGTGCACATGTTAGACATAGTCAACCTGTACATGTGATGAGAAAGAAAAGAACATTTTGATGGTAAATTGCTAACCCAAAAAGTTGAGGATATCCAACATTGTCTGTGAACTGTGTGCTCTGAGCGTATGTGTCCCGATTAAGTAGTACTTTCAGATGGTGGGTGATCCGACTTGACTAAGTGCAACATACAGCAGTCCATGTGAAAACATAGCTAGTGTAGGCGTTCTCGTCACCATTCTCCTGAAATTGTGCTCTGGATGCAGCTGAAGTGTTTCGAGTCTAGTGCATTGTGTTCTGCACAGGTATTGCCTTCTGACATTGTGACAGGCTATGTATGCTGGTGCTGGTCAGTGCGTGGATCGTCCTTCAAGATTGCACTGTTTTGGGTGGAACTACTCTGAATTCATTCTGTGCTGTTTCTTTTAGTCATTTTGTTCAGCCCATGGACACTGCTGCTACAATTAGTTGTTTTTGTACTGCCTCTCAGCTGCAGCACATGATTATCACCTCAGCTATTGCTGCACCTGCACCACCTCCTTCCTGGCAATCAACAGACACAAAATGGCATTGGTATCCTATGACAATGGCTCCTTCTCAGATGTTCCTTCCCTTTCTTCTCTGCCCTGGTGAAAAACATCGCTGCTTGCATTATCCCATTGATCCAACTTGAAGTGGGATAAACTGCAGATGAAAGGAACTCGCTGAATGCATAGTGTAAACCCCTAAACGCTGTTAAGAATATGGAACGTACCTAGGAATACGAAATGCACTAAGAATACAGAACGCAGCCAAGAATACCGAATGGTTCAAAGAATACTGTACTCTGGCAAGACTACGGAAATATTTGATTAAGGCTTAGTTCATTGACAGACAGCACGGTAGCTCTATCAGACAGCATGGTAGTGCTGTCTATGTAGGGATGGTGGTGGTTGTTTGTATGCTGTAATACAAACGAAAAGACGCGCTACTCCTAAACAGAAGTAAGAGCCGGCGAAAGAAACCGTCTATGAAGAAGGGAGGCTGTACAGTATTCAGAGCTAACCTTATTTCCAAGCACAAGCGCGCCGTCGGGTAGAAATCGTCGTCGTAATTTTCCGTGTTTCGTCTTCTTTTTAGGGGCTGCCGCAGGCAGCCCCTATATTGTTTTCAAATTGACGTTTTCATATGGCTTCATGTTACGGATATATATATATATATATATATATATAATACGCGAACCTACGGTTGAACGTCAATGCTTACATTTATATTGAATGTATTGGGCGAAGTATTGGGTATAGGGAATTTATATTGTCAGCCATTTTATTCGGCCGGAAGTGGACCGTGTGCGAGGCCAAGGGACTTTGAAAACCGGCTTCTAAACGACGTCTTAGCGAACTTTGGACGTTCTCTTCCGCCTCTGATCCTGGAACAGACTCCTACAGCACTTCTGGTTGACGGGCAAAGGCACAGCTTCGATATAGCGCCCAACAGGTCATCGAATTCGCCCCGCGCCTTCTTCGATAATGGCCGCGCCGCCTCGGAGGACTTCACTCCGCCGCCTGGAACACATGACAGGAGTAACGTAGAAACTTCTAAGCGCCGTGATATGTACACGCTAACATTCTTCAACCGTTTCTAGTGTTGAAAAGCTTAACTCGCACGGTTGCCCTTGTAAATGCTCTTCCGAACCTGGCCCACGCGTACTGCACTGTAGCAAATGTACGTAGCTTTTGCCATCACAGACCACTAGCTACTCTGGCGACTGTGGGTTCTTTGGTACATTATGTTTATGTAATTACTCACTGTAAATGCATGTGCTATAAGCAGTCATGTGTCTGTCTTCGCTGGAGATTTGTCTGTGCATGTGGTGTGTGTGTGTGTGTGTGGTGTGTGTGTGTATGTGGTGTGTGTGTGTGTGAGTGTGTGTGTGTGTGTGTGTGTGTGTGTGTGTGTGTGTGTGTGTGTGTGTGTGCATGTGTGCGTGCGTGTGTGTCTCATGTGTCTGGTGATAGTGGTGTGTGTGTGTGCTGAGGTTACTGAGGTATGACACGATGTCATGTTTACCTATTGTGAGTGACAGCTGCGACCGAAGGGAGCAAGTATTTCGAGTTGGGGCGGCAGCCCCACGAGTTTTTAACTCGAAATACTTGTTCTTCTTCTTCTTCTTCACGAATGACAAAAAGTAAGACAACAATTCATCCGCAGTTCTTCTCGCCCCCTTCCTGGCTAGTGCCTTTTGTAGGTTAGGGAATGCTGCGACGTAGTATGGCATGTGGCAATTCTCTGGTCTAAGGTGCCCATAGCTACGAGTCGCCATTTTTCCATGACGTAATTGGCAACCGGTTGTAACCGGCCTGCATTGTTGTTTCTCCGGCCGCCTAGTCCCTTCAGTTGCGTTACAATCATTAGTTCCACAACGCGGTCAGATGTTCCAGGGTGCATACGGGACATGCTTCAACCGCCATTCGCCCGCGCACCATTTCGAAGGTTCTCCGCATTCTTGCCACTTGGCAGCCATTTTCACTTATTGCGCAATTGCTTCCGGCCGCCATTTCCGGGTTTGTTTGGCGGTGCAGAGCTAGCTGTCACTTTCGGTTCCACTTCGCAAGCATCCTGTATTCAAGGATGTAGGTATAGTGCAGCTCTTTTGTATGCATGTAGGGGCCCCCTGTAGTGTGGGTATATATGTAGTCGGAGTGGCAGCGAAATATGATTGGGATTGTGGGTGTTGCTCCGTTGCCAGTCTTGCCTATCACCACGATTTCCTACAGCCCCCCTAGTCCCACCTAGTCCCCCCCCCCTCTGTTCTGCTGTCCTAGCCTTATCACAGCTAACTCGGCAACATGATAGCCTATCCAAACAGAAGTAATACATCTTGCACACACCCACAACAGCTTACCCTAGGTTGCCCACCCAGCCACACCCCACAATGTGCTACACACCTTAGGCCTGCCATGCATTTGGGACACATGCATTGATTCCTTTGTTGCCACTGTTGTTTGGAAACCTTTCAAGTAGACCAGCCGTTGCCCATCTGAAATTTGCATTCCATAAAAAGTCAAGAAACAAGGGTGTGTAAAAATGTTTCCTCCAAAAACAAGGGCAGATGTAGGGATGGTGCAGTGTGTCACTAAAGGGCATGGCAAACCACCTGGCGGAAAAACCATAGGAACAAGGAGGAGGGCCGGTCCATGCAAAGAGGAGGGCCAGCCTGTCCATGCAAAACACCCAAATCACTAACATTCGCTGACTTTGAATACATTCAGTGCACCATCCCTACATCTGGCAACATTTTGCGGTGCTTGTGGTCTTGCTACCATCCTCTGTTTCTCCACCTGCATATTGTTATGCAATTATGAGTGTGCAATAACAAGCTATAGGGCTACTACATGCGACTAAAATTGTACGCCTATTCCAGCTATGCATCTCCCCATGTACACATCACCAAGCTGCATGCATACACCCATGCATGTACATGAATAAAGCGCTGATGAGAAAAGGCTGTACAGCTATATAGCAATTGCAGAATCTGGTACACAGTGGCACATACATAAATTATGTACAGGTGTGTTCTAATATACTGTAAGACACTAGCTACCTGGATATAATTATGTAGCATATATGAAGGTTGAACTTTACAAATGTTTGCAGTGAAGTGTGCAAAGTTTGTGCTGGCCTAGAGCTAAACAGTGTGGGCATGAAAGTCGGTGTGGTGGTTTGCAGACAGCTGCAGCGGTGTCTAGTGAACAGCTATGGTAAGTATTGCCACTGCAGTTGATCTTAGTGGTTTGCCGGTGTCTCATGGCAGAGCAAGATGGCTACATAAAAGATGAATTAATCCAAAGAATATGGAGCCTGCAACTGATACATGAAAACACATAAAGAATAATAGGAGGAAGAGTAGGAGGTCCTAGATTCTAGAGCACAGCACAGTAGATTGAGTAGCAAGCAAATTGCAGGGACCACCTGGTGGAAAGAGAAGATAGTGCACAGCAAAGCAGAGAGATGGGCAAATTGTAAGGCTGCACCTGTAGGCATAGAGGGGAAGCTGAATAGTCGGAATAGTTACGCAGTAACTAGTAGGAAGTGCGGCAAAATGTTGCCAGATGTAGGGATGGTGCACTGAATGTATTCAAAGTCAGCGAATGTTAATGATTTGGGTGTTTTTTGCATGGACAGGCTGGCCCTCCTCTTTGCATGGACCGGCCCTCCTCCTTGTTCCTACGGTTTTTCCGCCAGGTGGTTTGCCATGCCCTTTAGTGACACACTGCACCATCCCTACATCTGCCCTTGGTTTTGGAGGAAACATTTTTCCACACCCTCTATGTAGGGATGGTGGTGGTTGTTTGTAATACAAACGAAACATTGTGCTACACCTGAACAAATGTAAGAGCCAGCGAAAGAAACCATCTATGAAGAAGGGAGGCTGTACAGCATTCACAGCTAACCTTATATCCAAGCACAAGTGCGCTGTCAGGTAGAAAGTGTCGTCGTCATTTTCCATGTTTCATTAACGTCTTTCTTTTTCTTCTCCATCAGCTGTAGCTCGTGACTGACAAGGAGTAAGGCAACAATTCATTCGCAGTTCTTCTGACCCCCTTCCTGGCTAGTGCTTTTTGTAGGTTAGGAAATGCTGTGGCGTAGTATGGCTTGTGGCGATTCTCCGGTCTATGGTGTCCATAGCTATGGGACATCTGCCATTTTCTCATGACTTTATTGGCAACCAGTTGCAATCGGCCTGCATTGTTTGTTACTCCAGCCACCTAATCCTTTCAGTTGCGTTTCAGTCATAAGTTCCACAATGGGTCAGATGTTCCAGGGTGCATACAGGACATGCTTCAACCGACATTCACCCGCACACCGTTTCGGAGGTTGTTCACAGTCGTGCCATTTGGCAGCAATTTTCACTTGCTGTGCAGTTGCTCTGGCTGCCATTTCCGCGTTTGTTTTCTAGCCTTATCACAGCTAACTCAGCAACATGATAGCCTATCTGAACAGAAGTAATACATCTTGCACCCACCCACCACAGCCTACTCTAGGTTGCCCACCCAGCCACATCCCACAATGTGCTACACACCCTGTCATGCATTCGGGGCACATTCCTTTGTTGCCACTGTTGTTTGGAAGCCTTTCAAGTAGATCAGCCGTTGCCCATGCGCAATTTGCATTCCATAAAAAGTTGAGAAACAAGGGTGTGTAAAAATGTTTCCTCCAAAAGCAAGGGCAGATGTAGGGGTGGTGCAGTGTGTCTCTGAAGGGCAGAGACACACTGCTGAGGTGAGGTACCTCATTTCCATGAGGTACCTCAACTCCATAACCTGAATTCTGCTTCTTGGTCTCTTCTGAAGAGTCCAAATCTCACCCCCACACAATAGAGTTGGCACAACTATAGCATTAATTAATCCACTTCATTGCACTATACTGTTGCTGCCATAATTGCGTAACGCCAGGCCTGACAAAGGTTCACTGCTGCTCTTATAATTGCATACATAAACATATTGGTGCATTTGCATCATCCATTGCATTTTACATACACTCTGCAATCTGAATGCTAGCCATTTGTCCTGATTCCATATGCACCCTTCACCTTGAGTGCTGTACTGGGATACATAATTATTTCACCTTAATGTTATTATTTTGTTTCATTAGTAAAACAAACAAGCAGCATCATTGTCAACAGTGAAGGCAATGTTGAAGGCAGGCTGTTCTGTGGATGTGGTGGATAGCACGACTTGGAGTGTTTTGCATGCTGCAGCTCGAGGTGGTAATGTTGAAGCAATTAGAGAAATGTTGGGTGCAGGTTGTGACCTTAATGCAAAGGATGATGATGGTATCACTCCACTGCATGTGGCAGCATGGGCAGGGAAGACCGAGGCAGCATTGGAGTTTATCAGACATGGGGCAGAGAAAGCCATAGTGGCTGGTGCAATAGGTACTCCACTTCATCTGTCTGCATTTGTTGGTCATGTGTTAACTGTGAAGGCAATGTTGAAGGCAGGCTGTCCTGTGGATGTGGTGGATAGCAATGGTTACAGTGTTTTGCATGCTGCAGCTCAAGGTGGTAATGCTGAGCTCATTAGTGAAATGCTGAGTGTAGGTTGTTACATTAATGCAACAGGCAATCGTGGTGAGACTCCACTGCATGTGACAGCATGTCTAGGGAAGACTGAGGCAGCTTTGGAGTTGATCAGACATGGGGCTGAGAAAGCCATAGTGGCTGGTGAAATAGGTACTCCACTTCATCAAGCTGCATTTGTTGGTCATGTGTTAACTGTGAAGGCAATGTTGAAGGCAGGCTGTCCTGTGGACGTGGTGGCTAGCGATGGTTACAGTGTTTTGCATGCTGCAGCTAAAGGTGGTAATGCTGAAGTCATTAGAGAAATGCTGTGTGCAGGTTGTGACATTAATGCAACAGGCAATGATGGCAAGACCCCACTGCATGTGGCAGCATGGAATGGGAAGACTGAGGCAACATTGGAGTTGATTTCACATGGGGCACAGAAAGCCATAGTAGCTGGTGCATTAGGTACTCCACTTCATCGAGCTGCATTGTGTGTTCATGTGTCAACTGTGAAAGCAATGTTGAAGGCAGGCTGTCCTGTGGATGTTGTGAATAGCAATGGTTGGAGTGTTTTGCATGCTGCAGCTCAAGGTGGTAATGCTGAAGTGATTATAGAAATGTTGAGTGCAGGTTGTGACATTAATTCAACAGACAAGGATGGTGACACTCCACTGCATGTGGCAGCATGCAAAGGGAACACTGAGGCAGCATTGGAGTTGATCAATCATGGGGCAGACAAAGCCATTGTAGCTGGTACAGCAGGTACTCCACTTCATCAAGCTGCACTAGGTGGTCATGTGCCTACTGTGAAGGCAATGTTGAAGGCAGGCTGTCCTGTGGGTGTGGTAAATAGCAATGGTTGCAGTGTTTTGCATGCTGCAGCTGAAGGTGGTAATGCTGAAGTGATTGGAGAAATACTGAGTACAGGTTTTGACATAAGTGACATTAGTGCAAAAGATGATAATGGTGAGACTCCATTGCATGTGGCAGCATGGAAGGGGAAAACTGAGGCAGCATTGGAGTTGATCAATCATGGGGCAGACAAAGCCGTAGTAGCTGATACAGCAGGTGCTCCACTTCATCAAGCTGCACTTGGTGGTCATGTGTCAACTGTGAAGGCAATGTTGAAGGCAGGCTGTCCTGTGGATGTGGTAAATAGCTATGGTTGCAGTGTTTTGCATGCTGCAGCTCAAGGTGGTAATGCTGACGTGGTGAGAGAAATGTTGAGTGCAGGTTGTGATATTAGTGGAAAAGACGATAATGGTGAGACTCCACTGCATATGGCAGCATGGAAAGGGAATACTGAGGCAGCATTGGAGTTAATCAGTCGTGGGGCAGACAAAGCCATAGTAGCTGATGCAGTAGGTACTCCACTTCATCAAGCTGCATTTGGTGGTCATGTGTCAACTGCGAAGGCAATGTTGAAAGCAGGCTGTCCTGTGGATGTGGTGGATAGTGATGGTTGCAGTGTTTTGCATGCTGCAGCTGAAGGTGGTAATGCTGAAGCGGTGAGAGAAATGTTGAGTGCAGGTTGTGACACTAGTGGAAAAGACTATAATGGCGAGACTCCACTGCATGTGGCAGCAAAGAAAGGGAACACTGAGGCAGCATTGGAGTTGATTGGACATGGGGCAGACAAAGGCGTAGTAGCTGATACAGTAGGTACTCCACTTCATCAAGCTGCATATGGTGGTTGTGTGTCAACTGTGAAGGCAATGTTGAAGGGAGGCTGTCCTGTGGATGTGGTGGATAGTGATGGTTGCAGTATTTTGCATGCTGCAGCTGAAGGTGGTAGTGTTGAAGTGATCAAAGAAATATTGAGTACCAGTTGTGACATTAATGCAGTAGACAATGATGGCGAGTCTCCACTGCATGTGGCAGCAAGGAAGGGAAACACTGAGGCAGCATTGGAGTTGATCAGTCATGGGGCAGACAAAGTCATAGTAGCTGGTGCAATAGGTACTCCGCTTCATCAGGCTGCATATGGTGGTAATGCTTCAACTGTGAAGGCAATGTTGAAGGCAAGCTGTCCTGTGGATGTGGTGGATAGTGATGGTTGCAGTGTTTTGCATGCTGCAGCTGAAGGTGGTAATGCTGAAGTGATTAGCAATATACTGAATGCAGATTGTGATATTAGTGCAAAAAATGATGATGGTGAGACTCCACTGCATGTGGCTGCACTGAATAGGAATACTGAGGCGTTATTGGGGTTGATTGGAAATGGGGCTACCAATGTTGCTTTTAAGTGTGGTGCCCCACTTCAAGAAGTGTCAGAAGAAGATGAGGAGACAGATAGACTAATGGAATTGACCAGGTGTAGAGTCACTGGGAAATGTGATTTGAATAGTACAAATGTACATGGCTTGACTCCCTTGCACTATGCTGTGCTATCAGAGAACGAGGACTGTGTGCATGTCCTCCTGCAGCATGGAGCAGACCCAAGGAAGGTTGCTCCCTACCTTGGTTCACCTTACGTTTGGGCAAGTGTTTTTGCATCTACTGTTGTGGAAACATTTGATGACTTCATAGTAGAGGAAGATGATGAGAGACTTCCTTGGATGCACGAAGTTTCAAAGGAGCATCAGTGGAATAAGTTCATTCAAGATTTTCTGCTTGACAAGCAAAGTGCTCTTGAAAGAGGCCCACTTGGCATGTCACATCTAGAATATCTGCTTGTGCTTGAATGTGATATTGAAACTTTGGTCTCCTGTTTGCAGAAATTGTCTGTAGTCTTCCGTTTTCATAACGAGCCTTTGGCAAGTGCAGATAATGTGTTGCTTTTGGCTACCGTCCTTGGACTGGACTCAGTTCTTAGCAGCATCTTAGGTTTTGCTAGCTACCATCTATCCTTTGCTGCCCAATCTGTGACTTCCCTTTTAAAGATGCACTTCACCCTACAAACACTACCAAACCTTCAAGAGCTGGTTCCATCTGAATGTATCAATCTGAACCTGCTGCATGTAGCTGTGCTGGCTATGAACTTTAAAGTAAGTGGGGAGTTCTTCTTCGATGATGTAGAAGCTGACTACCCTTCAGTCCTCAAGCTGCTGGTGACCAGTGACTCATTTTGCCACAACCTTCACGAGTACCTTGGCAATCTGACCCCTCTGGACATAGCAGAAGAGCTTGGACTTGACGAGGCAGTCACCATCATCAGTAGAGCTGGAGGGAGACATGGGATATGGACAGCGATCCCAGAAGAGGTCAGGTTTGAACACCGACCAACTATCCTCCACCACCATCAGGGATTAATGCAGCTGATGTCATCAGGTCCACACGAACAGCAAGCAGTGCAGGCAGTGGTCAGCCAGTTGCTAGGTAGAATCACTACAACTGAGCATGGAACATCCACAATGGAGTCTCATCTCCTTCAGCAGAAGATGCTGGACCAGAGACCGGACTTAACCAACTTTGTCAACACTGTCCTGCCAAAGATTGCGTATGTGAATTGGATGGAGTTTGGCATACAACTTCAAATTCCCTCTCCAAAACTGAATGATATCAATCAAAGTCAATATCTCCTGAGGGGCAAATGCCTAGAGGTCTTCATCTACTGGTTGGAGCACAATGAGGCAGCCAGCTGGAGGACACTGCTGGAGGTACTGGGCCACTTTGAGACCAAACAGACTATAGAGCAGTTGACACAGGAAATCCTTGCAGCCCAAGACAGTGCAGTGAGTTAAATGATTGTGTAAAGTGCTGTTTGTATGTGCACCTTTGTATAAGCAATGTTGTGTAATGTACGTAACCTGTACAGTATGTTATGCATTGAAGCATCCCATCCCTTTTACTCATTCCTCTTCGTACAGATTCTACCAATCTCCTCAACTCGTAATGTACCATATCATCCCAGTCCAATGGAAGTTGGTATGTTAATTTCTGTCTACGTATAATACAGTACCTCTCATATGCATACTCTGAGTCCCAGCTTCTGAAGTGGTTATTGTGACAATGTTGTGATCCAGAAGCCAACTTTAGGAAATTTTGCATAGTACACCACTCCCTAACAAGTGTTACTCTTATAGCTTCCCTCCACTTCCCTCGATTGCATGTTCTGCAGGAGCCACTCCCCCTCCTCCCTCATCCCAGCTGTCCCCTCAGTTTGTGTCCCATGTAGTGCACCATATTGGAGTGAACTGGTACAACTTTGCACTGCACCTGGGTATCAGCTCAACAGTACTGGATGTAGTGAAGGTTGAAAGACAAAGTGTGACTAGTGACTGTTGCCGTGAGTCCCTCCAGCGCTGGTTGAGGCATGATCGTCACTCTGGAGATAAAGGGAGGGAGGTGGGTGTGATCTTAGAGGCTGTTAGGAAGGCCTGTGGCCCAGTGGCAGTGGAGCGGATCCAGTCCAGTCTGCAGGGCAGTGAGGCCCAACCCTCTAGCCCCACCCCCCTCCTGCAGAGCACCCCTGACCTAGCTGTTCTGCAGGAACACGTGGTCCCCCTTACAGCCGCCCAGTGGGAGGCGGTTGCAGACTACCTGCTAGTGTCATATGAGAAGCGAGCTGTAATTGCTGCCAGTGAGCGAGGCCATGTTGAGGTGTGCTGCCGTGAGCTGTTCAACCAGTGGCTGCAGCAGTTGCCAGGCACTGGGTCCCTCCCCCGCACCTGGGAGAAAGTGCTTGATGTAGTAGGACAGGCAGTGGGGCCAGAGGTAGCTAAACGGATCAGAACAAGACTGGACTCCAAGGAGAGAGGTGAGGAAGGCTCAAATCATCACGTACCTGTAGACATGCATGCTTACCATGTTGCAATTGGCAGTATACATCCAGGTGGGGAACAGCAATCTGTAGGATTGGGACTATTACATACCCCCCATGGTGATTGTGAATGGGAATGTGTAGGACATGCTTGGCCTCTTGACACAGACGCACCTGATTTGTTGTTGAGTCTCAAATGATCACTTGTTTACACTGAAGTGCTGTCTCTTCTGCCACATCACACATATCACTAGCACCACACAGAGGTGCTAGATATAGTGGTGGTAGATGCTCATGCTATGGGCGTTCAGTCAGGAATAAGATTGCTCTTGAGCAAGGTCACGTAGCGAGGCAAAATTAGCGAGAGAGACCAACTACGAGAGTCTACATCAGTCATTATATTCAAAATTCTCACCAATTTACCTTTACCTTCCTACATGACCTTGCTCGTGATCGATCTTATTGATGCTAGACAGTGTTGATTCCTTTTGCTTGAATTAGAATCCTAGCTAGCTGTGTTTCATGGCCTAGATATGAACCATAGCAGTGGCCGGCAATATGTTTACACTATCAACAACAGACAACAGATACAGTTGTGTTGAGAGTGTTCATACTGTACACACAACCACTCACACATCCCTTCCCTCCTCAGCTTCCGGTGTGAAGAGACCATCTAGCGATGAAAAGACTCCTTTTGTTAAAAAGAGACACGTTGAAGTGGAAACCTCACCAGAGGGTATGTATGTATTATTGGCTGGGTAGTTCGTGTGCACTTGGATGGGCTGACTGGGATGTGACCACTATGGTGAGATTTGGTGATGACCCTCACACACACCCTCCCTCCTTTCCACAGCTGTCCCTCCCCCACCACTGTCATGTGGGTCTACTACTGGATCAGCAGCCCTCCCTCAGCAGGACACTGTCATGACTGCGTCAGGTAAAAAACAACTCAGTTCATAAACTACTATACCAAATTCATGGATTTCATGCCTGTTGCAACCTCAGGTGTGTGAGTGACCTGTGTAAAGGCTTGTGGCTTACTACTCCTTACACATTCTCTGCAGAATCCACAGGAGCCTCAGTACCTGGTCTGAAGAGACCAGCTAGTGTTGAGGAGACTCCTTTCACTAAAAGGAGAGATATTGAAGAGGGGGCCTCACCAGAAGGTATTGTTTACTAGTAGTTGTCTGACTGTGGATAGGCTGATTTGGATTGATGTAACTTTATAGTGAGAGAACTGTGGATGTTTAAAAGTACATGTGGTTTGCAGGAGTGCCTGTGTGCCTACCTGTATAATATTGTTTACTGTACATCTCTCAAGTTAATCCACCCATGGTCCTATATGCGTACGTGTAGTGAAATTACACTGTATGTACAGGAATGTACACACACAGGTAATCTATGTATGGCTTACCTTCGCTTTGCGTGTATCAGTTACACTATATCTGGTTATTGGTTTCAGACTATAAGAAGTAGTATATATACTTCTCCACCACAGTTTGGCAGATTCACATATGTGACAATTGAGTTTGCTTGTCTTGAGAACTACTTCACACTAACCAAGAAGTAGTAAGCCAGGTCTTAAGGGTGACCATGAAAACAAGCAATTTATCAAATACAGTGGAACCTCGGAAATAAGACCACCATCTGGGGCAAGCAGTGGTCTTATTTTTGAGGTGGTCTTAATTCTGCAATCGAACAATACATATGTACATGGATTTGGAACTAAACCGAAGCGGTCTTATTTCTAAGGTGGTCATTTTATAGAGGCGGTTGTTTAGCGGGGTTCAACTGTATTAGCAAGAATGAAGCTAGCCCATAGTTTACCTTGTTATGCTCCGTACCCATACATAAAATCTCCCAGTAATATCTTCTCAACCATAGTTCATTCAACTTCATTATAACCATTGTAAGCTTGCAGGACAGCAACTTTTCCTGGCATGTGCTATAGCAATATCATTGGCTATCACTGGTTGTAGTGGTTTTGAGAGTATATCACTTTTGCATTGACTGCAGAACAGTCAGTTCACTTGTAGCTACGTTTAATGTAGCAGCAATCCTCTCTGTCATTACTTCAGCTGTCAGGACATGTCTCAATGTCTTTTGCGTAAATTGGTAGTTTGACAAGTTTTTGTTGTTTCTTTTCCACCCATAATGCTTTCTTTCACTGATGCTTTCCACAGACAAGGGTATAACCCACCTTAGTGATGTGATTGTGTTTGACCTCTTCACTTCCTTCCCTCCCCCACATCACCCCCACTCCCTCACATTTAGTGGACCCACTCAGAAGTGAGTTCCTCAGCAGCAAACCCACAGCTGTGCTTCTCCTGAAGAAGGTGGTCCCTGAAGTTGCACATGAATGGCTGCAAATAGGAATCTACTTGGGTATGAATGTGTCCATTTTGAAGACATTCAAAGCCACAGAGTCACATGACCTTACGCTGTGTTGCCTGGAGATGTTTGAATCCTGGTTGAAGGAGTCAAGGGGAACAGGGGAATCCCCTCGCACTTGGTCGTCTGTCTTGTCTGCAGTTGGTGACTGCCTTGGGCAAGACGTAGCTGATAGCATTGAGAGGTCTTTGTTGGAAGAGAGACGTCAAAGGAAGTAGAGTTGTTGGTGAGGTGGGAGAAGAAGTTATTATTATTATTATTATTATTATTATTATTATTATTATTGAAAAAAACACCAGTGAGTGGAGTTATGGGAGGGAATAGAGATGGTAAGCATTAGCCAAACTCTTCTCTCAAGACAGAGCGATGTAAGCACATCTGATTGGTACCATGGGTGGATTGAAGGGTGCACTTTAGCTTGACCAACGGTATCAGCTCATCCTTGAATGAGGGTGAAACTGCTTGTGTATATGGCCAGTGGAGGTACTGGTAATTAGAAAGTGAGGCTGAAGACTGTTACAAGTGACCTGTCTTGGCTGTTTTTGTTGTGTGCTTATCTGTTGTCTCTACATGAGCTATCCCCACACTCCTCCAACATCTGCCACTGAGAGAGACACTCTCGTCTGATGTCTTCCTATAGTGCAGTATACACCTTCCAACTTCTCAACACTCCTCTCATTTCTCCAGTTTAATATAGCCAACACCCCACCATTGTCTCACACACAGTGACCTCCACACTCCTGTTATATCACCCACTGTGCACACCTTACTCTCCTATGATGTTTTCACTAAGTGAATTCCACACTTCCCCAGCATTCCTAAGAATTGAGCTACAATAAAAGTCTCCTCCAATGTGACCCATATGGGACCGTACCTATAGAGACTCCCACTTTCTACTTACTGGATTGTCTCGCACTGCTTGAACTGCCCAGACATCTTCCACTGTATGACCCCACACTCCTGAAATGCCTCCCTCTGTGTGACCCCTCACTCCTCAGACGCCTCACACCGAATGACCCCACACTCCTAAGATGTCTCCCACTGAGTGTCCCCACACTCCTCAGACATCTCCTGCTGAGTTAACCTCAAAACGACCTGGTGATGATCAGAAGCAGGTTTGCACTGTTTGCACCAGATCAGAACCACTAATTCAAGTACCCACTTCAAACACCGAACTGGTCTGATAATCTCGACCCTTGTAACATATGCCACTATGGTCAGTGGTGAACAACATTATTTGGAAAGAATCCTCAAGAGCGTTCTTGTCCAGTCCCCACCTCTGTCCCTCCCTCACAGCACCTCCCTGTACTCATCTGACAGTATTTCCCTGGTCTGTGACGGAGGCTCCTCAGCTTAGCCAACTACTCTCAAATGACACCCATATACTTGAGCAGTAGGTTGCTAGAAGAGCTGTTGTTGCTCCTGCCTTCAGCTCACCTTAGAAAGCAGTTTGTACATTAGAGAGATGCAGCTAAGCACCTCAATGTACATGGCTCTTGACTTTGCTGCTCTCTGCCTCTGCAGCCCCATCCTCCGTACCATGTTGTAAAACAATGCATATGGTGGGGGAAGGAGAGAGGGCTGTGATTATGTGTGAACGTAGTGCCTCCTACCTCTGTTGAGAGGAAGGCAGTTTGGTGCAAGAGTAGCTGAACCCTCAGACAGTGGAGGTGTAGCTATGGTCATTGCTTGTTATGTGGAGAGGCTGTTAACAGAAAGTGAATCTAATCTCTGCTGGCCTTCCACTTCTCTTGCACTTGTTGCACCCTTTGTTTAGGCAATGAGTGAATGTGACACTCTGCCACTTGTTCCTTTGAGTGAACCTTACACTCTTTCAACTCTTGGTTTGATTACTTCTCACAAAGTGATGAGTGAAGTGAGCCTGCTAGCCCTGAGTTGAACAGACTCATTCCAGAGGGAAACCCTGTCTTTTCAACAGACATAACCAGATAGGCAACTGTTGCCCCTGTATATACCCTTTCCTTCAGTAGGCACTAATGAAGAGAAGACACATGTTACATGTGTGTACCTCAGCAGCAGAAAGGTGAATTATCAGTTGCTGTCTTGGACTCGATCTCCTTTGAAGGCAGTATTTGCTTCCCCCCAGACCAGATTCCAGCTATTGTCAGAGCACAGATCAGAGCAGGTTTGTTCCACAGATGGTGCATTGTACTTATCATACCAAACCTCTCACATGAGTATGAGTGAGATCTGTTCTGTGTCCTGCAGTGTATTCAATGAAGGTTTAGTGAACAAGAGTTCAGTATGCCACTTTTTGGATGTAACACAGGTACGAACTAGTGCTAAATATATTAGCTTGTGTTTGTGTGTGTGTGTGCGTGTGTGTGTGTGCTTACTCCTGACTGAGCTGCCCCATCCCACCCCTCCAGATGTGCTCCACTGCTGGTCACTGTCAAGGACTATGAATCCCCCACCTGCAGTGCACTGAGGCTGTGAAGGGAGAGCTGACGAGGTAGCCCTCCTGTTGGTCAGGTCAGTAGTCACTCACCACACACTGCAGCACTACCAGCTAGTTGATCCTGGTCCATCACTGTTGAGTGGTGCTGTGTGCTTGTGTCCACTCCAGCACTTGTGCAGCAGGTCTGGTGAGGTGTTTCACTCTCAAATTGGAAGTGACTCAATCTCACCTATTATCTTCAATGTCGCCGTGATGCCCCAAGAAACTCTCCTCTACTGTCATTCAGACTGTGGCACGGACTTTGTTTTGTTCCAGACCTACCCCTGGTGTGTGTGTGTGTGTGTGTGTGTTAGTGTGTGTGTGTGTGTGTGTGTGTGTGTGTGTTAGTGTGTGTGTGTGTGTGTGTTAGTGTGTGTGTGTGTGTGTGTGTTAGTGTGTGTGTGTGTGTGTGTTAGTGTGTTAGTGTGTGTTAGTGTGTGTTAGTGTGTGTGTGTGTGTGTGTGTTTGTATGTGTGTGTGTGTGTGTGTGTGTGTGTATGTGTGCGACTGCATGCATGTTGAATCCCATTTTAACAATGCTATACCGTTGTGTTCAGTTGTAGGTGTATGAAGACAGCACATGCACATGTACACACATGGGAGGAGACCTCACATGTTGTGTGACTGACTGAGCTTGCAAGTGAGCTCAAGGGGAAGACCCTATGGGGCGGGGCCAGAATAAACTATTGGGTATTGTGACTAATTTCCACTTGCCCATGAAGGGACAACTGACCTTTTGAAGACCCATTTATATAGTTTTGTATTGCAGTATCTTAGTACAATAGGCTTTGTAGTCCCATACTGTATAATAAATTATTATAGTCCTTACGTGTACCATCATTGTACTCTTGATTATTCTTATAGCTATATCAATCCATTAAAGTTTTAGCTGATTTGTATATAGTACATTTTGTAATTGTGTAGTTTGCTTTTGTGCTAATATGCATGCTTTCATGACAGCTCCCACTGTGATCTGTGTAGCTATAGTTGGTTGGCAGTCATTTCGTGCCATATGCATGATATCAATGCTAATATCAACAGCACAGTAAAAATATAGTATGCATACATACCTGGGCCTGCATGCATGTGCACGTGTTTGGATTTAATTTGATTCCATTAATTATATAATTCACATCCTGCATTCGGACATGCCATCAAAAGCTTATATGCGTATGCATGTGCATCAAATCACATGTCTGGATGTGCACATATATTATGCATATATGCACATGCAAATTTATACCAATTTATATATAAGCCAAACTGTATAATACGTATCTATGCGTGTTGGCCAGAAGTTGAAATGGCATGTATGCATGGTCTGGCCATGGTATATGTATGTAGACAAATTTTGCATGAGCATGCATCCGACCCGTTGATTGGTCATTGCTTGCATATGTACATGTGGAGAGGCTATTTACAGAAAGTGAACCCAATCTAATCTAACCTAATTATAATCTAATGGGTTGACATGACATCGATATCTTTCCATATGGGAACAAAATTGTAATTATTGCAATCAATGCACACAACTCTGGTCACTTGACATGACTTAAATTCCATGCACTAGCAAACATACAACGTTTAACATGATGGAGGACATAGGACGCACTGCATGGAGCAGGAATACCTACTTCCTAGCCTCCTTACTAGCTAGCTGCATGCTGTGCTTACAGTTTGAAGAGTTCGCATGCTCATGTCTACTGAAACTGCATGGATGGATGGGACTTTTTGAGGGCACAAAAATTGCAAGCGATGCACCTTTGGTCACGTGATATGATTCTACTGAGAAGAGAGTCGACACTGAACCTGACTAGAGAACGAGACTAGTGAAGAGTCGACACTGAACCGGTGAAGGATCTTCGCTACCCAGCTATAGACTTTACTTAGCCAGCCCTGCACTAAGTCCCTCAGATCAACACACGAGTCCTGTCTGAGGAAACGCTGCGAGAAGGTGCGTGTTACTGTAAGTATCAAAGTTACTTGGACAGCCTTGGTGTCTCCGCCGATTGCGTTTTTGTTGTTCTTGTGTTCCAGGACGTTGTGGACTTTCTGCAAGTCGCCGCTGCTTTGGTGGTCACGCCTCAGAGAGACACAGATTCACTGAGTTGGGCAATCGGTAAGTATTGTCATTGTTCGTGTCGTATCGTTCCCATTAGTGTGCAGGTGTACGGTGAAGTGGACGGTCTCAAGTCGCTAGTCTGGTTCACAGACCTTCCCGCGCTCGTTCTGAAGGGCCTGTAAACGAGATTGTTCAGTCGCTGTCAAGCTTTGGTGTGTGCCATTAACCTTGGACACCTGTGTAGCTAGGTCAGAGAAACAACTGTTTCCATGCTTGTAGTTCACCCTCTGCGTCTGTGATGAAACCTCACAGCCACGTCCAGATTGTCTTCCGTTTGCCCTAAATTAGTCAGTTTCTGTTTCTTCCTTGCAATTGTTAGATATACATAGTGTGTTGTGAGGTCATCATTGTCCGTCACTCACACTGTTGAGTTACTTGAGAACTCCCAACATGGCAGTGATGTGCCCCTCCCCCTGCATGTGCATTAAGTGTTGCCAGATATGAACATCCCCGACAAATGTGTCCACCGTTGTACATTGTCAGAGGGACATAGAGTAACTAACACCTTACGTGATTGACAGCTGGTGATCCCCTATTTGTGACACTAACTAGAACCCTGTAGTGTTTGTTTGTGAAGCTAGACCATTCTCTGTGTCCTTTTGTATAAGGAATAGTCTGTGCTGCATGTATGCTCTGTTTGATAACTGAGCACTCCTGCAAATCATAAGACTCATGGTAAGGTCTTTATTTCGTTGTGACAAATTATGGGAAAACCACCAGTTGGGCAGCTCAGGGCATGCTCAACATTGAATGGTTTCCCACATAGGCAATGTGAAGCCATTTTGTTGTGACAAATAATGGGGAAGCCACCAGTTGGGCAGCTCAGGGCTTTCTCAACATTGAATGGTTTCCCACATAGACAATGTGAAGCCATTTGCTGTGTAGCTAGGTCAGAGAAACAACTGTTTCCATGCTTTCAGCTCGCCCTTTGCGTCTGTGATGAAACCTTGTAGCTAGCTACACCCAGATAATCCTCCGTTAGCCCTAAATTGTTAGATTTATGTTGTTTGTTGTGAGGTCATCATTGTCCGTCAGTCACACTGTGGGGTTACTCAAGACCTCCCAAAATGACACTGATGTGCCCCTCCTCCTGCATGTGCATGAAGTGTTGCCAGATTGAACATCCCCTACACATGTGTCCACCGTTGTCCATTATCAGAGGGACATAGAGTAACTAACACCTTACGTGATTGACAGCTGGTGATCCCCTATTTGTGACACTAACTAGAACCCTATCGTGTGTGTGAAGCTAGAACATTTTCTGTGTCCTTTTGTATAAGGAATACCGTATGACCGGAAATTTTGGCGGGTTGGCGGTTTTGAGAGGAATCCGCCAATATTTCTTCCGCCAAAATTTGTGCAATCATAAGTTTTTTCCGCTTAACAAGCCTGGTTGCGCCAGGTCTATAGATTAACCATCAGCATGAAGTTCACAAATGACAGCAGCGCGAGGACACTACATTTCTAAAGAGTTTTGCACACCGGAGGTGGAAGAAGAGCGCAAGGAAGCCGAAGGCAATCCGAACGGCGTCGTATATGCGGTCGCAGTGAAGACTGACTTTGAGATCATTGTTGGTAACTTACTGCGGCAGATTTCGACAGCCTGTTCTCTGTTTCTGCGTTGGAGCGGTACAATTTTGTGCGAGGTCACAGACTGCAGGCAAGCGTCAGCAGATCGCCCAAAAGAAGGTTTAAAAGCCTTTGTACGTTGCAGCACTCGTGCAAAAAGCTAATGATTGGAGCGAAAATAACCCAATTATGGTCTAACAACAGCGCGTGTACTCCTCAGAGACTCCTCAGCAATCTAGTACTGTTCGACTGGGTTAGCCATTTTGCTATGAATATCATTATGGCACAGGCTTTTTGCCAAACCGCCAAAGTAAATTCCGCCAAATACAGAAATTTCAGCAATCCGCCAAAATAAATTTCCACCAAAATTTCCGGCCATATGGTAGTCTGTGCTGCATGTATGCTCTGTTTGATAACTGTGCATTCCTGACAAGTCTGTGTTATGGTATGAACCTGAGAACGTCCAGCCTGTAGGCCTCACCTGAGTAGTCCCTCATGTCCATGTAGAGAGGAGTGGAGATTCAGGAGAGGACTCCCTTTATAAAACCTCTGGTGTCCTGACATGATGCACTGTCTCCTTGCACGGCTATATACTTTCTTGTGTGGAGTGACTTGTTACATATGCAAGTGGGAGGCATTCATCACGAGGTTCTTTGACCCCAGGGCATCAATGAGTATATAAACATAACAAACATGGACGTATAAGTGCACACAACATAAAATTCACACTACAAACATGTCACAACATAAATGAGTTTGTTAGTCCAAAAGCCAAGCTCTTTGGCTGCACCATCAAATGAACCACTCATGAGCTCTACAGGCACTGACTGGGTGTGATGTAAGTATTGCATGTTCTCTGCTCTTTTCTTCTTCACTTTGATCACTGATAGTGGGAATGTCTACATTCTCTTCATCAAGGCTGTGAATGTACACATGTATCCAAAAGACGTGCAGACACATTTCTCCCCAGTCACATACACACTGGTGATCCTGCATGATGACCTTTGCTGGAGTTGATGTGCTCACATGGCAACCCATTGAAGCTTTGGCAGAGATAAATCACTCAAGACTGTGGATACATTACTAGCTGCTACAGCTGAATGAGGATTTCCTCCAGTATTAATTTTTGACTTCATTCTCCGAAGACTTGAGCATGTGTGCCGCAAGTGGGCCCAGGTTGATTTCATGCAAAGTTAATTGTCACCAGAATCCGTGGTTTTACACGGACTAAGCTTTCGCAGATGGTGGATTTCCAATATTTTCACAGATGCCTGGGTCACGATTATTATAATTATTGCATCTCTACTTGTTTACCATAGCCATCAGCATCTGTAGTGCATTTCATGTGTGATGCTCGCTTCATGTCAGTTTTAACAGCCTCTACTTTGGACAATAAGCAACCTTCTAACTGGGCCACATCAAGCTGCTTGACCATATATAGTTAGGAATGAATCGACATTTTGAAGTCTCTGCACCAGGATAGCTGATGAGAACTGATACACAACAAAGCGCCAATTAACGTTGTATATTACCCGCAGATGGTGCATAGGCAACCATAGAACAATTAAGGGGCACTTCTTACATTCATTCAACGCCCATTTTAACAGTTATGCAACACTTTCTGCCCAATTTTTGCAGATTGAATTATTTGCAGATGGTTCCAGTGCGGCAAAACTCGAAAGTATAGTCCATGAAATATTTGAGTGCCTACGGTATTCATTGCGCAGCAAAACTTATGCTCGTCCATGTATTGTGTGTTGTGAGTGAAGTCATCGGCATCTCAATGACTTCTCTGCTATTTTGGTCCTTTTCTCATCTCAGTGCACATATTTCAGCTCTCTGAAGTTGTCTATAGGTTGCAATCCCGTCAAACTTTCCATGCAATGTTATAACAGCTGGAACAAAATAAAGTCACGATGAAGCTGAGGTGCTTGAACAGACTCCACAGAATACCTGACCAGAGGAGCTTCATCTTTGTCTTGTGTTTCCATTGCTAATCTTCCTAGAAATTGAGTAGTAACTACTTAATACTTTATAGCGCTGAACATGATATACATCTGAATGTAAAGGATTTTTTAGCACAATGTTGTACGTGAAGGAGCACGCACACACAGTCAGTTTTGTCCAATGGACCAGGTGTTCATTGGCCAGGACTTGAAGGATGTATACCCAGTCTGGCTGTTCTGAAATTTCTTAGAGAAGTTGGTGATTCAGTGCTTGACAACACTGTAGTCACAGAGTGAATTTGCTGCTTACTTGTTGTTGAATCATTGATTCAGTGAAAGTCATAGTCAGTATATTGCAGAGACTGCACTTCTGCACTGTTGATTTTGATTTTGATTTTTGCACTGTCGCTACCATAATTGTACAACGACAAACATGACAGATGTTTATTGATAATAGTACTAATAATTGATCTTATTTAATGTGGGGAATCTTTAGCCAGAAGTCTACTCTTCCAGGCACCCACAACACATACATAATACAAACAACACAGATAGTGTGGTAGAGGCTCATGCTACGTTGTCTAGCAGGTTTATGAGGCGTTGATGAGCATTCACGTAGCTAAAAAGGATATAGTTCAAGTAAAACGTTTCGACCACGAGGGTCTTCATCAGTTACAAAACTGAAGTGTACAGGTACAGGGATTAGCTTTATACAGCAGTATGTGTTCAAAAAGGCGGGAAAGTCAGGTGATAGACACAGATAGACAGACACACATACAGTAAATCAGTTTGTTAAAATCAGTCAGTTATTTGTTCAGTGGGGCTGCTTGTTGTCAGAGGGCTGCTTGTTGTCAGAGGGGTGCTGCCACTGAAAACGTTTCTGCCATGGTCTGGGCTTGAGTTTGAACTTGAATCATCCCATAATCATAGATCTTGAATCATGTGCTTCAGCTCCAGACCACCAGCACTTGATGTGTATTGATGCATGTATTTGCATCATTCAATGCATTTCACACGTACTCTGCAGCTTGCAGAATGCTAGGCCATTAGTTCCATTTCTCTGTCTATCCTTCACCCTGAGTACTGCACTGGGATATGCATTTAACCTTAATGTTATTATCTGTTGTCTTTAGTAAAAACAAACAAGCAGCACCATTGTCAACTGTGAAGGCAATGTTGAAGGCAGGCTGTCTTATGGATGTGGTGGATAGTAAAGGTTTCAGTGTTTTGCATGTTGCAGCTCGCGGTGGTAATGCTGAAGTCATTAGAGAACTGCTGAGTGCAGGTTGTGACATTAATGCAACGAACAATGATGGTGGTACTCCACTGCATGTGGCAGCATGTCAAGGGAAGACTGAGGCAGCATTGGAATTGATTGAACATGGGGCAGAGAAAGCCATAGTAGCTGGTACAATAGGTACTCCACTTCATCAAGCTGCATTTAGGGGTCATGCATCAACTGTGAAGGAGTTATTGAAGGCAGGCTGTCTAGTGGATGTGGTGAATAGCAATGGTTGCAGTGTTTTGCATGCTGCAGCTGCAGGCGGTAGTGTTGAAGTGATTAGAGAAATGCTGAGTGCAGGTTGTGACATTAATGCAACAGACAATGATGGTGAGACTCCACTGCATGTGGCAGCATGGAATGGGAAGACTGAGGCAGCATTGGAGTTAATTGGACGTGGGGCAGAGAAAGCCATAGTAGCTGGTGCAAGAGGTACTCCACTTCATCAAGCTGCATTAGGTGGTCATGCATCAACTGTGAAGGAACTATTGAAGACAGGCTGTCCTGTGGATGTGGTGGATAGGAATGCTTTCAGTGTTTTGCATGCTGCAGCTCAAGGTGGTAATGTTGAAGTGATTAGAGAAATGCTGAGTGCAGGTTGTGACATTAATGCAACAGACAATGATGGTGGAACAACACTGCATGTGGCAGCATTGAATGGGAAGACTGAGGCAACCTTGGAGTTTATTAGACTTGGGGCAGAGAAAGCCATAGTAGTTGATGAAATAGGTACTCCGCTTCATCAAGCTGCATTTGGTAATCATGCATCAACTGTGAAGGAACTACTGAAGGCAGGCTGTCCTGTGGATGTGGTGGATAGCAATGGTTTCAGTGTTTTGCATGCTGCAGCTCAAGGTGGTAATGCTGAAGTCATTAGAGAACTGCTGAGTGCAGGTTGTGACATTAATGCAACAGACAATGGTGGCGAGACTCCACTGCATGTAGCAGCTGGGGAAGGGAAGACTGAGGCAACCTTGGAGATAGTCAGACTTGGGGCAGAGAAAGCCATAGTAGCTGGTGCAAGAGGTACTCCACTTCATGAAGCTGCATTTGGTGGTCATGCATCAACTGTGCAGGCAATGTTGAAGGCAGGCTGTCCTGTGGATGTGGTGGATAGCAATGGCTTCAGTGTTTTGCATGCTGCAGCAAATAGTGGTAATGTTGAAGTCATTAGAGAGGTTTTGGGTAAAGGGTTGCACATTAATGCAACACACAGTGATGGCAAGGCTCCAGTGCATGTGTCTGCTGCAGAAGGGAAGACTGAGGCAGCGTTGGAGTTGATCAGACATGGAGGCAGCAATGTTGCTTATATTCGTAGTGCTCCAGTTCATCAAGCATCAAATGTGGGGAGCACGGAGGTACTAGTGGAGAGGATGAGGTGTGGAGCCACTGGATATTGTGGTGTAAATTGTACAGGTGTACTTGGCCTGACTCCCTTACATTGGGCTGTGCTGTCTGAGAACAAGGACTGTGTGCGTGTCCTCCTGGAGCATGGAGCAGACCCAAAGAAGGCTGGCCTCTATGTTGGTTCACCTTACGTTATGGCAACAATTGTTGCACCTACTGTTGTGGAAGCATTTGATGACTTCATAGTGGAGGAAGAGGATGAGAGTCTCCCTTGGATGCATGAAATTTCAAAAGACCATCGTTGGAGTAGGTTTATTCACGATAACCTGCTCGACAGATACAGTGCTTTTGAACGAGACACATTTGGCATGTCACGTCTGGAGTATATGCTCGTGGTCAAATGCAATATTGATACTTTGGTCTCCTGTTTTCAGAAGTTGTCTGTGGCCTTCCGATTTTATAATGAGCCTTTGGCAAGTGTTGATAATGTGCTGTTATTGGCTACCATCATTGGAATGAAGTCAATTGTAAAGCACCTCTTAAGCTTAGATACCTGCCGTCCAACTTTTGCTGCTCAAAGAGTGACTTCTCTTTTAAAGATGCACTACTCTCTACTACCACTGCCACAGATTCAAGAGCTGGTTCCACTTGATACTATTGATCTGAACCTCCTGCATGTGGCTGTGCTGGCTATGAAATTTAGAGCAAGTGCAAAGTTCTTGATTAATGATGTAGAATCTGACCACCCTTCTCTCCTCAAGTTGCTGGTGACCAATGACTCCTTCCGCCACACCCTCCATGAGTACATTGGTAGCCTGACCCCTCTGGACCTAGCAGAAAAGCTTGGACTTGATGAGGCAGTCACCATCATCAGTGGAGCTGGAGGGAGACATGGGATATGGACAGTGATCCCAGAAGAGGTCAGGTTTGAACACGGGCCAGCTATCCTCCACCACCATCAGGGCCTATTGCAGCTGATGTCATCAGGTCCACACGGACAGCAAGCAGTGCAGGCAGTGGTCAGCGAGTTGCTAGCTAGGACCACTACAGCTGAGCAGGGAACATCCACAGAGGAGTCTCACCTCCTTCAGCAGAAGATGCTGGACCAGAGACCGGACATGTGTATGATATCCAAATATTTCATGGGTCAAGTCAGTATTGAGCGATGGCGGCGTTTGGGGCTTTCCCTCAACATTCCTCCTGAAACCCTCTCCCTTATTTCCTCCAGCCACTCCTCATATGAGGACAGGTATCTGGAGGTCCTCATCTACTGGTTGGAGCACAATGAGGCAGCCAGCTGGAGGACACTGCTGGAGGTACTCAGCCATTTTGAGACCAAACAGACTATGGATCAGTTCACGGAAATTCTTGCAACTCAAGGCAGTGCAGTGAGTAGAATAGTTGCATGAGTGTTTATTAGTACTGTACTGTATGTGCAACTCTATTGTAAACAATGTAGAAATGTCGTGCAATGTTCCCTGTGGTGCATTGAGGCATCCCATCCCCTAAACCTGTTCCACTTCATACAGGTTCTATCTACCAGCACAGCTCCATATGTACCATGTTATCCGCGCCCAACTGGTATGTTAATGATTCTGTCTTCCCCACACAGTATGTATATTATACTCTGAGTCCCAGCTTCTAAGGTTTCTATTGTGATAATGTTATGATGCCTGCAGCAAACTATAGGAAAGTGTACATGTGCACCACTCCCTCACAATTGCTACTCTTGCAGTTTCCCTCCACTTCCCTCAATCCCTTGTTCTGCAGGAGCCACTCCCCCTCCTCCCTCATCCCAGCTGTCCCCCCAGTTTGTATCCCATGTAGTGCACCATGTTGGAGTGAACTGGTACAACTTTGCACTGTACCTGGGTATAAGCTCAACAGTACTGGATGTGATTAAGGTTGAAAGTCAAAGTGTGACTAGTGACTGTTGCCGTGAGTCCCTCCAGTGCTGGCTGAGGCATGATCGTGACACTGGAGGTAAAGGGAGGGAGGTGGGTGTGGTCTTAGAGGCTGTTAGGAAGGCATGTGGCCCAGTGGCAGTGGAGCGGATCCAGTCCAGTCTGCAGGACAGTGAGGCCCAACCCTCTAGCCCCACCCCCCTCCTGCAGAGCACCCCTGAACTAGCTGTTCTGCAGGAACACGTGGTCCCCTTTACAGCCGCCCAGTGGGAGGCGGTTGCAGACTACCTGCTAGTGTCATATGAGAAGCGAGCTGCGATTGCTGCCAGTGAGCGAGGCCGTGTTGAGGTGTGCTGCCGTGAGCTGTTCAACCAGTGGCTGCAGCAGTTGCCAGGCACTGGGTCCCTCCCCCGCACCTGGGGGAAAGTGCTTGATGTGGTGGGAGAGGCAGTGGGGCCAGAGGTAGCTAAACAGATCAGGACAAGACTGGATTCCATAGAGGGAGGTGAGAAAAGATAAAGTGCTCATGTACCAGTATACATGCTTGTAATTGGAGTGCATGTCAGAGTAGGGCATCTACAGTATGCAATATGCATAGTCTGTAGGAAGGCTAAGGACTTTGTGTACATACGTACTTGTACACATGCTAATTGGGGTGAGCGAAGCGAAGCCCCTCTCATCTGGGTGGTGTGAAAACTGAAAGTTTGGTATGTCGCGGTTGTGCAATAGTTTTTGGTACATCACGGTTGTGCAATACTTTACCTTATATGGAACGTTTGCTGCATTGCGCAATAGTTTGGGGGTTGTCGCGCATTTGCACAATCGTTTACCATCTTTGGTACGTAAGTAAGGTCTCTTACGCTTGCTTGCTACAGCCGCCTCTGTGACGGGCTACTTTGGCTCTTGTGCTGGTGCAATTACGACCATAATAAAACCATTGACAAAAACAAAATAAACTTCCAGCTCGCCCCCACAATGCCTTGCATTCGTCTAGTAGTGTTACAAATGGCAGTGTACATCCAAGTGAGGTATAGTACTCTGTAGGAGTGGGACTATTACATAACCCCATGGTGATTGTGAATAGGAATGTGTAAGACATGCATGGCCTCTTGACACAGGCTCAACTGATTTGTTTTTGAGTCTCAAATGATACAGTTGTTTACACTGAAGCTGTCTCCTCTGTCACATCACACACATCACTGGCAGTACATGGAGTTGCTGATAGTGTTGATGCTTTTTGCCTTATGGCCTCCTGATATGAACCGTAGCAATTGTCTGGCAATGTTTACACAGTGGTCACCAGACAACAGACCCAGTTGTATTGAGAGTGCTCATACGCTCAACCCTTCATATATTCCTTCACACTTCAGCCTCCGGTGTGAAGAGGCCACCTAACGATGAAGAGACTCCTTTCACTAAAAGGAGAGATGTTGAAGAGGGGACCTCACCAGAAGGTATGTACGTATTATACACTCTGGGTATTTAATATGTATGACCGCTATGGTGACATTTGGTGATGACCCTCACACATCCCCACCCTCCTTTCCACAGCTGTCCCTCCCCCACCACTATCATGTGGGTCTACCACTGGATCAGCAGCCCTTTCTCAGCAGGACACTGTCATGACTGCATCAGGTAAAAAACAACACAGTTCATAAACTACTATACCTAATTCACAGATTGCCTGTTACAACCTCAGCTGTGTGAGTGACCTGTGTAAAGGTAGTTGTTGTGGTCTCTGCAGAATCCACAGGAGCCTCAGTACCTGGTCTGAAGAGACCAGCTAGTGATGAAGAGACTCCTTTCACTAAAAGGAGAGATTTTGAAGAGGGGACCTCACCAGAAGGTATTGTTTACTAGTAGTTGTCTGACCATGGATAGGCTAATTTGGACTGATATAACCTTATATAGTGAGAGAATTGTGGATTCTGGATATTATTAAAGTATATATGTACTAGAAAACATTTCGGTTTGCAGGTGTGCGCATGCCTGTGTGTAATTGTTACTGTACATTTCTCAAGTTAAGCCGTTTATGGTCCTGTATGTGAACTGATATTACACTGTATGTACAGGTATGTACACCCACAGGTAAACTATATATATATGGCTTACCTTCACTTGTATCAGTTATTGTTTTCGACAATGAGAAGTAAGATTCTTCTCCACCAGATTTTGACAGATATTTGTATGTGAAAATTGTGCTTTACTTGTCTCGAAACTTGATGTCTTCCTATAGTGCAGTATACACCTTCTAATTTCTCAACGCTCATCTAATTACTTCAGTGAAGTACAGCCAACACTCCACCATTGTCTCACACACAGTGACCTCCACACTCCTGTTATATCTCCCACTGTGCACACCTTACTCTCCTATGATGTATTCACTAAGTGAATTCCACACTTCCCCAGCATCTCTAACTAATTGAGCAGTAACGTAATTCTCCATTGTATCCCACAGGTGACCATCACGCTTCTCCGAAGATTCCCACTTTCTACTCCCTTACTGGATTGTCTCCCACCACAGATATCTTCCACTGTATGACACCACACTCCTCAGATGTCTTCCCCTGAGTGATCACGCAGTCCGACTTCTCCCACTCAGTGACACCATACTCTTGAGATTTCTCCCATTGAATGGCACCATACTCCTGAGAGATCACCTGCTGAGTGACACCACACTCCTCAGACATCTCCCACTGAGTTAACCTCAGAACGATCTGATGATGATCATCTGAAACAGAGTTGTGCCGTTTTACATCAGATTAGAACCACTAATTCAAGGACACACTTCAAGCCTTGAACTAAATTATCTTAACCCTTGTAACATGCCACTATGGTCAGTGGAGACCAACCTTCCTTGGACTGAACCCACAAGAGCGTTCATGTCCAGTCCCCACCTCTGTCCCTCCCTCACAGCACCTCCCTGTACTCATCTGACAGTATTTCCCTGGTCTGTGACAGAGGCTCCTCAGCGTAGCCGACTACTCTCAAATGACACCCATGTACTTGAGCAGTAGGTTGCTAGAAGAGCTGTTGTTGCTCCTGCCTTCAGCTCACCTTAGAAAGCAGTTTGTACATTAGATAGATGCAGCTAGGCACCTCAATGTACATGGCTCTTGACTTTGCTGCTCTCTGCCTCTGCAGCCCCATCCTCCGTACCATGTTGTAAAACAATGCATATGGTGGGGGAAGGAGAGAGGGCTGTGATTATGTGTGAACGTAGTGCCTCCTACCTCTGTTGAGAGGAAGGCAGTTTGGTGCAAGAGTAGCTGAACCCTCAGACAGTGGAGGTGTAGCTATGGTCATTGCTTGTTATGTGGAGAGGCTGTTAACAGAAAGTGAAGCTAATCTCTGCTGGCCTTCCACTTCTCTTGCACTTGTTGCACCCTTTGTTTAGGCAATGAGTGAATGTGACACTCTGCCACTTGTTCCTTTGAGTGAACCAAACACTCTTTCAAATCTTGGTGTGATTACTTCTCACAAAGTGATGAGTGAAGTGAGCCTGCTAGCCCTGAGTTGAACAGACTCATTCCAGAAGGGTACCCTGGCTTTTCAACAGGCATGACCAGAGAGGCAACTGTTTTCCCCGTATATACCCTTTCCTGTAGTAGGCACTAATGAAGAGAAGACACATGTTACATGTGTGTACCTCAGCAGCAGAAAGGTGAATTATCAGTTGCTGTCTTGGACTCTCCTTTGAAGGCAGATTTGCTTCCCCCCAGACCAGATTCCAGCTATTGTCAGAGCACAGATCAGAGCAGGTTTGTTCCACAGATGGTGCATTGTACTTATCACACCAAACCTCTCACATGAGTATGAGTGAGATCTGTTCTGTGTCCTGCAGTGTATTCAATGAAGGTTTAATGAACAAGAGTTCAGTATGTCACTTTTTGGATGCAGCACAGGTATAGACTAGTGCTAAATCATTAGCTTGTGATAAATGTATTATCTACGTATGTAACCTACCATGTGTGTGTGTGTGTGTGTGTGTGTGTGTGTGTGTGTGTGTGTGTGTGTGTGTGTGTGTGTGTGTGTGTGTGTGTGTGTGTGTGTGTGTGTGTGTGTGTGTGTGTGTGTGTGTGTGTGTGTGTGTGTGTGTGTGTGTGTGTGTGTGTGTGTGTGTTTGTGGTGTGTGTGTGCGCGCGCGCGCACGTTTTGAGTACTGTAAATGTGCACATGTGTGTGTGTGTGTGTGTGTGCTCTTGTCCCTTACAGCACTTGTGCAGCAGGTCTAGTGAGGTGCTTCACTCTCAAACTAGAAGTGGCTCTCAAGTCTACCTCACCATTTCCTCTCAACTTAACTGTGATGCCACTTGAAGCTCCTTTGTTATGTATGCATTTTCAGAAGGAACTCTCTGCAAGTTCTCACAAGTATGTGTGTGTGTGTGTGTGTGTGTGTGTGTGTGTGTGTGTGTGTGTGTGTGTGTGTGTGTGCGCACGCGCGTTTTGAGTACATACTGTAAATGTGCACATGTGTGTGTGTGTGCGTGCGCACGCGCGTTTTGAGTACGTACTGTAAATGTGCACATGTGTGTGTGTGTGTGCTCTTGTCCCTTACAGCACTTGTGCAGCAGGTCTAGTGAGGTGCTTCACTCTCAAACTGGAAGTGGCTCTCAAGTCTACCTCACCATTTCCTTTCAACTTAACTGTGATGCCACTTGAAGTGTCCTTTGTTATGTATGCTTTTTCAGAAGGAACTCTCTGCAAGTTCTCACAAGTATGTGCGTGCATGTGTGTGTGTGTGTGTGTGTGTGTGTGTGTGTGTGTGTGTGTGTGTGTGTGTGTGTGTGTGTGTGTGTGCGTGCGTGCGTTTGTGTGTGTGTTGGTCTGTACCACTCTTTCAGTTGTGAGACAGAGCAGAATATGAATGGATAGGTGGATGATGTGTGCATGCGTGATGACCAAATCCCATATTGATAAAACAGTGTTGTTGTGTTCAGTTGCAGGTGTATGAAGACAGCAAATGCACATTTACACACATGGGAGGAGACCTCACATGTTGTTGTGTGACACACTGAGCTTGCAAGTGAGGTTAAGGGGGAGACCCTATGGGGCGGGGCCCGAAGAAACTATTTAGTAATGTGGCTACTTGCCACTTGCCCATGAAAGGGACAAGTGACACATTTAAGACCCATTTATACAGTCTGTATTGCTGTATCGTTGTACAATATACTTTGTCATCATGTATACTGTAGTATGTACCTTGTAGCTGTACTTCAACCCATTTTGCCCTTTTATATACTAGTTCACTTAATTTTGTATTACAGTATTATATGTGCATGCATGTGCTGCAGAGCAGATTTATGTTACAGGAGTATATAATTAATGTGGCCTGGTTTAGCCAGCCATAATTATGGGTCTATAGATCTCCACACGATTTCAAATACACAATATTGTACATTCACATTATTATGCATGCAGCGTGCAGGTCAATGGTATATACAGTGAAACCTCAGAAATAAGACCTCTATCTGGACCATGCTAAGTGGTCTTATTTTCGAGGTGGTCTTAATTCTGCAGTCAAAAATACATGTGTGCATGATCATGAATTTAGGACTAAACCAAAGTGGTCTTATTTCTAAGGTGGTCGTTTAGCAGCTAGGGTTCCTCTATATGTACATCGAAAATTCATATAAACGTATAATTTTAAATAGAGTAGCTGCACCTGCGCATGCATGCATGCATGCATGCACCTTTTACAGGCTTGCATGAAACCAAATTGAAACTCCTATAATATAAAAAATATTATTTTTATAGCAATCAATTTAATTGGACATCCATGGTTTCCTTGAAAGTGGTTAATATATACTGTGAAATTAGTATATATACCTAGTGTCTAAGACAGCCGGCCACCTATTGCCATATGCATGCATGCATGGGCATTTTGTGCATGCTTACAAACTTATATGCTTGTGTTTATATTGAGCTCAATGTGGCTGCATTACAGAGGTACATAATATAAACTGCAGTATTATTATTATGTTTCAACGCAGTACATGCAGGGGGTATATATATATATAGTGCCAGTTCTAGCTATAGCGACGGAGGCTGGCTGGTTTGTAAGACATAGTACGCTAAGCCGCAATTGTACAGTTTGTATATATGGCACCATGAATATCAATATTAGTATTATGAATATGATTATACATTCATTACTTGGGTTAACGCATGTGGGTTATGGCACCTATGTAAACAATGTGGCTTCGCGCGGCCGATTTTTGACCTTCGTATTCTCCCTTCTTTCTCCTAGAGTTAAGACCAGAACAAGCTAAGCTATACATGAAACTGTAGCTGCATTATAGTACTTCACGTTTGTATAACAATTATTTCAGTGACAGTTTCCTAGACGGAGAATCGCGGCCGAGGACAGTACATCTAAAAACGCACTCAATCGCTGTGTGGGAGTCGGTGGAGAGACTGAGAGCGGATTAGAGGGCATAGAACAGTACGCAGTCACACGATCTAACTTTTCCATGTGTCCGCAGTTGAAAAACGAATCCATTGGAGAGTTATGTTGGGAAAACCACTTTCCTTCTTCGCGGTCGAAGCTTTCGCACATAATAACTCGCGATAGAAAACTGGTATCAAGAGCGGACACAAGGAAAAGTTAGAATACATCTTTACCATCACACCTCTACCTTCGTTGTGAAACATTCGGCTCTTCTGAGGTCCCACACGGCGATTTACTGAAGAAACCCATTTTGCCTCCTCCAACAGCTAGAGTCACATGACGCTCTCGTGACTTCCTGTCTCAGTGGGTAGGCGTAACATACGTCACAGAAATGGCGACCGTGGGATACCGTGATGTCTTGCGCCGCGCGTGGCCTACTTCGTTTTCCATATATACAAGAAATGGACTCCTGCTTACCTGCTCCGGTATCTAACTTGTCGTTTTGCCTCTACGTCTTGTACCAGATGTGACATTCCTAGACGATGGCGTGACGTGAATGCTGGTCTGGGTATACGCCTGTGTCCGAGTTTTCTCATGCCCTATGTATATGTATATGCATGGTGTATGTTGCAGTCATAATTATGACGTTTTTCAAAAATTGAGGCAGCCCTGGCACGCGCACATGACGCGGTGTCACGTGCGTAACTAGGGTAACGTAGAAGAATGCGCTGAAACCGCACGGTCCAAGCTTGTGTAAACAAAGCTGCCATAACCCACATGCGAACAGTGTTGAGTAAGTCTGTTAACTTACAACTCTGTTAAACCATGTTAAGTAAGCTGTTATTGCAAGTTAGGAAGATCTTTTACAACTCTGGTAACTAAGGTAGTTGGTGCAGTGGTTGCTACCAAATAGCTAAAAATTTGAATATCAGAATTGACAAGTACAAAATGATAACTTTTGAGCACCATTTTGACAGCAGCTGTTTGCGAAAGTACTATCATAGGGGCTGGATACAAAACAAGGTTCTACGCAGCCTGGCTCGCGAGACTACTTGTCTCGGTTGTGCTTGGCACAGTGGTAGCTGTGTATGCATTATGTACACATTGTGTACACAGCTACCACTGTCCAGAAAAGGAGTGGAAGGATGTCACTATTTATAGATAGTGATCCTGCTAATTTCAGGGAGGAGTATTTGTGGCGATCACAAATTAAACTGCATGCGGTCTCATCTACTACTGACGATTTTGAGCTTCAGGGAGACTTGCACGACTAAGGCTAGGACCTGCCCTACATGCAGCTGCACTACAGCGGTCATCGTGAAGTGAATCCCCTCCATCATGCCACTGGAGTTCTGTTAGAGGTAGCCAATGCTGTGATTCAGCAATAGCAGGTAGCTAAATGGGGATGTTTCATCATGCAACTAAGTTATACATGTCTCGCACCAATTATTTTCATACTATGCTTGTGATGTGTTTGGTTCTAGTGTTCCAGAAAGCTGCTGATTTGCCACACATCATCCACTCTACTCTTTTCTGGTGGTCACGGAGTACCTACCGAAGTTGCTGAATTGGTCAGTAAGTTGTCAATGTTCACTCCATGGCATAGCATATACGTAGTTGGCTTTAGACTAAGTCCACCATGTCAACACACCAGTCTAAAACTTGTATTTGTCTGAAGAAAAACTGTGAGAAGATGCATTTAGGCCTATTTTTTGGGGGTGCCATGTGTCCCTATATTGTTTTTAGATTAAGGTATTTGTATGGCATCCTGTTCGTAATCATGTATGCATAAGTTATACTATGATGCTGAGGTTTATGTATGGATTATATAATACGCACGGGCCCAAGGGGGGCATATACAATCCATAATCATACACCAATTGCAAAGTGCTTTTGTATTATGTGAGGCATTTGCTGGCTAGGCTTTTAGGTTGCACTGTGAAAATGCACCATGTAGCAGCTGCTACATATGCCACACGCGCTGCATACACAAGTGCAGGGTGTACATAAGTCACCAGATATAGTTATTATACTAATACATGTATTGCAGCACTCACAACCTATACACATAGCTAGTTGTTGCCAAATACCAGTAAAATATGAATATCAGATTTACAAAGTAAAAAGATCATTTTCGGGTGCCATTTTGACAGCAGCTGTTTAGGAAAGTGGGGCTGGGTGCGAAATAAGGTTCTGTGCAGGCTGGCTCACGAGACAACTAGTCTCGGTTGTGCTTGGCACAGTGGTAGCTGTGTATGCATTGTGTACACATTGTATACACAATGTGCAGTGGTATATATATAGCTGTGTACACATTGTGTACAGCTATATATATACCACTGTGATCATGGATAAGGAAATAGATATGGATAAATGTGTTACGCGCATACCTCCAACCTGCGTATATATACCACTATGATTATGGATTATATACCCCTACCCAGAAAAGGAGTGGATGGATGTCGCTATAAATAGTGAACCTGCTATTTTCAATGAGGAGCATTTGTGGTGACCACAAACTGCGTGTGGTCTCATCTCCTACAGATGACTTTGAGCTTCAGGGAGACTTGACTAAAGCGAGGACCTGCCTTGTTCTAGTGTCCTGGAAGCTGTTGATTTGCCACACATCACCCACTCCACTCTATTCTAGTGGTTGCTTCTTGGAGTACCTACTGAAGTTGTTGAATTGGTCAGTAAGTTATTAATGTTCATTTCATGGCACAGCGTATATGTAGTTAGCCCTAGACTAAGTCCACCATGTCAGCGCATAGTCTCGTTCCCAGACCCTTCCGAAGCGCGCGCGAGCGAGCGAGGGGAGGAAGGGTCTGGTGATAATAGACAGGTTCTCGTGACCGCTGCCGGAATGTGGGCAGCGCCAATCAGATTGCTAGTAGCGAAATATTGCGCAATTTCTCACCTCGAGAACGAATTATATAATACTAGCGGACAGACCTGCCCAAAGGGCAGGTCTCTCCGCGTGCTTGGCATATGCCAGCTGGTCGGACACAGGCTGGTAATGCCATTGCTACTCAGGCCCCAGCTGGTAATGCACTGGCTGGTCATGCATGTTCTGGCAAAGGATAGTCCAGGCTGGCCTGGTGATGTCAGTGTGACTGACCTAGCTACCATGTGTGCATGCAAATTTACATTGAAGATCACCGTAGACTAACAACGGATAGTTGTAAGAAGCTGATGGTTTCTGTGTGTGAGACAGCCCCCTTCCCTTATTCTCAGCTTCGGCATCGCGCTAACTTGGGTGCAATTCTCGCACCTGCGCGAACGCCTATGATACGGCATACTTTCTCTAACCCTAACCCTTTTCATACCCTAACCCTAACCTAAATGTAACCAGATGATCTTAACTAACATTTACATGCACAGCAATGCGCAGTCTAAGCCACAGCTAAGACAGTAGCCCATTGATAGGATATAGGCTGCATGCTTTGAAGTGTACACATGCTCAGTATACACATGTACATACATGCATGCATGCATGAATACTTTCAGGAAGTCTGTGAAGCATCAGTTACTACCTTGTAGCGTATATTATGAAAGTGAATATTATTTTGCACACCATGCAGCCATCGTCATTCATGCATTGTACCACTATTCACTATAATTACTTTCTGCTATGCATTCATGTGCACTGAAGGGTGCAATGCATTCATTAATGTATACACCTCTAACATAATTATATGTTATAGCTGCAAGGCCCTGTAGGAGGGTCCATTGTATACTGAAAAGTGGTCGAATGCTTCCTGTAGGGGGGTCTAGTGCGTCCTGTACGTTTTTCGCAGATCCAAGATGGCCGACGGTCGGTTCATCCTGGGCTTTAGCCGCGCGCTCCTCGGCATCAGCTTATTTTAGCACGTCTACCCCCTTATATTGATGTGAGGTACAGCGTACGACGGCTGGGAACGTTTGGGCGCTTTTCGTCGACGTTCGCGGGAGGAGTTCGCGAACAACGGTTGGGGTCTTCTTTTGTATTAGCAGCATAGGAGCGTGCGCGGAAAACCGTATATTTTCTCCGTAAATCCAAGATGGCGGACGGTCATTTGGAGGTTTTTCGCCGCGCACTCCTCGGCAGGTGCTTCTCCGCGCACGTCGCCCCCCTTAGATCGAGACCGGGTGTGGCGTCCGTAATCTGGGAAAGTTTGGTGTCCATGCGTCGTTGCTCGCGGGAGGAGTTCGCGAACAACCGTTCTGCTCACTCCTTTATATATATAGACTAGTACGTACGTTAGCAAATTCGCAGTTGAAGAAGTGAGCGCAGCCATCTCCAGAGCAGCTAAAGAGCTTGGATATAGACAGTTGAAGAACAAGCAGTACCTGGTAGTGTCGGAATTTGTTTGTGGCAAAGAAGTCTCTCAACAGGCGGCGGAAATCGCTCTGCTATGCTCCGCTGCCCGCCGTTTACGATGTTCTACGCCAGCGCGCCAGCCCTACCTCGATTGTCATCGTCGTGAGTCCCCTGCTCCGCACAGAATAGTAACTCGCGATCGAAGCGTCAGAGAAGCCGTGACTAATCACACGCAGTATTACATCATCACCCATAATTACATTCCATTGTGCCCAAACTTCCTGCCCACTTTCACCAGACCCTTCCTCCCCTGCGGGAAGGGTCTGGGGACGAGACTAGTCAGCGCACTAGTCTAAAACTTGCATTTATCTGAGGAAACACAGTGAGAAGATGCACTTAGGCCAAATTTTTGCGGCACCAAACGCCCTTCTATGGACTCCTTACTGCTTTCTGTCATTGGCTAGGAAAACAAAATGTCCTAGGCCTCATTATTGCATGTGGTAGGCAACAATGCACATGAATAACGCAGCACTTGTTAATTTTTGATGCCTACTTTCAGCCCTATACAAAGGCCAATTGACACCATTCTTGGATAGTTACAAGGGCACACAAAATGTGGTACAGCAATTGCAACCTGGAGCTGAACTGGCCTTCCTACGACGAGTAACAACTGAACTTCGCATTCAATGCGAAGTGTCCTGAATAAAATATTTTGAGACACTGGCTTGCATATCACAAGACATGAGCATCTCTCCATTTTTCTTGCCAGGTAGTAGTGCTCACTCTAGCCCTAGCTGGTCACAGGAAATCCCTTTAATTTGTCTCCATTGAGCACGGCTGCACAGAACACCAGGTGATGAATTATGGGACAAATGCATTTTTTGCCAGCTGAAAACTGCTACTTACACTATTACACCCATTGTAGCGAATTGTCCTGTTCTCAATTGGCTTTCTCTGTTTTTGCAAAGACTCTCCTGTAAGTTAGAGCGCTGTTCCAGTTGCAACGGATGCACTACCTGCCATTTTACGGTGGCCTAATCTGGAAACATCCTGAACTAAATGAAATATGGTGTATTTCGTACGCGTATACGGCACACTTTGCTTACTCTAGTGCATCCACACAGATGCACTGGAGTGACAAAGTGCATGGTTTCCAGAGTCTTAGTCCATCTATCCATGGATGAATAGGAAGCTGTGGAGCTTTTCTATTACCTTGTGCATTTAGTAGTCGTACGTAAGTCAGGCATGAGATGTCTTTACCGTACTTCATCTCAGTGAATGCAGCCTAACTGAGTCATGCACACAAGTTTTCCACAATGTCGGCCATTCCGACTACTTCAGAACACTTGACAGAGTCACATCGACATAGTACGAAGCTCCGGTAGCTATACCTTGTGCGGTGACAAAAGCAGCTTCAGCGAAGTTGTTTCATCGTTAGTGCAGGCCTTCGTTGTCACCAATACACGCTCCAAATCATCCAAGTTGGCCGTTGTGATATGTCGATGAAGTTTCATGACGTTTTCATATTTGATGTTTCGCGCCAGCTGCTTCCCATTCTTCTCACCATTTTGAAACATTTGCAAGTCATGTGACAAATTGAACCATATTGAAACAGCACGTGACAGTTTGAAACCACCATGTGACACTTTGAAACTTTGGCGCCTGATGTATGATATCCATATCACAGCCACAGAGTGGCTGTACTATACAAGATCCTTACTTATGTGGGCTGTTTTGTTCCATTTGTTCCATTGAATGATGCCAAAGACTGAACTATCCACATCCTAGTGGGTACAGCAAGACAGTATGCACGAGGCGTATACAGCTTTGAACGCGGTGAATGGCCAGCTAAGGGGTCTCGCTGGTACACTGAAATAGCCAAGATCGAGCAATGTACACAACAACATAATCCAGGAGCTTACCACGATTCGTTTGGAAGAGAGATGCAGCTATATACCATGCCAGAACAAAATGAGTTTGCTCGTAACCAGTTAAATAGCTAGCTTGATAATAGGTTATAGTTAGATTATGCCATAGTAAGCTTGTACAGATAACATTAAATTTAAATAAATCATAGTTGGACATGATCATGACTACCATTCATATATGGGTCCTTTCCACATCAATTACATCTGTTGCACACATCCATTCCCAGCACCAACCCCTAATCGATGAGAAAAGCAACTCATATCACACTGACACTCATATGCACTGTGCATTCACTTAAACATATACACATACCCAGGTCCCCTCCACACCTGCTGCTGCATTCACGGCAGTCATGCAGATGTCTAGATCTCCTCCTGAGAGGATTTCAAACCCTGGCATACAGGTGAGGCAACTCATGTCACACACTCGTATGCACTGCATATGCACTTAAACATGTGCACATTCCCAGGCCCCCTCCACACCTGCTGCCACATCCACGGCAATAATGCAGACGTCTCCTTGTGAGAGGATTTCAGACCTTGGCATACAGGTGAGGCAACTCATGTCACACGTACACTCATATGCACTGCATATTCACTTAAATGCATGTGTACACATACGTAGCTCCCCTCCAAACCTCCTGCATACTACAGGTACATCTACATGCTTCAGTGTATGCAATCTTCATTCCCATATTCATGTAGGTCCAGTCAGTAATACCAATCACAGCATCAGATATACCAAGGCAAGCAACAGACTTCAGCCTTCACCTGCCTCAAGGATGGAGAGACAGTATATCTGAGCAGGACAGAAATTGGATTGGCCATGCTCTGTTCGTCTCCAAAGGCAAAATGACATCAAACCTGAAGCTTTGGTGGTATCCACCACCACGTGCCCCATCCGTCACCAAGCCCAACCCCAGTGAGTACTTCCGAAAGCCACTCTTTCTCTGGATGCCAAGGAAGCTATGGGCGTACAACTTTCACTGTCCTAACTGTGGGCCCAAGTATTCCCTCACCTCCAAAGGAGTCTACAGGAAATGCCGAAAGGTGACAGGTGTGAAGGAGGACTACTACCTAGCATGCGAGTACATGGAGTGCAAGGCTTGCTCTGGTACTTTCCTTGCGTGGGATGAGCGGATGCTGGACCAGTTAAGTGCTGGAATCAGGGCTCAATTTCCAGCTGTCTTGACGTACAAGTACGCGTGTGATGTTGCTGTTATTTCTCTGCTGCGTAACAGGACCCTCGGCAACAGCCCAACTGCACTGAGGAACAATCTGTGTGAGTTACACAGCGAAGAATGGCTCCGCAAGCGGATCAGCTATCTCAGTGATTGCCAGCAGCACCGGAATGGACTGCAAAGATTCATCCAACAAGAAGACCCTCAATATGAAGACGTCCCACCTTTCCCTCCTTTTCCCAAAGCGCAGTATTTCTTGGCAGTCTACGTACGGGATGTATACCGGAGACTCCCTACACTTCTTGCAGAGGCTACATCAACCTGTGGCTCTATCCTCAAGATAGACTCAACATTCAAAGTGTGCAAGAAGCTGCAGGGAAGTGATGCCAAGTCTGCTAACATGGCGACAAATGTGGGTAATGAGAGGGGAGAGATCTTACAGTGTGTGCTTACAACTTCTGATGGTGTAGATTCTCTCAAGGCACTGGCTGATGGTCTTATGGAAAGATATGAGAAGCACCAACAACCTCATCCTCTTGTCCTATACACTGACAGGGATTGCTGCACTGGTACATCCAAATTCTTGGAGCTCTTCTGCAGATGGTCAAATCTCCAGGTTCGCCTTGACATCTGGCATTTTATGCGCAGATTGGGTCAAGGATGCACCTCTGAGTCCCATCCCTTGTATGGCACATTCACGGCCCAGCTATCCTCCTGTATATTTGAATGGGATGCTGAGGACTACCAGCTGCTCTTGAAAGCTAAGGAGGCTGAGCTGGTCGCAGCTGGAATTGAGCATCCATCTGACACAGGAGCAAGGAAAGCCATCACTAAGGAAGAATTGGTGAGGCACTGCAGGAGGAGGACACAAGGAGTGGACAGGACTGTAGACCTCCTGGAGATGTTGATGCTGTCCCTATCTTCAGCCACTGACACACTAGGTAACCCTTTGCTTAGGGACAACATTGCAGACATCTGGATGGAGCAGAAGAAGCATGTCGCATGCATACAAGACCCTCCTGATGTCTGCCTGTATACAATCACTGGCCATCTAACTAAGGGTGGAGTTATCCTGCCTGTCTTCCGCTGTGCCAGGGGGACCACATCGCTGGAGAGTTTTCACTCCCATCTGGTGAAGTTCATTCCAGGCACATCTGCAAGTGCGGTGAACTTCCAGGCTTACCTCCTCGATGGGATCACCAGGTGGAATGCAGCTCGGGCCAAAGCAGCCATCGTGGTTCCTGAAGGTGGGTAATAAATCCTGGTGTCACAATATTATTGAGCTCAAGATAATTGGGATACCCAATTGGCATAATTATAGCGAGTATAAAATTATAGTGAGCATCGCATACTTACTGAATGTATCTGGACTTCCCTCCTTTGAACTACATTCAATTATTCTTGCCCACTTTTCCAGGTGACCTGCGTATGTTTGACTCAGAGCTACAAGCACAGGCCAATGCTTTGAGCCAGTCTATTCATGGAAAGAGCATCCTGCCATCTTATCAGCCACCAGGACGGTACACTGGGGAGCTCTTTGGAGTGGAGTACTTGTATCGACAGTCAGGCATACAGTTCATCACAGATGACATTGCTACTCAGATTGATGAGGGAATTGAGGACTGCGAAGGTGACGATTGTCTTGAACAGCCCCAAACCCCTACTGGTGATGTTGCTGAAGATCCAATGACTGTGGCTCGACCGTCTCAAAGTGAAAGTGAAAGTGATGAAGAGGAAGAGGTGAGGTTTAGCTGTGTGACTTTCACACTTTCCATTTTTACTTACTACAATATTATTTCATCTGCACAGGAGGGCATGGAGGTTGACACTGGAGTCGAAGACAGCAGAGGCATTCCTGGCTGGGACAAGGTTGACGCTTTGGCAGTAGCCCTTACAGAGCCAAAGGGATTGTCAGTAACCACTGCACAGGCCGAGAGGATTGTGGAACTGTATGACAATCTTCTGGAGTACGACAAGCGCCCTGTACGATTCCATCAGAGACTCCAACAGAGACCTCTTCGTGGACCGTTTGTAAGATGTAGGCAGTATGGTAGTGGCCGTGTCAGCCTTGAGAAGATGAAAAGGTTTGTTTAGTATTTAAAAATAGTGAAATGTACGTGTATGTGTACATTTGAACTAATAAATTGTACTTTCTGTTAATCATTTTCTTACTCACATAGATGTTTCCTGTCAGGAGGTGTACCAGCTTGTTCTCCATCAAAGAGTCGGATTGTTGAGGTCATCCTAATCCACTTGTATGCCAAGATCACACAGGCAAGGCGGGAGTTGGATGAGCGAGGAAAGGCCAAGTTCACATCTCGGCACAAGCTCGTACTGTCAGCATACAATTCAGTACAAGCTAGGGTCCTGAACAGCAGCATCATCATGCAGGGGACCAACCTGATGCTTGTCAATCTCAACGAGCACACCTTGCTGCGGTGGTACAAGAATTCCCTGAGGATGCAAGAGATTAAGCTGCTGTTGCAGGGTATTTCTCTTCCGGACCCACATCCTTGTACCACCAACCCGCTTATGCCAGCCCGGACACTTGCTACTTCACCACCTGAACCTCCAGCAGACCAGCACATCTTCCATGAGGTTGATGATAGAACTGGGATGGCAAGAGTAAGAGGAAGAGAGGCCACATCATCAGCTACTCCAGATCCCACCCCAGCGGTCACCTTACCAGTTACTCTGGAACCCACCCCAGTGTTCACCTTAGCATCCACTCCGGATCCCACCCAGGAGATCTCCTTTGCAGCTACTCTCCCCACCACCATCTCTACTGCACCTGTCAGCACCACTGCCTCTAGTACAGTAACCGTCATACCCCGTGTTACCCAGTGGCGGCGCAGAAAGGCAGGCAAAGATGGGCAAGAGATCAAAAGGAAGGCCTACAGCTGCAGTGTGTGCAACCAGCCTGTGTCCTCCAAGGGGCACACACAGTATCGAGGGTATCGCTACTGCCCACATGCACCGGGGCAGATTCCACAAGAAGAATGGTTGGCGGCCAAGAGGGCACAGTTTGTAAGCAAGAAGAAGTAAAAACCATACCTAGCTGAAAGGCATACCCAATATTACTATACATTTTTGATGCTTCATTGTTTTAATATTAATTCTATGTGTATATTGTATTGCTTATTATTATTGTATTGTTCACATTGACCACTACTATTATTAACAGGAAGCACCGTAAAAGTGCTCAGGTAAAGTCAAGGAGCCTAGCCCTAAGAAAGTCAAGAATTATATAGCTACCAAGACCGCTGCATATATATATGAATGGTTCAGCCTGCAATTTCAGTGGCACACAAGCGATTACTTGTTCAGACCTTGAATGTGTACAAATAACTGCCATTTAGGGGGGAATTTGGTCCAAAGAAGCACTCATTTTCAACACTTAGCTACTGTACCTTTTGTGACTTTACTACCTTGTTCTTATTTCATTTTGCCACTTTTCTTTCTTTCCCTCTTTTCTTTCTTCCTTTTCTCCCCTTCACAGAGAACTTCTTTCTCTGAGCTGTACTTGGTGGTCATGTTTCAACTGTGAAAAGAACTGTTAAAGGCATGGCTGCCCTGTGGATGTGGTAGATAGCAATGGTTTCAGTGTTTTGCATGCTGCAGCTGCAGGTAGTAATGCTGAAGTGATTAGAGAAATACTGAGTGCAGGTTTTGACATAAGTGACATTAGTGCAAAAGACGATAATGGTGAGACTCCATTGCATGTGGCAGCATGGAACGGGAAAACTGAGGCAGCATTGGAGTTGATCAGTCACGGGGCTGACAAAGCTATAGTAGCTGATGCAGTAGGTACTCCACTTCATCAAGCTGCACTTGGTGGTCATGTGTCAACTGTCAGTGTTTTGCATGCTGCAGCTGCATGTGGTAATGTTGAAGTGATTTAAGAGTTGTCAAGTGCAGGTTGCAACATAAATGCAGTGGACAATGATGGTAGAACTTCACTGCATGTGGATGCATGGGAAGGGAAGACTGCGCAGCATTAGAGTTGATCAGGCACGGGGCTGAAAGAGATTTAGTTGCCCCTTTGGTAGCTACTCCTCTTCTACTAGCTTACTGTCTGGGTCATGTGGTTTCAGTGTTTACATGCTGCAGCTAACAGAGGTAATGTTGAATTGATTGAAGAATTGTTAAGTGCAGGTTGCAACATAAATGCAATGGATGATGTGGTGAATCCAGATAATGTACTTCTGTTGGCTGCCATCCTTGGAGATATTGCACATGTTGACTGCCTTGTGAACATGACCATTTGCTCTCCATCCTTTACTGCCCAAAAATTGACTTGTAAAAATGCACTACACCCTACTAACACTACCATACCCTAAAGAGCTGGTTCCACCCGATGCTACCAACCCGAAACTGTTACATGTGGCTGTGCTAGCATGAAAGGAAGAACAAGTGGAAAGTCCCACATAACGTTCAACAGTGTAGAATCTGACCACCCTTCTCTCCTCAAGTTGCTGTTGCTCAATGACTCCTCCGCCACACCCTACACGAGTACATTGGTAGCCTGACCCCTCTGGACCTAGCAGAAAAGCTTGGACTTGACGAGGCAGTCACCATCATTAGTAGAGTTGGAGGGAGACATGGGATATGGACAGTGATCCCAGAAGAGGTCAGGTTTGAACACGGGCCAGCTATCCTCCACCACCATCAGGGGCTATTGCAGCTGATGTCATCGGGTCCACATGGTCAGCAAGCAGTGCAGGCAGTGGTCAGCCAGTTGTTAATTAGGAACACTACAGCTGAGCAGAGAACATCCACAGAGGAATCCCACCTCCTTCAGCAGGTGCTAGAACAGAGGCCAAACATGAGTATAATATCCACTTATGTTTTGGATCATGTCAGTATGGATCAATGGCAGCGTTTGGGGCTTTCCCTCAATGTTCCCTATGAATTAAGCCCTCTCTCACATTTCCTCCATCCACTCCTCATGTGAGGAAAGGTACCTGGAGGTCCTCATCTACTCGTTGGAGCACAATGAGGCAGCCAGCTGGAGGACACTGCTGGAGGTACTCAGCCATTTTGAGACCAAATGTATAATGGATCAGTTGACACTGGAAATTTTTGTGGCCCAAGACAGTGCAGTAAGTAGAATGGTTGTGTGAGTTTATTGTTGGTATCTACACATCTGTATATATATACATTATCAATACAAGCAACGGAATGCTGTGTAATGTAACCTGCCTTGCATTGAGACATTCCATCCTCTTCCTTCCCTTCATACAGATTCTACCTATATATCACCACTGCTCAAAAGGTACCACCTCGATAAATGAACTCTTCTCTTCTGAGTCATCCAATGAAGCACTCAGCATGGAGAAGGAGACGTGAACCATGTGTGCCTCAGGCCCATTCTCTGATGTTCTGTAAGAAGGTGGCTGCATGTTGCACCTTCCCTCAACTCTCCAGAAGAATGCAGCTTTGTGCACAAGCACTCACTGCCCCACACATTCCGTGATTTTAGTGTCACAGATCAGAGCAGGTTTGTACCAATGCCAGTGCCCCACTAACATGTTCTTTGTGTGAGCTCGTGACTCTGTGTGTGTCCACAAGTACTCCTGACTGAGCTGCCCCATCCCACCTCTCCAGATGTGCTCCCCTGCTAGTCACTGTCATGCAAGGATTATAAATTGAGTGCACTGAGGCTGTGAAGGGAGAGCTGACGAGGTAGCCCTCCTGTTGGTCAGGTCAGTAGTCTCTCACCACACACTGCAGCACTACCAGCTAGTTGATCCTAGTCCATCACTGTTGAGTGGTGCTGTGTGCTCGTGTCCACCCCAGCACTTGTGCAGCAGGTCTGGTGAGGTGCTTCACTCTCAAAAAACTGGAAGTGACTCAGTCTCACCTATTATCTTCAATGTTGCCATGATGCCCCAAGAAACTCTCCTCTGCTGTCATTCTGGACCCAGGCACCAGACTTTGTTTTGTTCAGGACCCCACCTTGGTATGTGTGTGTGTGTGTGCGTGCGTGCGTGTGTGTGTGTGTGTGTGTGTGTGTGTGTGTGTGTGTGTGTGTGTGTGCGTGTGTGTGTGTGTGTGTGTGTGGCGTGTGTGTGGGGTGTGTGTGTGAGTGTGTGTGAGTGTGTGTGTGTGTGTATGTGTGTACTTGTGTGTGTGTTTGTGTGTGTGAGTGTGTGTGTGTGTGTGTGTGTGTGTGTGTGTGTGTGTGTGTGTCACGTCATCAAGATGGCGGCAAGGAGACCACGCGGTCGCTGAAGGAGACCACAGTAACACCCTGTTCGCGCGGACGTGGTACGTTTTACTCTGCTGGATGGAGCTCCCGACGACTGGAAGTGTGAGCGTCGCGGGTCTCCGCCAGTGGAGAGTACTGCTTCGCAGCAGCAGTGGCCGACCAACGAAGCTTCAGCGAGCGAACCGTGTGTTCTTTGACCCCGCCAGCGGCACCAACTGTTCACCGCACCCCCTGGGCCTGTCGGCTCGGCTGATGGACGGGTGACCAACACGGCCATCGACAGCCAGGCACCCTGCAGCCCCCATCAGCCCAGGGTATTCCAGCGTGAGACTAGCCCCCTCGCCTGTGAAAGGAAAGGAAGTTGGCTACGAATACAGGTTCCAGGCTTACGCCTGGAACCTGCCCTACGTCCCCCAGTGGACAAGGAGAACAGAAGAAGAAGAAGAAGTGTGTGTGTGTGTGTGTGTGTGTGTGTGTGTGTTTATTTATGCCTGCTTGAGTGCATGTGTGTGTGCATGTTTAGAATGAATCCCATATGGATAACACTATGTTGTTGTGTTCAGTTGTAGGTGTATGAAGACAGCATGCACATGTACACACATGAGAGGAGACCTCACATGTTGTTGTGTGACAGAAGAAACTATTGGGTAATGTGGCTAGTTACCACTTGCCCATGAAAGGGACAACTGACCCATTGAAGACCCATTTATATAGTTTGTAGGCTTTGTAGTCCCATACTGTATATAGTCCTTATGTATACCATCATTGTACTCTTGATTCTTTTTATAGCTATATCAATCTGTTTTAGCTGAATTGTAGTTCACTTTCGTAGTACGTTTTGTCTAGTTTGCTTGTGTGCTATTACATATTATATGCTTCCACGACACCTCCCACTGAAATCTGTGTATAGTTGGTTGGCAGTCACTTTGTGCCATGATATCAATGTTCAAAAATATTGAAACATAGCTATATAGCACTATATACTCTCATTGTACAGATGACAGATATTTGTGGTGGAAATAATAGTGTATACATACCAGGCCCTGCATGCATGTGCCCGGTTTGATTCCACTCACTATCATGTCCTGCATCCGGATGTCAACATGCAATTGAATGCATCAAATCACATGTCTCACATGCAATTTTAAGGAATGCATGCATGTTTTTGGGCCAGGCACCATACTAATTATGCAATCATGCATGTTGATCTGAATTTGAAATGGCATGCATGGCCTCACCATGTTCATTATGCATGCGCATATGCATCCCATGCATCCATCAATCCATGCAACAGCACATGCATGCATGGATGCGACTAGTAATAATGTTATATCTTTCCAAAATTATGGGAAGAAAGTAATTATTGCAAGTGATGCATGCACCTCTGATCACTTGACATGATTTGAATTCCATGCACTGCAGGGTTGTCTGCGTGGGTGTGAAGTGTCTGTGTGCTACCCAGCTGTATAATATAGACTGTACTGCAGCTGGTATCTCATGTACCAGTGCATGCTATGTTGGAATACAACAGACCACATTGCACTGCATCCAACAAACTGGCATTGAATACACCACATGCATATCATCAGTGCACAAGTTACGGCCTATATGGCCCCAATACAACCTAGTGAGCATCCAATATTGCATTTCCAATGTACATGAATGCACGAGATGCAACTGAACTTCATCACAGCAACATACAACGTTTAACATGATGGAAACGTAGGACGCGCTGCATGGAGCAGGAATGCCTGCTTTCTAGCCTCCTTACTAGCTGCATGCTTATAATGCTTACAATTTGAAGAGTTCACATGCTCATGTCCATAAATGCAACTGCATGGGACTTTTTGAGGGCACTAAAATGTTGCAAGCGATGCACCTCTGGTCACGTGATATGATTCTACTGAGAAGAGTCGGTCGACACTGAACGGGTGAAGGATCTGCGCTACCCAGCTATAGACATTACTTAGCCAGCCCTACACTAAGTCCCTCAGATCACCACATGAGTCCTGTCTGAGGAAACGCTGCGAGAAGGTGCGTGTCAGTATATACGTCACTTGGACAGCCTTGGTGTCTCCGCCGATTGTGTTCTTGTTCTTGTGTTCCAGGACGTTGTGGACTTGCTACAAGTCGCCACTGCTTTGGTGGTCAGGTCTCGGAGAGACACAGACTGAGCGGGAGAATCAGTAAGTATTGAAATTGTTCGTGTCGTGTCGTTCCCATTAGTGTACTAGTCACAGGTACGCATACGGTGAAGTGGACAGTGTCAGTCGCTAGCCTCGTTCACAGATTTTCCTGCGCTCGTTCTGGAGGGGTTGGAAGCGAGATTGTTCAGTCGCTGTAAAGCTTTGGTGTGTGCTGTTAACCTTAGACACCTGTGTAGCTGGTCAGAGAAACAACCCTCCCAATTATAAAATGGCGGAATGGGTCTGGGTTCGAGACAGCTTGCCCCAAAGATCGATCTTTGCTTGCCCTCACGTCTGTGATGAAACTTCATAGCTACGGCCAAATTGTCCTCTGTCAGCCTTAAATTGTTAGATATACGTAGTGTGTTGTGAGGTAATCATTGTCCGTCACTCACACTGTTGAGTCCTCCCAACATGGCAGTGATGTGCCCCTCCCCCTGCATGTGCATGAAATGTTGCCAGATTGAACATCCACTACACATGTGTCCACCGTTGTGTATTGTCAGAGGGACATAGAGTAACTAACACGTACCTTACATGATTGACAGCTGGTGATCCCATGCACTATTTGTGACACTGACTTGAAACCTATATCAATCAATCAATAAATAAATAAATATTTAAGTGCACCGTACCCATAGGTACTAGGACACCACGTGGTCCAATGCAGCACTGCACAAATTAAAAAGGATAGGGATAATAATAGTAAGTGGCGTCATAGTGAAAGAGATAGGCTAGTTAGAATGTACAGGGGGACTAATAGAACCTAACGTTAGTTGGGTTACCTATAGTGTGTGTATGAAGCTAGAACATTATCTGTGTCCTTTTGTATGGGGAATAGTCTGTGTTGCATGCTGAGCATTCTGACAAGTCAGTGTTATGGTGTGAACTTGAGAACGTCCAACTTGTAGGCCTCACCTGAGTAGTCCCTCATGTCCATGTAGAGAGGAGAGGAGACTCAGGAGAGGACTCCCTGTATTAACCCCCTTGGTGTCCTGAAACTCTCCTCTGCTGTCATTCAGACTGTGTTCCAGACCCACCCCTGGTGTGTGTGTGTCTGTGTGTGTGTGTGTGTGTGTGTGTGTGTGTGTGTGTGTGTGTGTGTGTGTGTGTGTGTGTGTGTGTGTGTGTGTGTGTGTGTGTGTGTGTGTGTGTGTGTGTACATGACTGCATGCATGTTGAATCCCATTGTAACAAAGCTATACCGTTGTGTGCATGCTTGCATGTGTTGAATAAATCCCATATTGATAACACTATGTTGTTGTGTTCAGTTGTAGGTGTATGAAGACAGCACATGCACATGTACACACATGGGAGGAGACCTCACATGTTGTTGTGTGACACACTGAGCTTGCAAGTGAGCTCAAGGGGGAGACCCTATGGGGTGGGGCCAGAAGAAACTATTGGGTAATGTGGCTAACTACCACTTGCCCATGAAAGGGACTACTGACCCATTGAAGACCCTTTTATAATAGTTTTGTATTGCAGTATCTTTGTACAATAGGCTTTGTAGTCCCATACTAAATGTAGTCCTTATGTGTACCATCATTGTACTCTTGATTATTATTATATCTATATCAATCCATTGTACCTACATTGTCTATTAGTTCAATTTTGTAGTTCATTTTGTGTACGTAGCTAGTTTAAATTTGCTAGTGTGCCGTTCGTACTTTCATGACAGCTTCCACAGTAATCTGTACAGTTGGTCGGCAGTCATTTTGCGCCATGAATCAAATAACATTAATACACTAATTGTACAAATGACAGATATAATTATGTGGTAAAGTCGAATACATTTCGGATTTGATTGCAAACAATTTTTCTGCATTTAATGTATAAAAGTCTAAGTATATTACATATATAATTTATGTATGGGTGATTGCTTTAATATGCACAAAAATTTAATAGTAATTTCTGCATAATGAAGCACCATGCAAGGCCATGCATATACTAGTGTTGACCATAACAATTAATGCATGGCATGTAGGCCATATCAATCCAACCCATAATTATGCATGCTACAACACAGATGCATACATGGGACTTTCCATACAGCAACAAAATCACTAGTATTAAATTTTGTAAGCAAAGCATGCACCTCTGGTCCATGCAGGACATGCAACTAGGGTCCAGGCTTGAGCCACCCTCCCCTCCCCACTCCGCCACTTTGAAGCTCAGCCCTTGCAAAGTATAGGGAGATTAATAGCTTGGACCTTGCAGTTGGAGACCCCCCCTCAGCCCACTTTTTATAGGATCAATGTACTTGCTGCCCCCTGTGCATGGTCACTTGACATGGCTTATAAATTTCATGCACTAGCTGCAGAAGGGTTCATCACCCAAGCATGCCATACATATATTATAGGGCTGGTATGAAGGATCTGTGTGCTACCCTATAGCACGTGGCTGGTCCCATGTAGGCTGTACTGGTATCTCATGTTCCGGTGCATGCCATGCTGGAATACAGCAGTGTACAGGCATTAATGTTCTGCACATCAATATAACAAGCTGACCATGGCATTGATACACCAGCACATGCAACAGCATCACACAAGGTGTAGCCTGCATGGGTCCAACGCAACCTAGTGAGCAACCAATATTGCAGCTCCAGTGCATGGCACTTGCACTGTGCATGCATGCACAAGATGCAACTCCTGAGCTTCATTACAGCAACATACAGCATGATGGCCATTGTAGCTATGAGGAGCCAGCATAGGACGCGCTGGCCGGAGCAGGAGTGCTCGCCGAAGGCAGGCTTTCCTGCTAGTGATTGATGCTCATGCCGGAAGTGGGCTGGGGACGAGACTATGCCGATGATGGGACTTTTGGGTGGACACAAAAGTTGCACCTACGGTCACGTGATACACTTCTAGATTGGGTCAACGCCCAGTACTGGATGAAGGATCTGCGCTACCCAATTATAGACAATTCTTAGCCAGCCCTACACTAACTCCCTCTGGTCAACACATGAGTCTTGTGTGAGGAAACGCTGCGAGAAGGTGCGTGTCAGTATAATCGTCGCATAGACAGCCTATTTGTCCTCCGCTGCTTATGTGTTTGTTCTTCTTGTGTTCCAGGAGGCAGTTGACTTGCTACAAGTCCCTGCTATTCTGGTGGTCGCGCCTCAGAGAGACACAGACTGAAGTGGAGGAATCAGTAAGTATTACCAATGTTAGTGTCGTGAATGTTCTCCCTTTGTGTAGCTACCATGCACAGGTGTACGGTGACGTGGACGGTCTCAGTCGCTAGTCTCTCGACCTTCCTGCTCTCGTTCCGGAAGGACCCGGGAACGAGTCACTGTAGAGCTTTGGTGTGTGCCATTTACCTTGGACACCTGTGTAACTAGGTCAGAGAAGCATATCTTTCCAAGCTTAAAGACGTCTGTGATGGAAGCTCATATGCTTAGATCATCCTCAGTTATCTCTAAATGAGATTTCTGTTTCTTCCTTACAATTGTGATATAGTTTGTTGTGATGTCATCATTGTCTGTCTGTCACACTGTTGAGTTACTTAGGACCTTTACAACATGGCAGTGATGTGCCCCTCCCCCTGCATGTGCATGAAATGTTGCTAGATTTACCATCCCCTGCACATATGTCCACCATTATCCATTGTAAAAGTGACATAACACTGTACCTGATTGACAGCTGATGGTCCCACTCATAATTTGTGCCATTGACTTGAACCTTGTTGTGTGTGTAAAGCTAGTACCATGTATGCTTTAATTTTTGCGTTGTTAACTTTTGCGGTTTTCATGGATCAGAAACCATCTGCAAAAGTTTCATCCTGTGAGAACCTTTCACAGTCAAGGCACAACAACAACAGAAACAGAAACTTGTAAGTATTCAAATCAATGTAACAATGCTACGCAAACTAACAGACTTGTTTTGAATAACATGCATCTTGAAAGCTTCTGTTTCTGTTGTAATTGTGCCAATTATGCTGTTAACATCAATCTGGTAATGCAGCCAAGTTCACTATGAAAACCAGGCTGACTGGCAGCCATGTTTTATGTGACTTTCTTGCCATAGCTACTCCCTTTAAATTTGTGAACTCAAACTCTTCGGCTAACAAGGCCTCTCAGAAATTTCAGCATGCGTGCATGTGACACATGTATATGAGCATCCTTTGTGAGTCTAAAGTAGCTGCAGTTCTTGTTTCTGCATAAACTATTCCACATCTTTTTCAAAATATTTTGCTGTGTACAATTGATCCTGGGGTAGAAAGCTAGCTAATGGACATGCACTGGGATATCGCCACATAATATTGCGCAACTTACGTAAGACTTCCTTGTAACTATTTATAATGTATACACGGAGACACTTAATTGTGACTTGCATGGTGCTGTGTGACCATGCATGCAGCCACTTCGCAGCTTCTAGCACACACTCAGAAACTATTTGAGCAATTTCATACTACTAATTGAGCAAATTCATACTACACAATGTAAATAAGATGTTTCCTATTACATTATTTCAATTCAATGATTAAGATGCACCATTTCCAAAGGCCCTAGGACTGAAATTGATCATTATCACATGTACTTACGTTGTACCAGATGTTAGGTTGTTAGTACACTAGCTACTTCTTCCTTAACTATCATTTACCTGTCTGACCGTGTGCTTCAGCACTATTTTGTTACTTCTATGCATATATAATACATGCCTTAAATGATCATTCTGAAATACTATATGTACATCACATTATGCATACTAGCAGGAAAGTCCACCTTCGGCGAGCTTTCCTGCTATGCCGCACCGACGAAGGCTACCCAGTGCTGGCATGTCCACGCCAGCACATCTACAATAACTATTTGGGGGCCAACACGTTGGCAACAGCTGTGGGGTCCCAGTAGTCGTCAATGGCCTATCTGACATCGTGTGCATGTGAAAACGTCAGTGCATCACACAGACTGACAATGACTGGAGTATTCAAATATCATATGACCATAATATAGTGCAAGTCAAGAAAAGGAGGAAACAGATAGACTGTAAATTTGTCATAAATTTTCAGGATAATGATACAACATTGTCAGTGTAGCTAACGTGTGCCATTGGTTTGTTGCATGTTTTTAACTTTAAGATTCTGTAGTGCACCTATGCGACTGAGTGCAATATCCAGCTGGCCATGAGAAAACAGAGGCCTGTGTAACTAAATACCAATGGTGTGTCTGGTCCTGGCTTTAGCTAGCTACATGATGTCATCATGAGCAAGCACGTAAAGTTGCTGAGGCTGGGCAAGAAAAACGCTAAGGAGCTAACCACAGGCAGTCTTGATCTTGCTGCAATTGCTGCTGACAGCTGTCTAGAGGATCCTCTGTAAGGACAGGCTCTTCCACTGTAGTCGCTCCTGGAGATCGCCCATAGAGGTGGAGAGCGCAAAGTCATCAGGAAGCACGGACGTTTCGCGGGATATGCCTGAGGGCAGCGCGGTCCCCATCTCTTGGGTATGGTTGGCTTCACCGGTTGCTGGCGTCCGTGCGCTGATCTTCTCCTATCAAGACCATTTGGTTGCGCTGCCATGGCGCACCGACGACGAAGGCTACCCAGCACCAGCATGTCCACACCAGCACATCAATGCTAGCTAATTGGGGGGCAACACATTGGCAACAGCTGTGTGGGTCCCAGTAGTCATCCAGTTCTCATGGCCTATCTGACATCGTGTGCATGTAAAAACGTCAGTGCATCACACAGACTGACAATGACTGGAGTATTTAAACATCATATGACCACAACATAGGGCTGGTCAAGAAAAGAAGAAAACAGATAGACTGTAAATTGTCATAAAATTCTCAGGATAATGTGTAGCTAACGTGTGCCATGGTCATTGGTTTGTTGTCTTTAACTTTTAAGATGCTGTAGTGCACCTACGCGACTGAGTACAATATCCAGTTGGCCATGAGAAAACAGGGGCCTGTGTAAGTAAATACCAATGGTGTGTCAAAGTTGCTGAGGCTGGGCAAGAAAACGCTAAAGAGCTAACCACAGGCAGTCTTGATCCTGCTGCAATTGCTGCTGACAGCTGTCTAAAGGATCCTCTGTAAGGACAGGCTCATCCACTGTAGCCGCTCCTGGAATGCGCCCATAGTGGCGGAGAGCGCAAATTCATCAGGAAGCACGGACGTTTCGCGGGATATGCCTGAGGGCAGCGCGGTCCCCGTCTCTTGGGTATATGGTTGGCTTCGCCGGTTGCTGGCGTCCGTGCGCTGAGCTTCTCCTATAAAGATCATTGCGTTCGGTTGCGCTGCCACCTCGCGCTCCTTGGCAACCTTCGGCAAAGATGGCGTCGTTATCCGGAAAACATGGCTGCCGCAATGACATTTCCCCGATTCTCTCCGCAGAGGCGTCGCGCGTGGCTGTTTTCGCGTCACGGCTGAATCGAATGGAGGTAGACCGAAGTGCTGTATAAGAAAGCTCGTCGTTTTCGCGTAGAAAAACGCTAAATGCTCCTAAGAATACGGAACACGGATAATCGGGCTTAGCTCCATTATATACAGGATGAGCTAACCATCTGATGTAACATTGCTGGTATAGAAATAGACTGCATCAGGAACACTGACATTGGACATAACCTTGTCAGGGGCCAGAGCAGCTTCGGCATACTTCTGTGGTAGTGTACTGTGGTATCTTCGCAGCGAACGCTACTCTCACTTTGAACACAACAATGCCAATGCAAATCCACAACAACAGAACTTACACTTACAACAAGGCACTAATGCAACAATTACAACTGTCTACAACAGCCGACCTAAGCGACTTCAAAACGACTGACTCCAAACTTAAGATACAGGCACTTATAAAGCATACACACATGCATAATTATATTCATACGTAAGAATATGCAAGATACTACAGTACATATAAGGTAATAAGGTTGGAGTGTGCAATTGTATTAAATTGTTTCCCTGTGCTTGGCTGTTATTGCTGTATTCCACCAAGTGTCAGTGTAGAGACTGACGTCCAGCTGTGGCTTGGTGGACCTATTAACAAAGCCAAGATATTGCTGAGATATTCCTAAGATTTGGACTATATAGGGAGAAAGAGAGACTACCACAGTGCATGTGGAGGGAACAGCATCATGTCAAGCCTTCAGTGCAGGCTTCATCTGCCTCACATCTAGCAACCAGCATGGTTGCTGGCCTAAGCCTTACTACTTCAGTTACTTTATGGTCGTCATAGGCTCCTACGCCCACTTTCACGGACTCCCCCCAGCATAATCTTGTACCCAGCCATCCACCATGCAGCCATTTTATTGTGACATCAAATGCAGATGGGTGCAACTTTGCAGTTAAATAAATGGCTGGAGGATGGGCAGGGTCTGGTTACGAGACTTAGTTGACCATAATGAAATCAGGGGGCAGCCTACATGCTGGCCCATCTAATAATGCCCCACTTATGTCATCTCATGTCATAGTAGTATACACTATGGCATATGGTAGCTATACCATGGTAATGTTGTTGCACTGATGAAAGCTATATATGAGAATAAATAAATTATTAATATTATAATACTTGAAATAGCAGCAAAGTCTCTGAATGTGTACTTACCATGGCAGCACAGGCAGATCTGCTGTTGCAGCATTTTTAATCCTGATACTATAGTAAAAACATAGACTTATTTTACACTACAGTACAGTATACTACAGTATGGGCCGTGTATAATTTTCGGACCAGAACGGACCGACCGGACCGGACCAATATATTAGATAGGGTCCTGTGCGGTCCATCAAAAGCTGCTGCTCACACTTTCGCCCTTTGTATTGACTTGTCTTGTTCTCCATTTGTTTTCTTTGCGCTTGGTAGGACTCTCCAGTAAATTAGAGCGCTGTTCAGCTTGCGACAGGATGTTTATACATAAAATAGTAAATGTCAGTTAGCCGAATGATGCTCTAACTTACTGGTCCCGTCTGGAGAGTCGTATACCAAGCACAAAGAAAGCCAACCTAGTGCAGATAAGTTGATGCAAAGGGCGAAAGTGTGAGTAGCAGCTTTCTGATGGACCGCACAGGCCCCTATCTAATGTATTGGTCCGGTCCGGTCGGTCCGTTTTGGTCCGAAAATTATACCCGACCTACAGTATGTATGTAGTTTTGAAGAGTGGCCTATCTGTCAGCACCAAATGTAGAGACCACTCATGTAGTCCTATATAATTATAAATACATAATAGAAAATTATTATACCTTTCTCCCATTTCTGCTACAAATACTCACACACAAACAGTTTTGCTGCTGTTATATATAATTAATAGAAATACATTAAAAAGAACTTTCATTTCAACAATGGTGGTAGTATTCCACCACATGTGGCAGCAGAAAATAGCAAGGATGTAGGGAAAAGTACAGAAAGAGGTAAAGGCTGGTACACAGTGGAGCATTAACCATGATCCCTATACATGCAAGAATGTTGCACCTTATAGTCCCACATCCTTGAATGTAGGGACCATGCATGGTTAACTAATGCTTCACTGTGTAACAACGTTTACTTGTTTCTGTACATTTATAACATCCCTATATGATATACATCCTTGCCTTTCTGTAGAATTCTTTATTATTTCTAGTTTCTGTGCTTTTTATGGTGTGCAAGCTGCACATGCAAAGTGCAACCAGAGGACATCCATGGAAGTATAGGAGTTATTTCTGTAATCCATGGAGCTCGGGGTGTCAGCTAGCACCTAGCTTCCACGCTAGCCCACCTAAGAGCTTAGAAACAGCAACTGGAAGTTAGCTGGGTACTAAGGGTTAGGGTTAGGATTAGTGACTTAGTTAGCTAGTGACTCACTTATGGTATTATACTCCACTTTATCAAGCTGCAGGCAACTGCATGATGCACATCTGTCAATCATGAAGGCAATGTTGAAGTCAGGCTTTTCTATGGATATGGTGGGTAGCAATGACAATACTGTTTTACAAGCTGCAGCTCAAGCTGGTAGTCTTGAAATCATTGAGAAAACAGTGTCCGCAGGGCATAATATTACTGCAATCAACAATGGTGGTAGTACTCCACCACATGTGGCAGCAGAAAACATGAAGACTTCATGTGAGACAGTAGATGAATTCATCACACTTGGGACAAATACAGCCATAGCTCCTAGTGCAAGAGATACTCGACTTTATCAGGCTGCATTGTGTGGTCATGTGTCAACTGTGAAGACAATTTTGAAGGCAGGCTGCAATGTAGATATGGTGAAAAGTGATGGTTCAAGTGCTTTGCATGCTGCAGCTCAAGGTGGTAATGCTGAAGTGATCAGAGAAGTGCTGAATACGGGGTGTAACGTTAATGCAACAGATAATTATGGTTGGACTCCACTTCATTTGGCAGCAAGTGAAGGGAAGACTGAGACAGCATTGGAGTTGATAAGACATGGGGCAGAGAAAGCCATAGTAGCTGGTGCAATAGGTACTCCACTTGATCAAGCTGCTTTGAAAGGGCACGTATCAACTGTGAAGGCGATGTTGAAGGCAGGCTGCCCTGTGGATGTGTTGGCTAGCAATGGTGGCAGTGTCTTGCATTATGCAGCCATTGGTGCTAATACTGAGGTGATCAGAGCAGTCTTGAGTACAAATTGTAACATTAATGCAAAAGACAATGATGGTTGTGCTCCACTGCATTTGGCAGCTGGGGAGGGGAAGACTGAGGCAGCATTAGTGTTGATCAGACATGGGGCAGAGAAAGCCATGGTAGCTGGTGCAAGAGGTACTCCACTTCATCAAGCTGCACTAGGTAGTCATGCTTCAACTGTGAAGGCAATGTTGAAGGCAGGCTGTCCTGTAGATGTAGTGGGTAGCAATGGTTTCAGTGTTTTGCATGCTGCAGCTCAGGGTGGAGATGCTGAAGTGATTAGAGAGGTGCTGTACGCAAAGTGTGACATTAATGCAACAGACAATGATGGCCAGACTCCACTGCATTTGGCAGCTGGTAAGGGGAAGACTGAGGTAGCATTGGAGTTGATCAGTCATGGCGCTGAGAAAGCCATAGTAGCTGGTAGAAAGGGCACTTCACTAGATCAAGCTGCATTGAAAGGTCATGTGTCAACTGTAAAGGCAATGTTGAAGGCAGGCTGCCCTGTGGATGTCGTGGCCAGCAATGGTGGAAGTGCTTTGCATTATGCAGCTATTGGTGGTAATGCTGAAGTGATTAGAGAGGTGTTGAGTGCAGGTTGTGACATTAATGCTACAGACAATGATGGTTGGACTCCACTTCATTTGGCAGCAAGAGAGGGGAATGCTGAGGCAGCATTGGAGTTGATAAGACATGGCCCAAAGAAAACCATAGTGGCTGGTACAAAAGATACTCCACTTCATCAAGCTGTTTTGCATTGTCATGTGTCAACTGTGAAGGCACTGTTGCAGGGAGGCTTTCCTGTTAATGTGATCAATAACTACGGTTCAAGTGTTTTACATGCTGCAGCTCAAGGTGGTAATGCTCAAGCGATCAGAGAATTGCTGAGTGCAGGTTGTGATATTAATGCAGCAGACAATGATGGTTGGACTCCACTGCATTTGGCAGCTGGGGAGGGTAAAACCGAGGCAGCATTGGAGCTGATCAAACATGGGGCAGAGAATGCCATAGTGGCAGGTGCAAAAGGTACTCCACTTGATCAAGCTGCTGTGTGTGGACGTCTATCAACTGTGAAGGCAATGTTGAAGGCAGGCTGCCCTGTGAATGTGTTGGCTGGCAATGGTGGCAGTCTTTTGCATTATGCAACTCTTGGTGGTAATGTTGAGGTTATTAGAGCAGTGTTGAGTACAGGGTGTGACATTAATGCAACTGATAGTTACGGTGACACTCCACTGCATATGGCAGCAAGGAAGGGGAAGACTAAGGCAGCATTGGAATTAATCGGGCAAGGGGCAGAGAAAGCCATAGTAGCTGGTGCAAGTGGTACTCCGCTTCATCAAGCTGCATTGCACTGTCACGTGTCAACTGTGAAGGCAATGTTGAATGCAGGTTGCCCTGTGGATTTGGTGGCTAATGATGGTTGCAGTGTTTTACATGCCGCAGCTCAAGGTGGTAATGCTGAAGTGATCAGAGAAGCGTTGAGTGCAGGCTGTGGCATTAATGCAGCAGACAATGATGGTTGGACTCCTGTGCATTTGGCAGCAAACCATGGGAACACTGAAGCAATCAAAGAGTTGATCAGGTTTCAGAAGGCCTTAGTTGGTGGTGGATCAAGTGGTTCAATTCAAAGTGTGTTAGCACTGGGGAAGACTGAAACACTTAAGGCACTTATCAAGTGTGGCTTACATAGTAGAAATGTACAAGGCTTGACTCCCTTGCATTACGCTGTGCTGTCAAGGAACAAGGACTGTGTGCGCATCCTCCTGGAGCATGGAGCAGACCCAAAGAAGGTTGCCCCCTACCTTGGTTCACCATACATTTGGGCAATCATTGATGCACCAACTGTTATTGAAGAATTTGATGGCTTTCTAGTGGAAGAAGAGGATGATAGACTCCCTTGGATGCATGAGGTTTTGAAGGACCATCAGTGGAGTAGGTTTGTTCATGATTTCCTGCTTGACAGATACAATGCCCTTGAAAGAGACAGGTTTGGCATGTCGCGTCTTGAGTATCTGCTTTCTCTGGAATGTAAGAGTGAGTTGTTGGTCTCCTGCTGTCAGAAGTTGTCTCTTGTAAATATATGTAATGTGTTGCTTTTGGCCACCATTAATGGACTAAATGCATCTGTAGGGAACCTCTTAAGCATCACCACATTACGTCCATCATTTCCCTTGCACATGGTGACTTCAATTTTGAAATACCATTTCACCCTACTAACACTACCACACCTTCAAGAGCTGTTTCCGTCTGATAATACCAATCTGAACCTGCTACATGTGGCTGTGCTGGCTATGAAAGGAAGAACAAGTGGAAAGGCTTTTGGTAAACTTACTGCAGCTGACCATCCTTCTCTCCTCCAGTCGCTGGTGACCAATGACTCCTTCCGCCACGCCCTCCATGAGTACATTGGTAGCCTGTCCCCTCTGGACCTAGCAGAAAAGCTTGGACTTGACGAGGCAGTCACCATCATTAGTAGAGCTGGAGGGAGACATGGGATATGGACAGTGATCCCAGAAGAGGTCAGGTTTGAACACGGGCCAGCTATCCTCCACCACCATCAGGGGCTATTGCAGCTGATGTCATCAGGTCCACACGGACAGCAAGCAGTGCAGGCAGTGGTCAGTGAGTTCCTAGGTAGAACTACTACTGCTGAGCAGGGAACATCAACAGAGGAGTCCTACCTCCTTCAGCAGAAGATGCTGGACCAGAGACCGGACTTAACCAACTTTGTCATCACTGTCCTGCCAAAGATTGCGTATGTGAATTGGATGGAGTTTGGCATACAACTTCAAATTCCCTCTCCAAAACTGAATGATATCAATCAAAGTCAATATCTCCTGAGGGGCAAATGCCTAGAGGTCTTCATCTACTGGTTGGAGCACAATGAGGCAGCCAGCTGGAGGACACTGCTGGAGGTACTGGGCCACTTTGAGACCAAACAGACAATAGATCAGTTGACACAGGAAATCCTTGCAGCCCAAGACAGTGCAGTGAGTTGAATGATTGTGTAAAGTGCTATTTGTATGTGCACCTTCGTATATATAAGCAATGTTGAAGGGTCATGTAATGTACGTAACCTGTATGTTATGCATTGATGCATCCCGTCCCCTTTACTCATTCCTCTTCGTACAGATTCTACCAATCTCCTCAACTCCTAATGTACCATATCATCCCAGTCCAGTGGAAGTTGGTATGTTAATTTCTGTCTACGTATAATACAGTACCTCTCATATGTATACTCTGAGTCCCAGCTTCTGAAGTGGTCATTGTGACAATGTTGTGATCCAGAAGCCAACTTTAGGAAATTCACCACTCCACCATTCAGGAAGTACACCACTCCCTAACAAGTGTAACTCTTATAGCTTCCCTCCACTTCCCTCAATCCCTTGTTCTGCAGGACCCACTCCCCCTCCTCCCTCATCCCAGCTGTCCCCCCAGTTTGTATCCCATGTAGTGCACCATGTTGGAGTGAACTGGTACAACTTTGCACTGCACCTGGGTATCAGCTCAACAATACTGGATGTGATTAAGGTTGAAAGACATAATCTGACCAGTGACTGTTGCCGTGAGTCCTTTCACCGCTGGTTAAGGCATGACCGTGACACTGGAGGGAAAGGGAGGGAGGTGGGTGTGATCTTTGAGGCTGTTAGGAAGGCCTGTGGCCCAGTGGCAGTGGAGCGGATCCAGTCCAGTCTGCAGGACAGTGAGGACCAACCTTCTAGCCCCACCCCCCTCCTGCAGAGCACCCCTGAACTAGCTGTTCTGCAGGAACACGTGGTCTCCTTTACAGCTGCCCAGTGGGAGGCGGTTGCAGACTACCTGCTAGTGTCATATGAGAAGCAAGCTGCAATTGCTGCCAGTGAGCAAGGCCATGTTGAGGTGTGCTGCCGTGAGCTGTTCAACCAGTGGTTGCAGCAGTTGCCAGGCACTGGGTCTCTCCCCCGCACCTGGGGGACAGTGCTTGATGTGGTGGGAGAGGCAGTGGGGCCAGAGGTGGCTAAACAGATCAGAACAAGACTGGACTCCATGGAGGGAGGTGAGAAAGGATAATGACTTTGTATGCATATTTGTACACATGTTAATAGTGTTATAAATAGCAGTGTATATCCAAGTGAAGGGGTACAGTACTCTGTAGGAGTGGGACTACGTATTACATAACCCCCCAGTGTTGATGCTTTTCGCATGAATTAGAACCCTAGGTGTCCTTCATGGCCTCCTGATATGAACCGTAGCAATTGTCCGGCAATGTTTGCACAGTGGTCACCAGACAACAGACACAGTTGTATTGAGAGTGCACATACACTCAACCCTTCATACATTCCTTCCCACTTCAGCCTCCGGTGTGAAGAGGCCACCTAACGATGAAGAGACTCCTTCCACTAAAAGGAGAGATGTTGAAGAGGGTACCTCACCAGAAGGTATGTACGTATTATACACTCTGGGTATTTAATATGTATGACCGCTATGGTGACATTTGGTGATGACCCCTCACACATCCCCGGCCACCCTCCTTTCCACAGCTGTCCCTCCCCCACCACTGTCATGCGGGTCTACCACTGGATCAGCAGCCCTCCCTCAGCAGGACACTGTCATGACTGCATCAGGTAAAGAACAACACATGCAGTTCATAAAATTATTATACCTAATTCACGGATTGCCTGTTGCAACCTCAACTGTGTGAGCGACCTGTGTAAAGGTAGTTGTTGTGGTCTCTGCAGAGTCCACAGGAGCCTCAGTACCCGGTCTGAAGAGACCAGCTAGTGATGAGGAGACTCCTTCCACTAAAAGGAGAGATATTGAAGAGGAGACCTCACCAGAAGGTATTGTTTACTAGTAGTTGTCTGATCATGGATAGGCTGATTTGGACTGATATAACCTTATATAGTGAGAGAATTGTGGATTCTGGATAGTATTAAAGTATATACGTACTAGAAAACATTTTGGTTTGCAGGTGTGCACACGCCTGTGTGCCTACCTGTGTAATTGTTACTGTACATTTCTTAAGTTAAGCCGTCCATGGTCCTGTATGTGAACTGATATTACACCGTATGTACAGGTATGTACACCCACAGGCAAACTATATATGGCTTACCTTCACTTGTATCAGTTATTGTTTTTGACTACAATAAGTAAGATTCTTCTCCACCACATTTTGGCAGATATTTATATGTGAAAATTGTGCTTTACTTGTCTCGAAACTTGATGTCTTCCTATAGTGCAGTATACACTTTCCAATTTCTCAACGCTCCTCTAATTTCTCCAGTTAAGTACAGCGGCAGATTAGCCTTCGCGTCGGGCTCCTTGTCTACGATTTGACAACCCACCGAAGCACCAATGATGGTATCGCCAACTGAGGAGGCAAGTAATATCTATAGAATAGGTACCTGGAACGTTAGAACATTAAGATCGAGAGAAGAAGAAGTGGTCCGGGAAATGGCGCGTTACAACATCGATGTCCTCGGTCTCAGTGAAACTAAAGCGAGAGGAAATGGCATGACAGAAATAGATGGAGCGAGGTATGTCTACGCTAGAGTGACAGAAGGGCGAGCGAAGTGCGGTGTGGGGATAATCGTAGCAGAGCGCTTGGCGGACTGCGTCAGAAGCTGGAGGTGCGTAAGTGAAAGGTGCGTAATGATTAGGCTACGGGTCGCGGGAGTGTGGATGACGCTCGTGCAGGTGTATGCCCCAATGGATGACAGGGACAACGAAACCAAAGATGGGCTCTATGCACAACTTCAGGAAGTGGTAGATAGAGTACCTAGAGGGGACAAGGTGGTAGTACTGGGAGATTTTAATGCAAGGGTCAGCAATGATGTGGAAGAATGGATTGGTGTGATTGGGAAGCATGGTGAAAGGGTGAAGAATGATAGTGGAAGCAGGTTACTCAGGTTTAGTGCAGAAAATGAATTCAGCATAATGAATACCCACTTTGAGCACAAAGAAATTCATAAGTTCACCTGGAAGTGTCCAGGAAGACAACTTCGGTCCATCATAGACTACTTTTTAGTAAGATCAGATCTGAGAAAAGATGTGAATGATGTGAGAGTGGTACGCGGGGCTGAGATTGGTAGCGATCACCACCTGGTGCTGATGAAGATGAAAGTGAGGGGTAGAAAGCAGACTAAGAAGACAGAAAAGAAGAGTCAGCTGAGAAGTGAGAGACTGCGAACTAAAGAGGGAAAGACGAAATATTGTGCAAAACTGAGCCAAAAAATGAGGGAAGCAAAGTGTGTGAATGGGGATGATGTGGAAGCGGCATGGAATGAATTTAAGAGTGACGTTAAGGAGGTAGCTGAAGTAGTGTGTGGAAGAAAGAAAGTCAGAAAAGAGAAGAGGACTGCATGGTGGAGCAAGGAGGTTGAAGTGGCAGTGAAAGGCAAGAAGGAGGCATATTAGAGGTGGCTACAAGTGAAGACTGAGGATGCAAAGGAAGTTTACCTGAAGGCCAAAAGGGCAGCAAGTCATACAGTGAGGAAAGCGAAAAATGAGGAATGGAAGAAAATTGGCGAGACATTGCAGGGAGATTTCCAACACAATCAGAGGAGGTTTTGGGCGAAGATAAGAGATAGGACAAAGGGTAGCAGTGAAGTGGGAAGAGTATGTGATGAAAGTGGACAGGTGCTGTGTGAGGAGGAAGAGGTTAGGAATAGGTGGAAAGAGTACTTTGCATCACTGTTACAGGGTGAAGGAGTTCAACAGAATGAATGCAAAATTGCAAGCAGAGAAGAGGAACGAGTAGAGGGGACTAGACATGAGAGGATAAGTATGGAGGAAGTGTGCTCAAGCATCTTGAGACTGAAGAATAGGAAAGCACCTGGAGTATGTGGGGTCACTGGAGAAATGCTGAAAGCAGGTGGAGGGGTAGTGGTAGAGTGGCTGCACAAAATCATGGACCTGGCATGGAGGAGTGGGAGTGTCCCAATGGACTGGCGAAGGGCACTGATTGTCCCGATCCACAAGAAAGGAAGCAAAACCCAATGCGAGAATTACCGGGGCATCGGCTTGCTGAGTATACCTGGCAAGGTGTATGCCAGTGTGTTGGAGAAGAGGATGAGGACAATCACCGAAGGGAAAGTGTTGGAAGAGCAGGGGGCATTCCGAAGAGGGAGGAGCTGTGTAGACCAGTTGTTTACTGTCAGGCAGTTAGGAGAGAAGATTATTGAAAAGAACAAGAGGATGCTGATGGTTTGCGTGGACTTAGAGAAAGCATACGACAGGGTAGACAGGGAGTTATTGTGGAGAGTGCTTAGGGCATATGGAGTGAATGGTGAGCTGATAAGAGCAGGGATGCAGGGATGCACTATGTCACCATGGCTATTTAACATCTTTATGGACAACATTGTGAGGGAGGCAAAACAGAGGTTTGAAGGAGGAGTTGAGATGGAAACAGGCACAATACAGCTTCTCTTGTTTGCCAATGACCTAATGTTAGTGACAGAAAGAGATGAGGATGCAGAAAGAAATGTGAAGGTGCTGGATGAAGTGATGTAAAATGGAGAATGACAATCAATTGGGGAAAGACAAAGGTAATGGTGGTGAAGAGAGGAGGAGGCACATGCAACATTACAGTAAATGGAGTGGAGATAGAAAATGCGAAGACAATGAAGTATCTAGGAGCCATGTTAGATGAAGAGGGATCATGTGAAGCAGAGGTAGACCACAGAATAGGAGCAGCATCCAAAGTGATTGGAGCTATGAGAAAAGAGATAATTGATCGAAGAGAACTGAGCAAGGCAACAAAACTTAGAGTGATCAATGCCACGGTGATGCCAACTCTGTTGTATGCATGTGAGACCTGGACCCTGCTAGAGAGACACAAGAGCAGAATACAAGCCCTTGAAATGAGATGCCTGAGGAGAGTGGAAGGAGTGACTATGTTGGACAAAGTGAGGAATGTTGATATTAGATCAAGACTGGGACAGGTGGCAGTGGTATCAAGAGTAGAGAACAAGAAGACAGAATGGTTAAAGAAGATGGAAGAAATGACAGATGACAGGATGGTAAAGAAGGTGTATATGGAGAATGTGCCCGGAAAGCGACCAAGGGGAAGACCAAGGAAAAGATGGGCTGATGATCTGAAAGTAAATTGAACAGTTAATTATTGAACTATTTAGTACAGCATGATGTGAACTATTTCTTGCACAGAACTGTTAGAAAATAATTCCAGCGACCTCCAGCATTGGAGACAAAGCTGTGTATGATTGATTGATTGATTGATTGAAGTACAGCCAACGCTCCACCATTGTCTCACACACAGTGACCTCCACACTCCTGTTATATCGCCCACTGTGCATACCTTACTCTCCCCTGATGTATTCACTAAGTGAATTCCACAATTCCCCAGCATCTCTAACTAATTGAGCAGTAACGTAATTCTTCATTGTATCCCATAGGTGACCATCAAGCTCCTCCAAAGATTCCCACTTTCTACTCCTTTACTGGATTGTCTCCCACCACAGATATCTTCCACTGTATGACCCCACACTCCTCAGATGTCTCCCCCTGAGTGATCACGCAGTCCGACTTCTCCCACTCAGTGACACCATACTCTTGAGATTTCTCCCATTGAATGGCACCATACTCCTGAGACATCACCTGCTGAGTGACCCCACACTCCTCAGACATCTCCCGCTGAGTTAACCTCAGAACAATCTGATGATGATCATCTGAAACAGAGTTGTGCCGTTTTACATCAGATCAGAACCACTAATTCAAGGACACACTTCAAGCCCTGAACTAAATTATCTCAACCCTTGTAACATGCCACTGTGGTCGGTGGGGACCACCCTTCCTTGGACTGAACCCACAAGAGCGTTCATGTCCAGTCCCCACCTCTGTCCCTCCCTCACAGCACCTCCCTGTACTCATCTGACAGTATTTCCCTGGTCTGTGACAGAGGCTCCTCAGCTTAGCCGGCTACTCTCAAATGACACCCATGTACTTGAGCAGTAGGTTGCTAGAAGAGCTGTTGTTGCTCCTGCCTTCAGCTCACCTTAGAAAGCAGTTTGTACATTAGAGAGATGCAGCTAGGCACCTCAATGTACATGGCTCTTGACTTTGCTGCTCTCTGCCTCTGCAGCCCCCTCCTCCGTACCATGTTGTAAAACAATGCATATGGTGGGGGAAGGAGAGAGGGCTGTGATTATGTGTGAATGTACTGCCTCCTACCTCTGTTGAGAGGAAGGCAGTTTGGTGCAATAGTAGCTGAACCCTCAGACAGTGGAGGTGTAGCTATGGTCATTGCTTGTTATGTGGAGAGGCTATTAACAGAAAGTGAACCTAATCTCTGCTGGCCTTCCACTTCTCTTGCACTTGTTGCACCCTTTGTTTAGGCAATGAGTGAATGTGACACTCTGACACTTGTTCCTTTGAGTGAACCTCACACTCTTTCAACTCTTGGTTTGATTACTTCTCGCAAAGTGATGAGTGAAGTGAGCCTGCTAGCCCTGAGTTGAACAGACTCATTCCAAAGGGAAACCCTGGCTTTTCAACAGACATGACCAGAGAGGCAACTGTTTCCCCTTCCCTCTCCTTCAGTAGGCACTAATGAAGAGAAGACACATGTTACATGTGTGTACCTCAGCAGTAGAAAGCTGAATTATCAGTTGCTGTCTTGGACTCTCCTTTGAAGGCAGTATTTGCTTCCCCCCAGACCAGATTCCAGCTATTGTCAGAGCACAGATCAGAGCAGGTTTGTTCCACAGATGGTGCATTGTACTTATCACACCAAACCTCTCACATGAGTATGAGTGAGATCTGTTCTGTGTCCTGCAGTGTATTCAATGGAGGTTTAATGAGCAACAGTTCAGTATGTCACTTTTTGGATGCAACACAGGTATAGACTAGTGCTAAATATATTAGCTTGTGTTTGCGTGTGTGTGTGTGCGTGTGTGTGTGTGTGCTGACTGAGCTGCCCCATCCCACCCCTCCAGATGTGCTCCACTGCTGGTCACTGTCAAGGACTATGAATCCCCCACCTGCAGTGCACTGAGGCTGTGAAGGGAGAGCTGACGAGGTAGCCCTCCTGTTGGTCAGGTCAGTAGTCACTCACCACACACTGCAGCACTACCAGCTAGTTGATCCTAGTCCATCACTGTTGAGTGGTGCTGTGTGCTTGTGTCCACCCCAGCACTTGTGAAGCAGGTCTGGTGAGGTGCTTCACTCTCATATAAGAACTGACTCAATCTCACCTATTATCGTCTGTCTATGTCTCCATGATGCCCCAAGAAACTCTCCTCTGCTGTCATTCAGACCCAGGGACCAGACTTTGTTTTGTTCAGGATCCACCACTGGTGTGTGCATGTGTGCTGGCAGAATTATTCTACTATTATTACATCTCTTGTTTATATCTATTATTATACTCTTATTGATAACACTATATTGTTGTGTTCTGTTCCAGGTGTTGCTCATGTACACACTTGGGAGAAGACTTTTCATGTTGTTATGTGACAGTGAGCTTGCAAGTGAGCTCAAGGGGAAGACCCTAAGAGGTGGGGCCAGAAGAAATTATTGGGTAATGTGGTTTCTTACCACTTGCCCATGAAAGGGACAACTGACCCATTGAAGACCCATTTATATAGTTTGTATTGCATTGTCTTTGTACAAAAGGATTTTGAGGTTGCATATTGTACGTACGTACATAGGTCTTGTAGCTATACCCATTAATCTTGTATGTAACTATCTACCCATATACAGTATACTATTCTTTAGTTCACCTTAAATTGTATACAGTATAATTATGTGTGCGCATGTACAGTTAATGTGTTGCAGATGGGATTGTTACGTACAGGAATTATGCTGCAATACATGTTCACACAAGCATGTGTGCGCATTATAATTAAAATGGCCTGGCCAGCCCAGGTCTAAATTATAGACCTCCATTCTATATGTAATTATACTGTTAATTGGCTTGTAATTGTTATATCTGGCCATAGTTATATTCAAAATTATATGCACACGCATATGGCATATGCACGTATGGACCGGCCGTCCTGTATGTATTATGTATTAACATTATGCATCCCTCCATAATTAATTTTAATAATATTTACTTTTTTGCAGCTGCCATTCTGCTTCAGATCACCAGAGATATGTTGTTCGGGCCACTAATTTTAAAATTACCATGCGTGCAGCTATAATTAATAATACTTAAACATAAACATAATAAAGTTATAACAAGCTCAATAAATCTGTACTAAGTATCATATACAATCCCTTTATAGTTTCTCCACAATGATAGCGGCAGCTCCTCCCCCTCCGTTGCAGATACCTGCCATCCCCTTCTCGCCCTTCTTCAAGTTGTGCACCAAGTGGGCAACAATGCGAGTGCCTGACATACCAATAGGGTGCCCCAGTGACACGGCCCCTCCGTGAATGTTAACCTGACTGGGATCAATGTCAAGGATCTTAATGTTGGCCAGGACCACTACGCTGAAGGCTTCATTGATTTCCCACATGGCAATGTCTTCCTTGGTGAGGCCACAGGAGTCCAGTACTTTGGGCATGGCAGCAGCAGGAGCAACAGGGAAGTCAATGGGCTGCACAGCCGCATCTCCAAACCCTGGGAGGGAGGGAGGGAAGAAAAGTGTTCTCAAATGTATTGACGTGCAGCACACCCACACCCACACCCACACCCACACACACACACACCCACTCGTACACACAAAAACACACATACTGTACACGTACACACAAGTGTACATGTACACATGCATACCATTACTGTACGTACATACAGTAACACACTTTCAGTGCACAAAGATTGACATTTTGACCATTAACAAAATGGCAGCCTGGCAACATGACGCTGTACACAACACATACTGTACGTACAACTACACCTACCAACAATTCTTGCCAGAGGTGTTACACCCAGCCTCTCCACTGCTGCCTCTGTCATGAGCACACAGGCAGCCGCTCCATCGTTCAGTGTGCTAGCATTAGCAGCTGTCACCGTGCCCTCCTCCTTCTTAAACACAGTCGGGAGGGTGAGGAACCGGTCAAAGTTTGCTCGTGTATACTCCTCATCCCGCTCAACAACAACGTCCGCTTTGCCCTTCTTCCCTGGGATGGTTACAGGAACAATCTCCTTTGCCAAGGTACCATCCTCGGCAGCTTTGGCTGCCAGCTGGTATGATCTGGGCAAGAAAGGGAAGGCTAGTTAAGAGTTGTGAAGGCATTAAAAGAGGAGGCAGTTTTGTCCTAGTCTTGATTTAGCATGTATTCTACACTCTAGTAACCTAGAATAGCATGTTGTTAGCAGTAGTGCACATGCATGTACCCTACCTTATTGCATACTCGTCCTGCTCGACACGAGAAATCTTGTAATCCACGGCTGTTTTCTCTGCACACACACCCATGTGAACTTGGTTGTACACGTCCCATAAGCCGTCCTTGATGATGCCATCCTCCACCCGTTGATGGCCGAGACCCATTCCATCCCTCGCTGTGGGGAGGTAGTAAGGAACGTTAGACATGCTCTCCATCCCTCCTGCCACCATCACTTCCTGGCTTCCAACAGCCAGGCTCTGCGCTGCCATCATTATTGCTTTCATCCCAGAAGCACACACTTTGTTGACGGTAGTGCAGGGGGTGGAGATGGGAAGTCCCGCCCCCAAGGTGGCTTGCCTGGCGGGCGCCTGCCCCGATCCCGCCGACACAACGTTGCCCATGTACACCTCCTGGACTTCGTCTGGTTTGATGCCAGCACGCGACACTGCTTCCTGGATAGCGAAAGAACCCAGCTTTGGAGCTGGCAGGGAAGCGAGGCTGCTTCTAAAGCTTCCAATGGGGGTCCTAACAGCGCTGACGATGAAAACATTGTTTGTCTGTCTCTGCTTTCCAAACTGCCTTGGGGCAGAGGTGGATAGCTGGCGAAAGTGAAAACACAGCCTTGACCTAAGCGCCATTTTGTTTGAAACTTGCCGTTCGCGTTAGATACGCGTTCACCAGTGCTGGAAGAAAAGATGGCTGCTGGAGGGTACGTTTGCAAGCACGCATATCTGAAATTCCTTTTAGAAGCGTCTCAGCACGGGTTACCATTAGAATCCAACAATATGAATTAAATCACTGCACTTTTAAGTACGTGTCTTGTCTACCCGCGTTGCAGTAGCGATGAGAGCACTCAGGTCATATTTCCAGCTGAAGCAGAAGCCTTTGCAGAGAGCTTGAAGACGTTTAGTATAGAAGATGTTGGAGGGATTGTGTAAGTATCTGCTGCAGCTACACACCCGTGTGCCTCTGTATTCGATTCTCCGTCAACGTATCCCCTCCTCCCCTTCACTCAGTCTTAATTATAATTGGCACCCCATATTCACCCATCCACATAGAACTATCTTTACAGACTTATTCTGCCACTTCATATCGTGTCACTAGTTATAATCTGTGTTCGGAACAGATAGTGAACTTTATGTGAGTGTGGTGTGTGCATAATCATGTGTAGTTGGTCAAAGCAACACGAGGCGCTTGAGAAGCTGAACATGCAAGCAGTGATGAATGCAACTCAGCAAACTGATGAATTTGTCAAGGAATACCTTGTGTCTTATGAGAAGGTACAGCTGTCATTATGTGTTGTTGCTGTTGTGAGCAGTGTGAAGTACACACACAGGTACACACACATTTGCAGTGATGAACTACCTCTTAACCTAGCCGGCTGCCTTGCAGTGACCTTGTACAGTGAACTGACCTCTCAACATGCATACATGCACACACACATACAGTACACCACACCATCCATTGCTCTGGCCCCTCACTATTAAAAGGTCCCAGTCCTTGTGTGTGACCTCATCACAACTGAGCTCTGGAAGGAGAAAGTGCTCCCTTTACTACTGAAGACCGTCAACAAGCCGAAGACGACCTTCCCTTGTTATGTTGTAGTGAGTCCCTCTTACTTAATGGGAGTGCTGAACATGGCACTACCATTGCTTATGGGTTTAGGATAGCTTGTTTGTTTGTTTATGCACTTGTTTATCTGTGTTTGCTTGTTTATTTGTTTACATAGCTTCACCATGAAGCAACACTTGCGAATCTGCTAGAAACTACTCTATTTTATCAAGTGAGTTTGTGTGTACACTCCAATTTTATTAATGATTGCCTGACATTTATTAATTTTTTCAACTAATATTCTGTCTCAATACACATTACTATATGGGGCATACTGCTTAAAATACTGCTCAGTTTTACTAGGCTCAGTCGCACACTCCAATCCCCAATGTTAAATGTTGGATAGACGGCTTGTGTGTATGTATGTGTACATACATAAATTATATGTGGTTTGTGTGTATGAGAATGTGTATTGCTGCAGTTAAATCAGAAGAATTGCTATGTGTAGCTGGTGGGTATGCACTCTGTTTGGGTAGAGACTGTAGACAGAGAAAGTCTGTTTCTTCTGCCTTGTAAAGGATTACAGAAGAGACCTATGTTCTCTCATAGTGTGCATGGGGAGATATCAACCAGCCCTGTATCTTCATCCCTCGTATGTACTGTAATAGGAAGTGTGTGAAAGTGCTGACGAGAATGCCCTGGACCTGGTGGATTACTGCTACCGGAAAACAGTTGCACTTATAGCAAGGCAAGTGGGGGCTCTGTTGAAGTGGGGGTGAAGTGCTATTAACCATGAGCAGATTCATGCAAAACCCCAACACAAATTTACTACACACACTTGTACACTTCAACCATTCCACATGTCAATAGATATAAGCCACATCAATGGGGAGACCACTGTCACATTCACAGGAGTTAGTGCTCCATTTAGGGAATATACCTGTACCGTTGTCGTGGGCACGGGGTACATGGGACAAGTCCAGACAGCGAGGACAGGATAAGGGACAGGCACTACGCGAACGGACACTGGTAACGGGAACCAGGGAGCTTTATTGAACAACAACAGCAGCAGTTACAAAGGGAGGAGGTGATCTTTTATAGATGCATGTGTCGAAAGTTCTAGACAAAGTGGCACTACACATTGTTACATGACACATTGTTACATGACAGCAGGTGATCGGAGCCTCTGGGAGACATGCCTTCACAACACTCTCCCCTCCTTAACTTCACACTGGGTTTGGTTCCTCAATCAACTGTGATAACGATCAGGAGGGCGTCTGGTCCGACTGCTCCTTCTCGGTTGGCTTGATGAGTCCCTAGGTACCGAATCAGCCTGAGGATCAGTAGTGGTGCAGGGCGCTGAAACTGTTTGCTCCTGGGCCCGGAACCAGGTTGGAGGGCTAGCCCCAGTATAGCTCCACAGTCTATTTCTGTGAACCACTTTTGGCTTTGCAGTTGGACTGAGCTTGATCCTGTAGACTACATCATTGATCCGTTTAATGACGGTGAAAGGGCCCTGCCATGGGCGTTGAAGCTTAGGGGAAAGGCCTTTAGTTTGCTGTGGGTTGTGGAGCCAGACTGCGTCACCTGGTTGCAGCCTGTGACACTCTGGTGACGAGTCGTACCTCTGCCGCATTCTGTCTGTCACCAGCTTGAGATGGTTTCTGGCAAAGTCATGGACCCTCTCAAGTCGCTCGTGCAGGGCATTGGTGTACTCCACAGTTGTCTGAGGCTCCTCTTCTTCAGGTCTACCAAATGTCAAGTCAACTGGCAGAGTCAGTTCTCTCCCCATCATCAGCTTGGCTGGAGAGCAACCAGTACTCTCATGGACGGCTGAACGGTAGGACATTAGGAGAATCTGGAGGTGCTCGTCCCAGTCCTTCTGGTTGTGATCAACGAACTTAGAAAGTAAGGCTTCCAAGGTCCTATTGAATCGTTCAACCATGCCATCTGACTGTGGATGGTAGGGAGTTGTTCTGGTCTTCTGGATGTCTAGTAACTTGCACATCTCAGCAAATAAAGCTGACTCAAAATTTCGCCCCTGGTCAGTGTGAATAATTAACGGCATCCCAAACCGGCTGATAAATTCCTGGACCAGTAGTTCTGCTATGGTCCCCGCTTCTTGATTGACCATTGGATAGGCTTCTACCCATTTGGTGAAGTAATCCGCAATGATAAGGATATACTTGTTGCCTGCTTCTGTAGGGGGTAGTGGGCCCAGTACATCGATGGCTATGCGCTCCAAAGGGGATCCCACATTGTATGTCCTCAGCGGGGCTTTAGGTTTTCTCTGAGGTCCTCTCTTCTGTGCACACAGATCACAGCTTCGACACCACTCCTGGACATCACGTCTACACTGGAGCCAATAGAATCTCTCCCTGACACGACTGAGGGTCTTAGCCATGCCCAAGTGTCCTGAAGTTGGGGCATTGTGCAACTCCTGCAGAATCTCCCTTCTCAGGGACTTGGGGAGCACCAGCTGCCTGACAGTGGCATCTCCAGACGGTGTCTCCCAGAGTCGATACAACACTCCATGGAAGATTTTCAAACTCTCCCACTGGGCACAATAAACTTTTGTGGCTGGAGGGTGGGATGCAGTCTCCTCCCATGAAGGCTTGTCCTTACTTCTCTCCATCCATTCTAACACTGGCTTGATCTCTGGATCACACAGCTGGGCTTCTCTCAGATTCTCCCAAGACCTGCCTCCAGTGGGTTCTGGTCCACTCAAGGCAAGCGTGGCTACCTGTGGTACATCTTGACCAGTTATACGGTCATGAGGCTTGTTCCCCCACTCTCGTGACTCCAATCGTTCACAGTGCTTACAAGTATCTCTCAGGCACGGCCGTCTTGAGAGTGCATCTGCATTGGTATGTTGAACACCGGGCCTGTGCTCCACTGAGAAATCATACTGCTGGAGACTCTCAATCCATCTGGCAGTCTGGCCCTCTGGGTGCCGGAAGTTCAACAACCAACGAAGAGCTGAATGATCAGTGCGAAGCCGAAACTTCCTACCATACAGGTAAGCATGAAAGTGCCTGATTGCCTTCACCATGGCCAGTAGCTCTTTACGGGTCACACAATAGTGGCGTTCTGGTGCTTTCAAGGCGCGACTGAAATAAGCAACCACCCTCTCTTGTCCATTAACCTGCTGTGAAAGAACAGCACCGATGCCAGTGCTACTTGCATCGGTGTCAAGCACAAACTCAACATCCAGTTGCGGATAGGCAAGAATAGGGGACTCTGTCAGCATCTGCTTTAGTTTGCTGAAGGCATCATCAGCTTCCTGTGTCCACTCAAAAGGAGAGACTGTGGCACTCTGATGTAGGGGGTGTGCAATGTCGGCAAAGAAACTGATGAATCGCCGGTAGTAGGAGCAAAGGCCCAGGAAGCTCTTCACTTCGGTAGCCGTAGTAGGCTTAGGCCAGGACTTGACTGCCTCAACCTTGCAGGGGTCTGGGGAGATGCCCTTTTCATTGACTACATGACCCAAGTAGTTCACTTCCTTCTGGAAAAGAGTGCACTTCTTTGGTGACAACTTCAGTTTAGCCTCCCTCAGCCGTTCAAACACTTGTCTCAGGTTGGCAAGCTCCTGGGAAAAGGTACGTCCAGGTACAAGGATGTCATCCAGGTAAACGAGGGCTATGGATGTGGGTAGCCCAACTAGAACCTGTTCCATCAACCGTTCAAAGGTGGCCGGGGCATTGCAAAGTCCAAACGGCATAACCTTGAACTGCCATAGCCCACTCCCAGTTGAAAATGCAGTTTTTTCTTTGGAGTTGTCATCCAGTTGAACTTGCCAATAACCGCTCTTGAGATCAAGTGCAGAAAACCACTTTGCTCCTGATAAGGCCTCAAGAGTGTCATCTATTCGTGGCAATGGATAGGAGTCCTTGTGTGTGACATCATTCAACTTGCGGTAATCAACACAAAACCTCATACCTCCATCTTTCATCCTCCAGCGACTGGGCTTCTCTCACGTATTTCACTCTTTGCCTGCTGGCTAGTTGATAAGACTCTAGTTCCAGAGCAATCCTCAAGGCGTCACGCAATGTCACTGGCTTGTTCTGGCGAATACGGAGCCTCACGTCCTCTTCCACCAAAGCATCTACGAATTGGTCTTGTGCAAGAACCTGGATCATGTCTTCGGTTGCTCCTGGGTATGCAAGGCGTGTAAGGCGTTCAACATCTTCTGCCAGCTCAGCCAAGGTCTCATCTCTGTGACGGGTTCTGGACTTGAGGCGCATCCGGTTCAGTTCAGTCTGGTGTGTCGCACCAAATCGGGAGTCCAGTGCTGTAGTCAGGGCTGCATAGTCATGGCGCTTCTCCGGAGGGAGGTTTGTCAATACGGTGGCTGCAGCCCCTTTTAGACTGATGGCCAGATAAGTGGCCTTCTCTGAGCGATCCCACCTATTCATTTCTGCCAACAACTCAAATTGGGCATGGTAGGCGTCCCAAGCAAGCGTCCCATCGAATGGTGCAGGGCGCTGTTGTACCACACTCGGGGTGAGGGGTGTCCTGCCCGCTGCACTGGTGTCCCCAACCCGATTAGTCTGCCCTCCAATTGCTTCTGTATTCGGGTCCGAAGGCGTGAAGGGGCGCGCAGCAGGGCGAAGACCGGGTGTAGCTCCAAGCTCCCGTAGTAGTTCCACGCGAAGTTCCTGCTTCAGTGACTCGCGGCTTTCTCCGACCTCGGTGCGGAGCTGATTCGTCAGTCCTGATACTGAGCTCTCCATTGCACTCAGCTGACCCTCAACGGTCAGCTTTACGGAGCTCAAATCTCCTGCGATGGCACTGACTTCCTGTTCAGTCTCCTTTTGCTTCTGGGCGATACCGTCTACTCGTTCCGACTGCTGCTGACTCAGCATCCTCAGATGCTCGCTAATTTGCTCCGACTGCTCGTCCATTCGCCGGACTATCTTTTCGTTCTGCTGGATCACCTCCTCAAGAAGAGCCTCCATCTTGGTTGTCGCTCTGGTACTCATCTAGATCCCACTTCTGACACCAATTGTACCGTTGTCGTGGGCACGGGGTACATGGGACAAGTCCAGACAGCGAGGACAGGATAAGGGACAGGCACTACGCGAACGGACACTGGTAACGGGAACCAGGGAGCTTTATTGAACAACAACAGCAGCAGTTACAAAGGGAGGAGGTGATCTTTTATAGATGCATGTGTCGAAAGTTCTAGACAAAGTGGCACTACACATTGTTACATGACACATTGTTACATGACAGCAGGTGATCGGAGCCTCTGGGAGACATGCCTTCACAACATACCCTTATCAATCCCCCTATGTATGCTCGTAAAACTATTCTTTATTATCTTTGTAATCCCTTTGCGTATTCTTGTTAGAGTTCTGACTTACTCTTCTCTTGCTATAGGCAGCAGTTGTTGGCCTCAGGGGAAGGAGTGAGTGAGCGAAATGGTTCGGATGACTCATGTGACATTGATGACGAGTCAACAAGAACTGCTGTTGAGGTGAGCTTGCCTCAGGTATCCCCAGGTAGACCTGGGGTCCTAAGTGGGCATGGTCTTGTGGTGCTGCGGGTCCTGGGTGGGTGTGTCTGTTTTGTGGGTGTGGTCTCATGTCACCTAGGCATGGCAGAGAGTGTATGTACACTGTACATTGTTCAGAAGTGTCTTCTGACATTACAGTGTGTGCATCTTTTGTGTAGGAACTGAAGCGTCAACACAAAGATCTGGAGTTTAGCATTGCTGTCAAATGTGTGGCCATTATCCGGTACCTCATTGATCAAATAGCAAGGTGTGTGTGTGTGTGTGTGTGTGTGTGTGTGTGTGTGTGTGTGTGTGTGTGTGTGTGTGTGTGTGTGTGTGTGTGTGTGTGTGTGTGTGTGTGTGTGTGTGTGTGTGTGTGTGTGTGTGTGTGTGTGTGTGTGTGTGTGTGTGTGTACGTATGTGTGTGTGTGAGTGTGTGTGTGTGTGTATGTGCACACACACATGGGTCTTTGTATGGTGGGTGGTGGCGAAGTACCTTTTATCCTGATGTGTACTGCTTCGTTGTGTATTCTCGCATTCCCGCAGTCTACCTTTGAGTGTGTCTACAAGAATACTCAACAAGCATGGTACGTTTTTGCTGCTCTATGAATTTTGTTTGATTGTCTACTGATGTTTCTCACTACACAATAAAGGTTGATGTGACTGGTTCCCAGTTCTCTTGCAAGACATCCAGTATTATTAACCACCTGCTATCCACTTCTGTTGTATTGAGTTACTGATGTCTTTCTGCTGCTCTGTCCTCTTCATCACGAATCTCATTCACTAGTTTCTTTCACCAGTGTCCTTCAGTGTCTCCCCTTCCTTTCCCTCCTGCACCTCTACAATCAGACTTCCCCTCACTGTTTGTGTCACTCATTGAGGACCCTCCTTGGACCAGACACAATGACAAGGGAGAGATGGAGAAGTACAGCGAAGGGAACTGGAAGGTTGTCCCTCCCGAGGACAGACTGCAGCTGACCAAGCTGGAGGCACAGGTCAGTTCACTGTTCATGAGGTTGTTCACTAATGGTAGGCACTATGGGACATCCACTTTGGGTATTTTAAGATTCTCATACTCTGTTTATTTGGCACCAAGAATGGATTATGTACGTAAGTTGTTTGTGAAACTTACATAATGTGATTGTTTAAGTATTGTTGTTGACTTTTGTCCCAGATGTTTGTTCCTGTATCACAACAGATTACTGTTTATTAAATGATAATGAAGATACACTAACTCTGGATAGGCAAGCTTTGAGAATACATAAATTGATTTAGTGTTTTTGTTTGTTTGTTTTTACTCGAATTGTTTGTTGTTTTGTGTACCCCACTCACATGTAGGTATGGCTGGCTTTATACCAGCTCCTTCTCAATCCGGAGTGTCAGAGGAAGTATCAGTTTAACATGAGCAATAAGAGCAGGATACTGAAGGTGAGCAATGTGGGAGGGAAGGGATGGGTGGGTGGGGCGAAGGAGTGTGTGGTGGGAGGGGTGGGATGGGTGGGTGGGGGGAAGGAGTGTGTGGTGGGAGGGGTGGGATGGGTGGGTGGGGGGAAGGAGTGTGTGGTGGGAGGGGTGGGATGGGTGGGTGGGGGGAAGGGAAGGGAGGGAATGAATGGGTGTGTGTGGTGGGCGGGGAGGGAATGGATGGGTGTGCAGGGGAGAGGAGGGGAATGTGTATATGGAAGAGGGGGATGAAGAAGGGTATGTGGTGGGAGGAAGATGAATGGACCAGCTACTGTGTTATTGGGAATTGGGAGATGCGTAGAGAGAGGGTTTGGGAAGGGTTTGGGAGGTGCAAGGTGGTAAACTAGAATTCTTGTTGCCATAGTGTGCCTCCCGTTGCTCCTGTAGCTGAGGGCCTTCCTGGTGGAGCCCTACATTGACCAGATACCAAACCTGGGCGACCTGCGGAGGTACTTGGAACACCTCTCAATATCAGATCCTCCAATGGCTCAGGGCATGTTTGTACTGGAACAGGTGTGTGTGCACTCATTGCATGGAAGAGTGTGCATTCATGCATCTACATATGTATGTGTGTGTACGTATGTGTGTCTGTGTGTCATCTATGTTTGTATGTGTGTGTACGTACTGTATGTGTGTCTGTGTGTATGTGTGTGTGTGTGCATGTAGGATTCAGCTTTCGTAGGTGTGTTTTAAATGGATTGTACACAAACTTGTTTATACGTAGTGACTATATGCGTACATAATTGGTCATCTTCACTGCTGCTAGGTACCTGAGATGTATGACAGGATTCTTCAAGAGAACAAGGGACACTGGGAGAAGATAGCCCGCAAGCAGTGCCAGGTGCTCTTTCACCCAGCTGAGGGCGCTCTTAAGGAACAAGCAAAGAGGTGTGTATAGATTGTGTGTGTGTGTGTGTGTGTGTGTGTGTGTGTGTGTGTGTGTGTGTGTGTGTGTGTGTGTGTGTGTGTGTGTGTACAGTATGTGTATGTGTACACACGTGCTTGTGTTTGTGCCTATGTGCTTTATGTATGTACAGGTGTGTCAGTGCATGAGTGGTTGGCTAATGTGCACTTTGTTGTGGTGCAGGTGGGTGGACACATACAATCTTGATGTGCTGGAGGGTCTCCTCACTGAGCCTCCAAAGTGTGCTTTATGTGGACAGCCAGCCACTAAGAGGTGCTCACGATGCAGAAACGCATGGTACTGTACCAGGTGAGGTGTGCGTGTGTGTGTGTGTGGTTGATTAGTAAGGTATTGATTTAGTGAGAATTGTTAATACTTGCCATGGAAGGGGTGATAGTGGATGCTGAATGGAGCACTCTGTACACTCCTTTTCATTCCCATCTGTGTAGGGAGTGCCAAGTTAAGCATTGGAAAGAACACAAGCCCATCTGTGACATCATGGCAGCAACAGGAAAGACATAATAGGCAGGGTATGTGTACAACTTCAACATTACATCCCAAGTGCACCTTTCATATGGGTGCCGCTGTAGATAATGTAGTAGGTTCAAAAGAGCCTTTTAACTCTTCATATTTGGTGAGTCAAAGGTTGCGAAGCCTAGCAGGGGTGCTATCATTAAAGGTAGACACTTTATTTGTAGTGGGCCCCTGAATTGACAACCAAACAGAGCTTGCTGAAGGTAAGAACACGTGTAATGGTACAACCTTTAAGACACTTAGCTTGTGGCCTTGTAGGCATGCCACGTTCGTAGAGGATGGTGGTGTGAGCAAACAGAGCTTGATTGTGATGAAGGTACAGTAAGTGGGTGGGGCCAACTTCATCTTGTATGCATGTGTGTTTGGAGTGGATCATAGCATTTAAACATCAGTTGAGACAAGGTAAGCAATCGCGTACGTACATGTCACACTGAATGCAAACGATATCCTAATCGCTACTCAGCTCAAAGACGTTTAGTGACTGTTTAAAGATGTCTTTCTACTGTCAAAGAAACATGTCTCTGCAGTCTCAACCAAACACTAATGAACAACAACCCTGCTGTGTGTATCCCCTGCAAACCTCATTAGTGAGTCACTGTTACAAACTTGCTCATAACAATGAACTCCTTCGACTAGCTCAGTGGTTCTTGTTCTGTCATCTTGCTGTTTAACATCCACACAGGACAGCATGTGATGGGGTCACACTGAACAGCATGTGTTGCATCTACATGCTCATGTACATGAAACACCACTGTATATAGTGTACTGTGGTGGAATTGTATGCATGCATGCATGTAATGTATCTACTGTATTAGTACAGTAGGAGGTACTGCATTGGTGTACGTAGGTAGGCATAGGGTTGACTTGTCAATTTAATAGTTGCATGAAGTGAGGGCAGTGCTTCGGTGAATGATAGCAATGACTGTAGATGGCCAAGCTGTATATTTCTGCAGTGCCTTTGAATGGAACTGTTTGCAATGTACATAGTCCAGTGTAGGAGCATCTGACTTGCTCTGTATTTAGTTTTGGTACTGAAGTGGATCTGGGAGTGGCCTGAGACCATACATACATGGAATGAATGGGATGATAGATTTTGGTACTGTTTGTGTCATTTGTAGCCTCGTACCTGGCCCTTTTGTTAAAATTGTGTGGAATAATTATCCACTGATGGCCTGGGCACGAGGCTATGTCATTTGATGCTTGTTATGTACCTCACATTAGTTGCTCTTGTACTGCTTCACATCAGCCATACAAGTACAGTGTAGTCCCTAGTTGGTAATACAACTCAACCCCTTGAGGGTTTCTGGTTTGTTTTGCTGCTATGGTACAGACTGATTGGTGTGATAAGTTGCCAAAGTAGCCCTCTTGGTGCTGCCTCAGCAAGTAGCTGCTATATAAAGAAATGTTGATCTGACAAGGGCTGTAGTCAGCAGGTGTGCGCTAGTGGTGATATCTAACTTCTGAGAGTCTCTTGAGTATCTATAGCTTTAGAAAATGAAGGACTGCGCTGTCCAATTGGTGATTTGTAGCATTATTATCCTAGCTTCCAGTGGAGGAAGCAGCTCAGCTGTTCTGAACCACCCAAAGTTGAGAAGAAGTGTCAACTCACTCCCTAAAAACTCCTCCACTTCTACCTTTATCGTGGTCTGGAAAGACAGTAACCACTCAGCTAACAGCTCCACAAGGAACGTGAGCGTGAGTGATCTGATGGGGCGAGTACAAGAAGCTAGCAATGGCAGCAGTGGAGGAGGTGAGGATATCCCCATGGTGGAGAATGCAAGGGACAATGGTATTGGAGTGACAGCAGACATGAACCAAGCTGCCCTTGAGAGGGTAAGTATGCACTTGGTGCAGGTTAGGAGTAGACTGTGTTTTGCCGTGTCATTAACTGTGTGTTGCAGTACAACCTGAATACAATGTGTTTTTTGCTGCTGTTGACTCATGCTACATACATATACTGTACTGTGTGTACCCTGTATATATGTATGTAGTTCATGCACGCTTTTCACCGACAGTGGGAAACTCTTCTTCATTTCTTTGCTTTTTAAAGATTTTATGCATGTTAATGATACCTGTAAGCATGGTATAGTACTGAAGCAGATTGCACTGAGTCTCTTCCGCTTTGTTCAGTTTGTATTTGCTATGCATTAAGTGTACAAACTCAATTGGTGCTGATTCTAACTTTTAACTTTGTTGAATCAAGTGATTTGGTTTAGGGTTAGGTCTGCTTTGTTTAGTATTGAAAGAGAGCAGCATTGATCTGACTATCGGTATTGAGATGGGGTTTGTACCTGTAGGAATGTCTTAGTGTCCTGGTGAAGTTGCTAGCTGGATTCGAAGCCACGAGCAAGAAATGATTACTATTATGACTATGACCACAAGCACTGTTAACATTGTATGGCTCACCAGCAGGCACGTTCGAGACCATATTAGGGCATGCTCAGACATGTACATATATAGTATCCCAACGATAAACCTGTAGGTGTGACGCTTATCACTTCAAAACATAAAACTTATAAAATCTATTTGAGCAGGTCCCCTCCCTTCCTCCTCCTCTCTCCGTAGGCCCATATGCATTATGCATATACTGTACGTAGTGTATCACTAGTAGTGGCCAGACTGACTGCTTGAGTGTTTACCGTTCTCCCTTCACATTTAGTTACAAACTTTGGATTTATCCCACTCTAATTTGTGGGGAGTGGGGGTGGAGAGCGAGGTGCGCACACACGAGAAGTGGTGCCCTGCTCTCCTCCTACCCTGTTGATTAGTACATTATGGAGATGGCTTAAGTACTGTACATATGTACCTGGCCACACTGTGTGCCACCTTTTGCTCTATGTGTGTTGTTGTACTGTACTTGCTAGCACTTGTGGGTTATGACACAACACTGAGTGAATGTTTTATGTCAGAGTGCAACGTTTTCTCCATTTCTCTAGGTCCTGGAGATGGAAGAGGTTGGTTTTGTTGAAGAGAATCAAATGGTTTATGGTGCGGTGGGGTGGCATGTTGATAGAATTGACCAGCGTCAGCGAACTTTGAATGGACAATACAACCCACCATTCACCGGCAAAGGGGTAGACATCTACGTCATGGATTCTGGAATTCGTTACACACACAGCGTGTTTGAGGGAAGGGCTTACTTTGGTGGTTATGACTATGACAGTGGCCAGGGAAGAGACTGTAACGGCCATGGTACCCACTGTGCAGGGCTAGCAGCTGGTAAAGGAACCGGAGTGGCGTATGAAGCAAATGTGTTTAGCGTTAAAGTCCTGGACTGCAATTTGGCTGGTAATTTTGCTTGGATCATTGATGGCCTTAATCACATTAGAAATAAAGTGGCTTTGAGTGGCAGACGTGCTGTAGTTTCGATGTCATTCATTGGTGGAAAATCAGATGCCTTTGAAGTGGCAGCAAGGCAGGCCTACTATGGAGGAATTGTCTTAGTTTCTGCAGCAGGCAACCAGCGATCTAATGCTTGTCAGTATTCCCCATCCTCCTCACCCTATGTGATCAGTGTGGGAGCCACAAAGAAGGAAGGAGACAAACTGTACTGGTTCTCTACTTTCTCAAGCAGCCCTGGCACTAACTATGGCTCTTGTGTTGATGTGTTTGCTCCTGGTCAAGGGATAACATCGGCTGCGCACACAGGTGATAATTCCTATGTTCCGAAAAGTGGCACTTCAATGGCAGCTCCTATTGTAGCTGGTGCAGCCGCACTCCTTTTGCAGAAGTCGCCTCGTCTTACCCCTTACCAGGTTAGGGCTGAGATAAGAAACAGTGCAACTCGGGGAGTGTTGGACTTCAGTGTGCTGCCTGCTAGTGCACGTCGGAACACACAGAACCTCTTGGTATTCACAGGACAGCAAGGTAAGCTACTTACATATACGTATGTGCATGTATTCTGTTGCACTTTGTAAAACTTACTCATATCTAAGGATGAGCTGTGAGGTCTGTATCGACATTAACTGTAGCTACTTGGCATGACTCTACGTCAGGTATTAGCTTGCTACAAAGTGCTGTACTCATTTGTTTCTAACTGATGACACTGACTCATGAGTGTTATTGAGCTACAGTATGTCTGGGGTACAGTGTAGCTTATAGAATGTGAATGAAGTATTGAGATGTGTCAAATGCTCTCACGTCTTTCCCATAGTTGACCCTCCACTGGGGCCTACTGACGCCACTTCTCCAACCACTGACCCTATCCCTACGGGTCCTGGATCAGAGCCCACGTCTCCACTCGTTTCTGAGACTACAGCACCGACTACAACAGCTGCAACCCCACTCACTGTGAACGAGACCCTCACCAATGCCACAGAACCCCCACCACCTATCAATGTAACTGACCCCCCTACCCCCAATACTACTGGAACTACCCCCAGTACCACTGGAACTACCCCCACCAGCACCACTGCTACACCAATTCCAACACTGCCTCTCCCCATGTTCCCCAGCTTTATGATGCAGGCACTGCCTGTTGGTAACCTATACTCACAAATACGCTCCCAGAAATCACGTGGTTATGTCCCCACATTCATTACGGCTTACAAGATTATTCGAGCTCATTATTACGCAATCATCTTCTCATACATAGGAATAGACAGAGTTGGTGAAGTTCTGACGTACAAGGATCTGAGCCCCCAAACTGCTTATGATTTGATTGAGAACAGAAGACAAAAAGGTTATGCAGTAATAGCCTTGGCCCCTTACAATCGCTATGGCCCACATGACCCAGTGGTGACCCTCATCTTTAAGAATGATACAGAGCTTGCACGTACCACTTATGTGTCCATGGAGCGGAACGTCAGGGAGCATGTTGACGAGGAAAGAGAACTCCGTAGGCTTGGATATGCCATGTTGTATCGAAGGTTTCGACAGACTGGCTTGAATTCGAACAGTGTCTACATGCGAGTGTATACCATCTATCGTCCAGGAACTTTTAAGAATCACACTGGATTGCTGTATCGGAGCTCGCTGAAATCTTTCACTGATAAATTGGCCGCAAAGGGAAAATTTTTGATTGATGTTAGCACCTATGACTACAGAGGACTGCAGCACTACTCTGCCATTTATGATGACAACCGTTTTGGCTGCGATGTGTTTCGTACTGAACATTCCCCTGATGGACCTTCGTTCTCTCGGGAATCCATCAATTTGAGACAGTTGGGATATCATATCGTTGCATTTGTACCAGTGAAAAGGGAAGGAAGTGCGTACCCCGAGTATTTTGGGACATATTGGCAGGAATAAATTGAAACACTTGAAACAGTTTCCTACTTTTGTGTTTTCTGTTCTAGAGTACAATAACAGTGTAACAATATTTAAACTTCTTCCCCCGATTTATTCTCACCCCCACAATTATACTGTGCATGAAGCACCTTTTGGCAGCAGTAGAATTTACTATAGTAACCCAGTTATCTGAAGGTAGTTTTGTTACTCTGTTCCTGGTCCTATGAGCAGAGTGATGTACATTAATTGTCACCATGTTAATTTATCAAAAACAAGCGGTAGACTGGTTTGGGCAGTTCTATTGCAGTCTATTAAGCAATGCAGTGTCACAAGACTCCCAGTGGCTGAGGCCTTCATGTTGTTTGTGACAATGTGGTAATGCCAAAGTTGTCAGCTATTTGCTGTCTGAACATGACTTTGAATTGTGATTTTACAGTAGCTGTTGATAGACTAAGCCTCCCCTGTCCACCGTTATGCTAGAGTGGCAATCACATGGGAAAGCATCTGTCAGAGAACGTGACATCACTGTGAAACCCTCTATGTGCAGTTGTGGTGTATTTTAGGGTTATCTAGTAGCAGTTACTGTCCATGTGATGTGCCTACGCTAAAGATATGGATTTAGGACACTCCCCTCTTTGATAAAACTGCCAGATGTCTTGTGTTACACACGTACAGATATTCCCCTCTTAAACGTCTTTAAATCCAGGAACTTTGTTGTTCCTGTAGCGCCTACTTGGCTTATACAGGGTCAGATTATGACTGAGCAATCAGTGTAGGAAGTAGTGCATCTGTCTGTGTGTTTCAATAAATCATTTGGCGACTGTTGTACGTTCAGCAAGTTTAATTAATACATTATACAGTTGGCAGCTAATTCATATAATTATTATGCTGTACTACCATCATGCATGCACATACGTATGTGTATATGAGATACAAATACAAATTCAGCTGTACTAAAACCTGAAATATATTGTTGGATGTGCTGTACATAATGTTGGGTGTGCACAATACTGAGTGTCTTGTTTAATTGAAGAACATCATTCCCCCTTGACTTTCCTCTTCAGATGGATCAGGTGCTGTCATCATCTGTGTCTCTTCCACCCAATCCACATCATTGCATTCTAGCACCTACACGTTTCAGGGGAGAAAAATAGGTAGTGACGTTTTAGGGTAGTGGAAGGAGGGCTCACTCCACTGAGGGGCAATGAAGGCAGGTACATAGTGTGTGTGCGTGAATGGGTAGTACAGTGTCAGTGCACAGGTGTTCTGACATTTGGTAACGGAGAGGAAAGCTCTCCAGATTCTATGATACTGTCTAGCACTATAGTGACTATCCCGTGGTGTGGTTTGGGCTACTGATATCCACTTCAGTGTGTGTGTTAACTAACAGCAATATTGGGAGCGGTACATATACAGCATGTTGCTCACCTGATCCAGAGCAATTTCATTCATATCGACTGAGAACATTGAGAATCCAAGGTACTTAAATGTCTTCACACCACTCTCCCCCAAGTATTTCTCCTCCTCTCCTTCGTCATAGTTAACAATACTCTTTTGCATAACATTGATGAAACAGGAGTCATTTACCGCCAGATCATCACTTTTGATGTCCTTCAAGACGACGATGTAACCTCCAGTTTTCTGACTTGGGTCTGAAGCCTGTATAAGTTTACTTGAGTCTCCACGTTTGACTGGCAGCCCGATTGTGAGAGGCAGAAGTACGACCGCAATGGTTACCAGAAACACTGTCTGCGAGGCTAGCTTCATTTCACTACAGCTCTTGAGTAGATATCAGTTGCTGCAATCACTGTTACTTGAAGTCGAAACGAATGCTACTTCACAGTTTCCGGTCTAGGGCCAACCAGCTACTTGGAGAAGGCTTTACCAAAGTCTCTCCTTTAGAGAAGGTCTTTTATACCCATGGACAGAGGTCCTAGGACTTTTGCTGAGCAAGCTATCAGATACCTTGCTAACCACATCCTCATGAGTGATGTCAGGGAGATAATAGGCCACAAAGGATATGATATGTGTGACTTTGTAAGGTAATTCGAGTGAAGTGTTGAGGCCCTATAAGTTAAGTGATTCCCATATGCTGTAGGTCTTTGTGAGCCTTGTGAAGAAGTGACGTTGTCATGGATATGGTATGGCAAGACAAGTCATTGGTCACTCATTATTAGGTTAAGATTAAGATAGCAATTTACATGCTTAATTGTTAGTAATTGTTTGAGGAGTGGCTATTGTAGAGTAAGGTGGGTGGGCTACTGGGAATCTACGCCCCCACGCATACACACGCACACACACACACACACACACACACACACACACTTGTACTTGTACTTGTAATACCACAGCCAAAACTTGGCTAAGTGGACCCCATGAATGGGGTGAGCCAGCAGGTGGCAACAAGACTGCTGACACCGTTGGCTGCGGAGACACCAGTCTTACCACCCCAGTCGCATGGCCCCCTCGGTGCAGTAGGGGTACTCATCTATGGGTTTGCAAGACCCATGAGATGAGAGAGGTGGGGTACGGCCTTGAGTGACGGCATCAGAGTATCCATCCTGTGCTCCTGGCCGTAGAATTCCCCACCTACACTTGGTAATGTCTAGGTGACTAGCATAAGTAGCACTACCAGTGTTAAACACTAGAAAGTGCGCTAGCACCTAACAGAGAATTACACAAGTTCCTTACTTTCCCAGTGGTTTGTGGTTCAAAAGTATGACTAGACTTGTAACCAAAGCAAAAGCCAAGTTTTCAACCTTCCAAATGCCAGACCTGTTGGCTGCAGATCTGTCACCCTTCTGGCATACTCACATAGTTTCTGCCAAACACTGGACACACACACATACACACACACACACACACACACACACACACACACACACACACACACACACACACACACACACACACACACACACACACACACACACACACACACACACACCTGTCCGGTCCTGTGTTATGGCTGCCGTAATCGGTCACACCATCCCATGTACTGTGAAGCCACCTCGGCTCAGGAACCACCTGTCACATGTGTTGCGGTGTACTGCTCCTTTCTGTTCGCTGATGGGCTTCATCCTCTCCTGGGTACACTTGTGCCTCTTCTTATCTCCTTCTGTCACATGTGACAAGGTGGCCCTCTGGTGCTGCCTGATGCATTACATGGGAAGTGCGTGCAAGTTCCAGTCCAGTGTTGCAAATAGCTTTCCAGTCACTTCTAGACGTCATAGCTGCCTTGTACCATTGTTTCTCGGTCACACCGATAGCTTTTAGGTCGTCACTAATCACATCTCTTCTTTGGGCCGCATCTTGGTTGTGGTTGGCAGAGCCATCCAAAGAGAGCTTCCTTTGGTACTCTGCTGTCTGGCGTGCGAGCCAGGTAGCCTAGCCACTGTAGCTGTCGTTGTGCAATCTTTGTTGTGATAGTCTCAATGTCTCCCCATTTCTGGCGCAGTTGACCTGAGGTGGTGCAACTGGTCCATTGCATGTGATTACTGATTCCTAGTACTATTCTGATACATCTGTGGTGGAATACATCTAACTTCCTGGAGTGCCTCTTGAGTAGTGTCCAACATTTAGAGCTGTATAGAAGGACAGACAACACGCAGGCTTGGTACACTTTCCTCTTGGTGACAAGGCTCAATTCTCGATCTAAGAAGACTGATTTTCTCAGTGCACCAAATGCTGAGGATGCCTGTGTGATCCGTCTATCCACATCTGCATCTATCTACCCTGAGGCAGCCACCATTGAACCAAGGTAGGGAAACTGTTCAACTGCATCTAAACCCCAAGAGAGGTCTGCAGTAATCCTAGTGCTGCTTTATGACAGCAATGTGAACCTGTGTCATCTTCCTTTCACTCCTTCGCTAGGTCTTCTGCAATCAGTATCTGATGTAACAGGATGTGTCTATGGGTTTGATTAGGTTCCTGATTTGTAGTACTAGGCTTCCCTCTGTCACCTTGGAAGTCCAATTGTAAGTATGATGTCACATGACCTCTTGCAGAATGGACTGGTCCCAGATACACTGTCTCATTCTCACTCCATTGTGTAATTTGTGGCAGTTTTACCCCTACTGAAATCATTTTTTCTA
>OZ025874.1:2944695-3042195 GCA_964019415.1 Ianthella basta | reverse complement strand
CAAATCTCAACCTCCCCATAGTGTATTTTATCACACATGTATGTAGCACCTCTGCTGTGTGACCACCTCTGCATTGAGACCAGTCCCTTAACCTCTCCACAGTGTATTCCACCACACATGTACTTTAGCACCTCTGCTACCAGACCACTTCTCAACACAGAGACCAGTCCATCAGTTGTTGTATTTCACCACGTACACACTGTATTTAACTACCACTCTATGGTTTACTGCATGTGTATGTACTGCTATGGTGTGTGTGTGTGTGTGTGTGTGTGTGTGTGTGTGTGTGTGTGTGTGTGTGTGTGTGTGTGTGTGTGTGTGTGTGTGTGTGTGTGTGTGTGTGTGTGTGTGTGTGTGTCGGGGGGTCGAGTAGTCAGCGCCTCCACGTGGTGACCCCTGGGCAGTTGTTTATGCACTCTTTGCATCAACCTAGCGTGGACAAACATGAGTAAGAGCACGGGGTGCTGTCTGATGGCACCACTCATCACTCCATGCCACGCTTTTTCCCCTCTGGAGGACTTGCAACCCTCCGAGGATGTTCAACAACTTGCACAAAGAACGAAGTTGAGACGGAATTGTGTATGGCACCTGGCATCTTGGAACGTTAGAACGTTACTTGACACTGTGGGACCAATTGAGACAGCAAGACAGAGGTGTGTTGGGAGGGACACAGAGGATCGTAGAATAGATCAGGTCATTGACGTACTGGAAGACTATTGTGTGACCGTAGCAGCCCTACAGGAAACTAAATGGTTTGGCAATGAGATTTATACAGTTGGGAATAGCCTTGTACTAACAGCAGGTAGACCAGTGCCTAGAGATGACGGACAGCGTGGCGAGGGTGTAGCCCTTGTCCTGGGAGGCCCAGCCATACATGCATGGAAGGCAGAAGGCAGCAGGTGGAAGTCTTTGGGCTCCAGGATTGTCTCTGCTTCCCTCAGAATGGGCACACACCAAAACAGCTGGCTCCATGTTCTCTCCTGCTATGCCCCCACATATGCATCTAGTCGTGAGGCAAAGGACACCTTCTACAGCAACCTACAGCAAGCACTATCAGAAATACCACCATCTGAGACCTTCGTCATCTTAGGAGACTTCAATGCAAGAGTGGGATCCCGAAGCACTGAGACCTTCGTCATCTTAGGAGACTTCAATGCAAGAGTGGGATCCCGAAGCAGTGAAAGAGGAGATGATGTTAACAGCGATGATGATGATGAGTTGCACAAAGTTCTGGGACCTTACGGACATGGTGAGCTGAATGAAGCAGGAAAGGAATTACTATCCTTCCTCTCTATCAATGAGGCATCAGTTTGTAACACCTGGTTTCAGAAAAAGGGAATCCATAAGGCTACTTGGCAACATCCAGGGTCAAAGAAGTGGCACTGCATTGACTATGCAATCATGAAGCAGTCACAGCGCAGGAAGTGCCTGGATGTGTCAGTAATGCGCGGAGCTCAATGTAACACTGACCATCAAATGTTACGGGTGAAGTTGTGAGTTGAACCAGGAAGACGACGATACAGACCCAATGCTAACAGACCACACAAAACGTTTGACATCTCCAAGCTGAAGGAGCAAGCAGCAGACAGACGTGGGAAGACGGCAGCCAAAGAGCACTTTCAAGAGATGGTTGGCGAGAAGCTGAATGTGTTCTGGAAGGAGACAGACTCCATCGAGCAGAAGTGGACCGCTATGAAGTCAGCTCTTTGTGAGGCAGCTGAAGCAACCATTGGCAGAGAGAAGAGAAGACAAACAGACTGGTTTAGGGAAGGTGCACCGGCCATACGTCCATTGCTCCAGAAGCGCAACACAGCATACAACAAGTGGCTCGGCACTGGCAATGCATCAGACAAAGAGAAGTTTAAGAAAGCCCGCAAGGAAGCCCAAAAAGCCATCAGAGAAGCAAAAAACAACTGGTTCTCATGTAAGGCAACAGAAGCACAGGGAGGAATAAATGGTGGGAAGGTGGTGTGGAAGTGCATCCGAGAGATCCAACGAGGGAAGAGGGGCCTAGTACCCATGAGGACTGCAAATGTGAGGGACGAGGAAGGACGCACCTGCAGTACTCCGCAACAGCAACACAATCGGTGACGGAGGCACTTCACCAACCTCCTCAACATTGTGAACCAGATTGATGAGAGTGAACTGAGCAGAGCAAGACAACGACCCCCCCATCCTGAAGTGGCAGATCCACCTTCTGCTGATGAATTGGAGAGGGCAGTCACCAAACTGCGTAATGGCAAAGCAGCAGGTCAATCTGAGATCTTCCCTGAAATGCTGAAGGCTGCTTGTTGCAATGCTGGGTTTTTCAACCACCTTCTTGAGCTAGTTACAAGCGTCTGGAATGAGCAGCGAGTACCTCAAGATTGGGTAGATGCAATCTTAATCCCCATCCCCAAGAAAGGCGATCTCCGCAGCTGTGACAATTGGAGGGGGATTGCGCTACTTGACATTGTTGGTAAAGCAGTAGCTACTATCCTGCAAGAACGACTACAAACACTGGCTGAGCAAGAGTTACCTGAGTCGCAATGCGGCTTTCGCAAGGAAAGGAGCTGCACAGACATGATTTTTGTGATCCCCCAACTAGTGGAGAAATCCTGGGAGCACAAATCTAAGTCTTTCTTCACCTTTGTCGACCTCAAAAAGGCTTATGATTCTGTGCCCAGGAAAGGCACGTGGCTAGCCTTGAAGAAGCTTGGGGTTCCAGAGAGGGCAGTGAACCTTATAGAAGCTTTCCACTCCAACATGAAGGCCAAGATCCGTATGGACGGTGAGCTCTTGGAGGACATCAGGGTTGAGAATGGATTGAGGCAAGGCTGCTGCATGGCCCCAGTTCTCTTTAACCTCTACACCACCTTAGTCATTGAGCAATGGCAGGACAGAGTGGCTGGAAATGAAGGAGTTGGGATTACACTGAGATTCAAGATGGACGAGAAACTTTTTCGTAGATACACTAAGAACACAAGTGAACAGAAGATCTCAGAGTGTCTATTTGCTGATGACGGGACCCTGCTAGCATCTAGTAGAAGTGGTGCTGAGACTGCTGCCATTGCATACCAGGAGACCAGCGGGAAATTTGGTTTGACTGTCAACATCAACAAGACCAAGCAAATGGTGGTCGGCCGAGAAGCAACCGCCAATGATGAGGAACCCCTACCCATGCAAGGTGGTAACATCGAATCAGTTGAACAGTTTCCCTACCTTGGCTCAGTGGTGGCTGCCTCAGGGAAGATAGACGCAGATGTGGATAGACGGATCACACAGGCATCCTCAGCATTTGGTGCACTGAGAAAATCAGTCTTCTTAGATCGAGACTTGAGCCTTGTCACCAAGAGGAAAGTGTACCAAGCCTGCGTGTTGTCTGTCCTTCTATACAGCTCTAAATGTTGGACACTACTCAAGAGGCACTCCAGGAAGTTAGATGTATTCCACCACAGATGTATCAGAATAGTACTAGGAATCAGTAATCACATGCAATGGACCAGTTGCACCACCTCAGGTCAACTGCGCCAGAAATGGGGAGACATTGAGACTATCACAACAAAGATTGCACAACAACAGCTACAGTGGCTAGGTCACCTGGCCCGCATGCCAGACAGCAGAGTACCAAAGGAAGCTCTCTTTGGATGGCTCTGCCAACCACGACCGAGATGCGGCCCAAAAAAGAGATGGAGAGACGTGATTAGTGATGACCTAAAAGCTATTGATGTGATCGAGAAAGAATGTGACTGGAAAGCTATTTGCAACACCGGACTGGAACTTGCACGCACCTCCCATGTAATGCATCAAGCAGCACCAGAGGGCCACCCCGTCACGTGTGACACGTGCCAGAGGACCTTCCGCAGAGAAGGAGATAAGAAGAGGCACAAGTGTACTAAGGAGAGGATGAAGCCCATTAGCGAGCAGAAAGGAGCAGTACACTGCGACACAAGTGACAGGTGGTTCCTGAGCCGAGGTGGCTTCACAGTACATGTTTGCCAACCCCAGGACCAAACATGAGGAAGCTCTCAGCTTTGCCCTAATTTTGGGGTGGCGTGGCTGATTACGGCAGCCATAACACAGGACAGGACAGGTGTGTGTGTGTGTGTGTGTGTGTGTGTGTGTGTGTGTGTGTGTGTGTGTGTGTGTGTGTGTGTGTGTGTGTGTGCCGCAATGGAAGATTCACATGCCATATTGGGCACTGCATAACTTAAAAACACTCCCCTCACTCCCTAACCCACTGTCATACAATGGACAATTGTATGCCAGAAACATGGTTGTGAACTGTTATCATGCCACCTTTGTGTGCGCGCACGCGCGCGTGTGTGTGCGTGTGCGTGTGCGTGTGCGTGTGCGTGTGTGTGTGTGTGTGTGTGTGTGTGTGTGTGTGTGTGAACATAGTCAATCATGTGACCAGGTCTAGACCGGTCACCATTCCTAAACCAGGTGACTTGATGGAGAGGCTTATGCTGAAACCATGTGTTGGAAACTACGAGTTGATTGCTAGCACAAATGTCCAGCAATCATTCACCATTTTCATTGCACTCTCTAATGCCATGAGGACCAATGACTGAATCCCAAGAGGAGTGGTCAGAACCCACATGAGCATTGAAATCACCCATTATGACCAGGAGATCGTAGGATGGGACAGAAGACAAAGTAGACTGCAGTTGGTCATAGAAGGCCTCCGAAGCACTAACAGCCTCAGAAGTGGCGCTGGAGGGATTGGTGCTTCCACACCAGTGTCATGGACACTCGTGTGTACCAGTCAACTCTTCATGAGTCTGACCATGAACTTGTTGTGTCTTCCTTCATTTCAAGATCAAGGTTAAGCGGAGACAAACAAGTAACCCACGCTACCAAACCACCAACGCCCCCTTGTCTTGCAAAGCTAGTTACTGATCCACCTTATCTGAAGCCTTTGATCAGACTGACCATTCTTTGTCCCTGAACTCTCTATGGGACATCTTCAAATCCTCCATCTACAAGGCCTGTGAATCCCTACCTCCTGCTCCTAAATCAAGTGATCCTGATTGGGTCACTGATGAAGTGCACAACCTGTCTAGGAAGAAACAAAAAGCCTGGGTTAGTTTAAAGAATGCACCACTGCAAGACAATTCTTGTCAGTCAGAGTACAACCGTCTCAAAAAGCTCACCAGAGTTGCAGCTGAGAAGGCTAGGAACTCTTGGTGGAGTGCACGTGTGGCAGAAGCTGAATGCCGGGCTCAAATAGCCGAACAGCAAGGTAGAGGAGGCTCTCTGATAAAGGATTTACGCCTTTCGCAGAAGATGTTCTCTAAACCAGCTTCGTCCACTCTGGTTGTTGAAGACGGTACCATTTGCAGATTGATAGGGATAAGTTGAACCATTGGGTGGAGCATTTTGAAGAAGTGGTGAATTGCCAGGTTAACACTGCTGTTGTTCCCATTGATGATCTTCCTGTTGTCTCATCCTTGTCCAACACGTCTTCTCTGTCAGACACTGATCAGTCTGCACCCCTCTCTGAAGAAGAAATTATAACAGCCATATCTGAGTTGAGTTCGAGAAAGGCACCTGGCCTGGACGGAATCTCCTTGGAGATGCTCAGTTTGGGTGGGGATGCGACCATTTACTGGCCGAAATCTATTTTTGATGCTGTCTGGGTGACTGAGTCGGTTCCCATGGACTGGCAAAGCCACGTCTTTGTACCCTTGCACAAGAAAGGAAGCTGTACCATCTGTGACAATTACCGTACGTGGTATTGCTCTTACAACTTTTCTCTCTGAATGTTGATGGAGAAAGCACGTGAATACCACCACCTGTTGTATGCTTGCTTCATAGATTTGAGGAAAGCATACGACTCTGTTAACCGTGAGTCTCTTTGGCACATCCTTCAACATTCCTATCATCTGCCTCCCAAGTTGCTGTCCATCATCCAGGCCCTACATGAAGATTCCAATGCTGCTGTAAGGGACTATGGGAAGATATCAGACAAGTTCCCTGTTACCAGCGATGTTCGACAAGGGTGTGTTCTTGCACCTACCTTGTTCAACTTTTACTTTGACATTGCCATTCATATGGCTTTGGACGAGCTCAGATCACAGAGGAAAGGCATCAAAGTAGCCTACCTACATGATGCTGATCTTGTTGGGAACAGGAAGATCTTGAAGTTTGAGTCTCTGTTGTCTGATCTGGAGTATGCTGATGACATGGCTCTCCTCGGTGACAACTGGTCTGACCTTACCATCATGCTGGAATCCCTATCCAATTGCTGCCAGAAGTTAGGCCTCACCATCAGCTGCAAGAAGACCAATTCTCTAGCAGTTCTACCACCTGAGCACCCACAGATCCAGAGTCCTTTACCCATCCACCTCATGCCAGGAGATGAACCTATTGATATGGTCTCCCACTTTCAGTACTTGGGCAGCTTTGTCCAGAATGATTGTGGGATGGATGTGGAGATCAACTCCAGAATTTGCAAGGCCTCATCTGCTTTCCAGTCACTCTCCCGGATCTTGTGGTATCAACGTAAGATCAAGACCAACACCAAGGTTCGCATTCTGAACAGCGTGATCCTTCCAACCTTGCTGTATGGTCTCGAGAGCACAGTCCTCCTTGATTCACATGTTCGTCGCCTTGAGTCCTTCATGACCTGTTGTCTGCGAATCATTTTGGGGATCTCAGTCAGGGAGCAGAAGCGTCACACCACCATACGCAAGATGGCCAAGCAGCAAAGGATTTCATCAATCCTCGCTCAACGTCGTCTTCATTTTCTTGGACACCTGTTAAGGATGTCCAATGACTGTCTACCCAAACAGCTTCTTGTGTCTGCTCCCGTTGGTGGCAAGCGTACCGCTGGTGGACAGAAACGCCAGTGGAATGGCATGGTAACCAGTGACCTCAAGGAGTGCAACCTGTCTGAGTCTTGGAGGGAGCAAGCCCAAGAGTGTGACTTTTGGCGCACCACCATCAGAAACAGTGTAGAGCATCTTAATAGGAGAGCAGAAGACACTGAGAAGAGCAGAAAGGATGAGAAGAAGCGACGCCGTGAACAGTGGCTCATTGACTCCAAGAAGGCTCTACATTGGGATCATCCTGGCTGCTCCTTCCAGGCTCTGAACAAGGCAGGTTTGATCAACCATCAGCGTAGTCACTCTGCCACTGCAAGGATCCCATGTCAGTTTTGTCATCAGATGCTCCACCAACAAGGACTTCATAACCACCGGCATTTCTGCCGAGCCAGACCTCGAGCAGTGTAGTTCTTTACCCTTTTGGCCTGCATCTCCTATACCCTCGTGGTCATTATGGAGCACAAGCAGCAAATGGATGGATGGATGGATGGTGTGTGTGTGAACATGCCTGAATCGTGTATGGTTGTACTTGTGTGTGGTACCAACTTCATCATGCATCCCGTCAGGCTTATCTGCATGTACCATGCTTACTTGTACTAGATATACTGTACATAACTGTGCAATCTCTCGGCTATAAACTGCCTTTACCTTTCATTCAAGGAAGTATGTTTACAGGTTTCCCCTCCTAGTCATGTGTACACAGAGGCCCCACATAAATAAGATTGTTTGGTGATTTGAGAGGTCATGCCCCTCAAACTACAATACCCTTGTACAGCTGGTAGCTGCATTACAACATTTATAACAGCGTTATGGCAACCATATGGTTGGAATTAGCTGCCCAGTCTGCAAGCACATGTCACCATGCATTTGTTGTTAAACACTGTGTGTAAATTATTCCAAGTTATTTACAGCACAATAGTACAATATTTAAATGCTATTCAATAAGTGTTCTTTGGTATATACTAATACTGGCATAAATATATTATTAATGTGTATTGTAAGTGATGAATTAATAATGTTTAAAAAAAATTAATTAGAATATTTAGCTTCTACAATGATAATCCTAAATAAAAAAAATCTATTCTAACCTAAGTATGTTTAGCGCCAATAGATGGCAAGGAACGCTGGCTGGCTGAAGGAAGAGTCAATAAGTGGTGTCAAGGCAACCACATGGTAACCGGCTCCTCTAAGCACCTGATTGGTTGACAGCAGGCTGCTTGCATCATATTTTAGATCGGCAAAGAGCAGCTTGGGTATAAATGGCCCTTTATCAAAAATGGCTGTTGTTATGACCTGGCCCAGATCATTGACATCATATGTGAGGTCAGTTAGGAAATTCCCCTGTTGCCACTCAGTGTACACTAGGCTGATGAAGTCTGCTAGGGGCACACCGGTTACTGAAAATACACGTGTACTCTTCTCATAGATGATGTAAAGGGGACTTTCCCCATCTTCCAATTGCCTGTGGCGAATTGCAATGGGGGAATAGCCTTGGCTGAGCAGTTCTGCTTTCTCAGCTTCGAAGCCCACCTTGCTCTTCTCCATGGAAAGAATTCGCTCTTTTCTTGAGAGCTGAAGGACAAGGAAGACAAAGATTTCACCATCTTCGTCATAGGGAGCGACAGTGATGGGCGCAAAGTCTTTCAGTGATCCCTCAAGGAGAGATTCAACATCCTTTTGCTTATCCTGGAGAATCACATAATCCTTGACAGCCTCAACTCCCACGTAGGAGTAGACAACTGTCATTTGCCAATTGCTGTTGTGTTTGTAGGTGTTCAGATTTGTCGGAACGTATCCAGTCTTCATTTTTGTGTCCATGTCTATGTGGGCATCAGATACTTTCAGGTTAACAGACATCTGGCTTGACTTCTCTGGGAGTGCCTTGGGTGTTGGCTCCAGCTCTGGTTTTGGTGAAGGTGATGGAGAGGGCGATAGAGAAGATGAAGGTGAAGGAGAGGGAGATGGAGAAGATGAAGATGTTGTTGACGAAGGCAGTTCTGTAGATGATTTGCTTGTAGAAGATTGTGTAGAAGTGGGTTGAGGCATGGAGGAGGATGAACTGGGTTCTGGCTTGCCATCTGTAGTGGTTGCAGGGACAGGTGCATAGTTAAAGATACATCAAAGTCACATGTGAATATGCAAGGCTATTCACTGTGTGATACTGTGCCCATTTTGCCAATATAAGTCTGTTAAAGCTTCTAGTGATAGTCATATATGTGTGTGGTGAGCCTGTATATACGTACATACAATGCGCTGTAATGCATACTCACCTAGTGGTCCGCCATACACCAAAAGGTTGGGGGTTTCTGCTTTGGCTGTCTGAGACAATACACTGAAGTCCAACACATCCTTGGTACCTCTGGAGAGAAGCTTCTCCTTCACTTCGTCTGGTGACAGAGAGGGATCTTCTTCCAGCATCATGGCCACTACACCAGACACTATCGGGGTGGCCATTGAAGTGCCACTCTTTGAGACAAGGTGATTGTCGGATTCGTGAGATGCAGATAATATCTTCTGTCCTGGAGCAAAGATGTCCACGCACTTGCCCCAGTTGGTTCCACTGCCACGGGAAAACCAGTACAGCCGATCACCTTTCTTCTGTGTACCTCCAACAGTAATGACGTGCTTGGATGATGCAGGAGAGTACTCACAGGCATCCTTCTTGGAGTTACCAGCTGCCGCAACACTGATGATCCCTGCTTCATGGACTTTTTGCAGTGCACGATTGACTGAGCTGGATACGGGCCCGCTGATTGACATAGACAGGACTGAGCTGCGGCCGCTCTGTTGTGCCCTCTCAACCACATGGTTGATTCCAGCTATAAGACCAGAGTAAGTGCCTGCATTATTGCAGTCAAGTACTTTAATGCTGTAGAGGTTGGCCTGTGTTGCAGCCCCAGTAATGCTACCTCCAGCCAGTGCTGCCACATGAGTGCCGTGACCATTGCAGTCTTTGCCGTCATTCCCGTAGTGATCATAGCCACCAAATTGTGCCCTCCCTTCGAATACCTTGTGTGAATAGCTGATGCCGGAGTCTGCGATGTAGATGTCTACCCCCTTTCCGGTGAAAGGAGGGTTGTACTGTCCATCGAGAGGCAAATGTCGCTGGTCAATGCGGTCTGTCTGATATCCCATTGCAATTGGCTGAAGAGAAGCAGCTCCTGCTATCTCCTGGTCCTTTTCAATAAAGTCCACATCTTCCAAGTATTTCAACTGTGGAATGGTAAATGATTTGTTTCTTTCATGCACAGTTTACAGCAACAATTTTAGTAGATGTGGGGCTCACACTTCTGCCAATAGCCTACACCTATACATACGTACGATACATAGATGTACCTAACTTGAGCAAGCTGCAAGGATTTGGGACAGATGGTATTGGAGCTAGCTGCATGTTTGAAGGTGTTTTTTCATGATTGTATTTTGCAGGAATTGGCTTACCATGTTAGCGGCTGCCTCGTTTATCTCTGCTACAAATCCAATACCCACGGAAGTGTAATTCTTCACCACTGGAACCATTTCCATCTCAGAACTTATTTCATTCATTGCTTCTTGGCTACTCATACAAGAGTAAAGGAATGACTCACAGAGCCCCATGGTGGCCCTTTTGCTGATGTGCTCATGGCTTTCCTTTCCTACGATGATGTAAGTGGCTGCTTGCTCTCCTTGTCCTCTTCCTTTGTGGTTAAATGTTCTTCCTAATGCCAGTCCCTGTCCACGGTGCATTGGCCTTGCGAATGATGCACGGTGCATTGGCATTGCGAATGATGCCACCAGTATTGCCAGTAGTCCAAAGGCTACTAATGAGGTTCTTGAAAGTGACATCATTTCTCTGCTAAAGTTTAATCACTCTTGGATTAGGTAACTCTTAGTTCAGGCGATGTTCTTCTTTGTTCAGGGGTTCTGCTGTTTTGTTCACTGTCTTGCTGCAGGTGTCCGAGTCTTCTACTGAGAGTTGAAGTTAGTCTAGCTTTTGCTGTTGGTGCCTGTCATGCAGTCTCATAGCTATATATACCCTTTCTCAATTGATTGTTTCTGTTCTTCCTCTTTAATCAACTTCCTTCCTTGACCTTTTCGTGTTCGTTATATACGTAGTAAGTGCCCTTTGTACAGTGGTGTTCTAGTCCATGATTATCTCCTCATTGGCTTCTAGTTGCATTCTTATTGGACTATTTAACAATGTAACCTAATATAGAAGTGAAGGTCAAGGGAACTAATGGAAATGTTTGACAGAGTAAAGTTTATATAGTACTTGAGTAGTGGTTAGAATGTGAAGATGTGGTGTGAGAAGCAAATGTGACTCGCTATTCTATACTGCACAATACAATATACATGAATCTATCACTCTGTGGAGCTCATTTATGGAGCATTTGTTAGTATGTTTTACCGATCTGTGTGACATGTGGTGCATACAGTGTGTATGGTGTGTACGTTTGTATGTAATGCTGGAATTGGGTTAGGGTACAGAAGGGGGACGGTATGTGGTTATGTATGCAGTACACACACATGCAAAATGTGTTGTGTTCAATTTGTTATTCATGTACAGTATCAATTTTGGTGTTCACGTACTGTACGTATGTTGGACACATGTTGTAACTGTGTGTCTGTGTTGGTGGTACTTCAGTGTGTACTATAGTCAGTGTGTCCAGCTGTCTCTGCAGCTTGTTGTTTAGGAATACTTATGTGCCTGTTTCATGCTCGACCTTGGAATGTGCACAGCCATACTGTATGTATGTGTGCATATTGCACTGTGGACTGTGATTGAGTTGTTCTCGTTTGTATCATAACTGTGCAGCACTTATATACCACGATATTTGTGTACATATGTACATTAGTGACTGTGTGCAGTGTGCCGTGTGTGCTGTGATGCAATTTTACACGGTAATTATTATTATGTTAATTTCTTCATCTCCTGTCTGTCCATTGCGGCCTCTGCAACTCCTTCCCTTGATCTGTCCTCACAATCTCTGACAAGCTTCCACGTGTAGCAACTTTCAAAGCAGGACATACCATTACATGTGTACTGTATGTAGTAGCATGCTAGTGAATGTGCTCCTGTGGGGTGCTTGGACCACTGTGTCTTTGTCATTTGTGAAACAGTTTTGTGGCAATGTGGTGAGACTCATGATGTGGCAGTGATTGCGCTGGTTGGGTGTGTAGTGTGAACAGACTGGTATGAACAGACCTGATTGTGGTAGATGTGTTTGTCATAAATGTGAAGGTTAGCTACAGTCCTACCCTTTGTAGCTGGCACAGATTTTTATGGCAAATTTATGGCAAATGTAACCTACCCCACCTTATTTGCTGGTGCTTTAGTCAAATGGTCAATTCCTGTGCTTCTTCATAGAATGTAATGTCATGTGAACAGTGGTGAGTGCACAATGGTTGGTCACAACCAACAGCTGCAACTCTTGACTGCATGGCCATTAGACCTTATTTTGACCTTTGCATTGGCTTTAATTATAGAAGCAGTCCCAAAACGTAGTCAGTTTATTGATTTCACCTTAGTGCACATTCCAGCCATAAATGGACATAATATTATCTATTTATTTCACTCTTGTGTTGATGCTGACATAGTTAATCAATTTGTTTAATCTCTTGTCCAATTTCCCTATATGGTAGTATTGATCATCAGAGTACTCTCTTATTGACTTACTTCAAACGTTCATATGGATAAGATTGCATATCTGTGCCATCTCAGGCTCTGTCATGAATATCATTGTGATCAAACACAACCTTATTGGGCTTCTCATTTTGTGGGAAGCCATGCTGCTGCCTGTTACTGCCTGTTTCCAAGCAACCCCCTTACTGCTTCCTTCCCTGCTGGGTGATGGATACAGGAAGCCATTGGCTACATCGCAAAGATATGCTAGGGTGTACGTGCACCTAACTTGATAACAGTGCAATCATATAGTAGATGACGTGTGTGTGTGGTTGTAGTTACTTTATGGAAGTGACATCACTCACACACCACAGTATATGATTAATTTGTTAGCCATTGTATTTGCTTAATGTTTAATGCCTGTTGGTGTGAACAAGCTGTATAATGTCTGAGTTTGCTGTCGAACAATGAATGTGAGTGGCTGTACACATGCATCCACCTGGTTGATTGCTGGTTGCAAGACTATAGGTATCATTGACTTGTACACTGGAACTACTTGTCTCCGTTGCACTGTTTGGTGATAGTCCCACTGCCGACGTGCACACACAGAACTGGCCCCAGCATATTGTGAACGTTGTTAGGCAAGCTGAGTTATATAGTAGATTGATCCGTCTTTGGATGATTGAGCGGGATCAATCTACTGTGCACCAGCTTGTCATTTACACGACAGCCAATCCGTTGATTGGCTGCTGTGTCACTCAAGATTGCATCAGCTTATGCTATGGCATCACAATGTTATGTACATCAAGTATATATTTGCTGTTTGTTAGGGTCTTATGATTGAATGGCAATGTCACACCATTGAGGGCTACTGGAGTTGGTATACTGTATGTGGTGAACATGGCTACACCTGAATTGTTTCGAATCAATAGTGTTGCTATTGGATTATATCCTTTTAAGCACACTACATGATCTGTCTTGTCAAAGACAACACAGGAAGGAATTAAGAAGTCATGCCTATGTATGTATATAGCTTACACATCTAGCTGAATCCTAAAGGGGACAATACTGTACACTAATTGACATCACCAGTTGGGATTCTTGTGATGGCTTATTTGGCCAGTTATAGTAAGTAGGCGGGATTCTGTTTAAATAGTAGACATTGTTTACTTTGGACATGTTTACCTTTCTCTATGTTCTCTGTGTGCAGTGTATGTAAGCTGTATTTGGGAGGGTCATGGCACACTGCCCCATTACAGACCCACCCTTGCTAATAGTTCCTCCAATGGTCATGGTTGAATCTACAGCAGGCTTCATCCACTGCCCACATCCTCCCTCTTGTGGGGCCTCTCTTATGACTTTAACATGTGTCTGTTTAATGGACATGTGTCTGGTTTAATGAAGTAAATGGAACTGTTTGTACATTTGTACAGGTACTTATGTTAGTCTGACACCTGGCGGCCATAGTACTGTACATACGTAATCACAGACAGCCTTCCTCAGGCTGCCTGGTACTGTGCTACCAGTACAGTAAGTGTGCAAGGATGGCGTTGCGAAATAGGGAGATTGCCTCATTGCCAATGCTTAAGTGCTCACTTAGAGAGAATGTCTGTCTGGAAGTATGTAGATTAGAAAGGGTTGGTTCTCTAATACCAGATCTTCGCCCTGAAGAAGACCAGAGCATCTGGTCGAAACGTCGGCAAGGTTTTCAACCCTGTTGTGAAGCTGGTATTAGAGAACCAACCCTTTCTGATGCCTGAGCCAGCTGAGAAGCCCTCACTTCAGTATGTAGATTTCCTACAAGATTGCCTGAGAAACAGTAATAGAACCTTAATTCTGTGATCAACACGTCAGATGGAAACGTGTCTCCTCTGAACTGTGCCCGTTTTGTGCTGCATTCTCTTACATCATTGTTCCAACTAAAAGTCTGCAAAGTAGGGCATGTTAAGTTCACTGTACCATGCAGTGCAAGGTCACCCAATGTACAAGCTATCCTTTCAATAGTGTTCTATATTTAGAATTTCTGCATGCCCTTAGTTGGACTGCTGTGTCACCGGTATTCTATTTTTGGTAACATGATGTGGACTAAGTGAAACCCCTATGTCTCTTGATTGACCAATGATTGAGTCATCTACTTGGTCACTGATTGCTGGTTTATGCCAGGCTGTTACTTATCACTTCTTGTGCTCTTCCTTATTTGAATGTTATCTGAGTGAAATGATACTGATAGGAAAGAACAGATAGTGCATACAAAGTACTTATCTACTGACATCAGTTTGTTAGGTATGTCTTGGGTTAGGTACGTAAGAGAAGTGGTGTGATGAAGAGATGTGCTGTGATGTTGATGGAGTGGTTTAAGACAGTGTCTGTGTGTATTTGTGTGTATACATACAGTCATTGGTGTGTGTGTGTGTGTGTGTGTGCATGTATGGGTGTGTATGTCTGTGTGTGTGTATGTATGGGTGTGTATATGTGTGTGTATGTGTATGTGTGTGTATGTGCACAGAAACCCTTTCATAGTGGAAGTCTTCTGTTCTTTATTGATTAAGGTAGATGTATATTCACTTTCAGAGCGCTTGTGCGACTAGTTTATTATCATTGATCCATTGATGGTGCAGGCTCACAAGCAATGACAATAACATCAACAATGCCACAGGCCCGTGTTATAATTAGTTATTTGATCCTCTGGCAACTGCACTAGCAGTGCTGAATGGACAGACTGGTTGTTGAGAAATCAGACGTTTAAAGTCTGTCTAAGATTCTCATTTTTGGATTTGTGATCTGATCACCAATGCACTGACACAGTCCAGAGATACAGATTGTCTGACTTACTCTAACTTTTGCAATACGTACATACAGTATTTGTTCTGCACATTCCTATGGCCGTGTGGCATGGAGCATTGCACCTAATCCACGTGGTTATCTTATAATCCTGTTAATGTACACTAAGTGCAAGAGCAATAAAGGCAGAATCTAGATAGGCATAAGAGTCTTTCTAATTCCTTTAAAGAGCTAAGTGATGGTGATGTCATACTTGAAGCTTGCCTGGACTGCAGCAGTTACTCTCTGTTGAAGATAGCTACAGTACTGTGTACCTAACGAGTGTGAGGCATAACTCCATCACATTTGATTATGGCGACCCTGTTTGCCTGTAGTGTACTGACTGTATGGCAAAGAAGCCATGTACATACATGTGCTCTGAGGGTTTGTACACATGGGACGCACTGGGCATGCTCTAGACAACACAGTATGGGTGGGTTGAACACTATAACAAGCATGCAGACGATATAGGACAGCAGGTTGGCCTCACAGCACTTTCACTGACAAGTAGGAAGAAGCTGAGCAACTTTAAAAGAGTTGACCAGTAGCCAAGTGTCGCCTGCACGTAGGAGCAATTTATCTTAACAGCAGTGAATCTTACCTTTGAGCCATGCTAGCAGTGGGGCGTGGAGTGATCCTCCTTGTCTCAGCTGCTCTGTGCCTCGGAGTAGCCTCTCTTCCAGTTCAACAAGGAGATGGAGGTGGAAACGGCGCGAACAAGATGACCATGCATATCATAGTGATGAAGGAGAATACTACCAACTGCACAGCCCAGTCCTTGAAATGCAATAGGTTCTTGGATTTGGTTTCATCGGGAAATTATGATGGAGTTGACGGTGCTGGGAGGAAACCGTCAGTTGGTCGCTACAGCTCTGTGGGGATTGGTTATGCAGCTGAGCTGGACAGTGTGGCAGTGGAAATGGTGAGAAACACTTTGTAGCTCTAGTGCTGTAGCCACTCAGTGCTTACGTACATGTAGGCAACTAGTATAACTTGTTCAGGGGAGGGGGGGGGGGGTAAAGAAGCAAGAGCGGTAGTGATAGAGAGAAGACAAGAGGGAGAGAAGACAGAAATGTCTTCTTTCATCCGCCAGTCTACTGTTCGCTATTATTAATTGTTAAATAATAGAGATGTTTTATTGGCCGATTTCTCACAAATTGTCTGTGTATATCTGTTGGTTGTGCAGTTACTCCTGTTTGTTACTTTAATGGTCATTGAATATGGCTACACCTCAGCATCATTTTTCACCATCTACTCCATAGCTGGGTGACATGGAAGATGTTGATTTTGTTGAAAAGGACCAAGAGATTGTAGGAGCAGCCATCCTCCCCATCAAATTGGATCAGAGGATAGAAGGAGCTGCTTTCCTCTACCCCATCAAATTGGGATACCACACTGATCGAATTGACCAGCGAGAGCTGCCTCTTGATGAACAGTACAACCCTCCTTTCACTGGAGAAGGGGTTGATATCTACATTGTGGACTCTGGCATCAGCTACTCGCACACACTGTTTGGAGGGAGGGCACAATTTGGTGGCTATGACTACTTTGGGAATGACGGCAAAGACTGCAATGGTCACGGCACTCATGTGGCAGGACTGGCTGGAGGTAGCATCACTGGGGCTGCAACACAGGCCAACCTTTACAGCATCAAAGTACTTGACTGCGACCAGAAGGGCACTTATTCAGGCCTCTTGGAAGGGATCCACCATGTCTTAAACAGAGCTAGGAGCAATCCCAGCAGACGGTCAATCATATCCATGTCTCTCATTGGGCCACCGCATCGTAGCGTTGACATCGCTCTAGAAAAGGCATATAAAGCTGGAGTCATCTCTGTTACTGCAGCAGGTAACTACAAGGATGATGCATGTGACTACTCCCCAGCTTCATCTCAGCATGCCATCACAGTTGGTGGAAGCAAAGAGAAAGGAGACGGCCTGTACTGGTTTACCAGAACTGGAACCAACTGGGGGAAGTGCGTGGATATCTTTGCTCCAGGACAGTGGGTACGATCTGCATCTCACGAATCTGACAATCGCCTTGTCTCGAAGAGTGGCACTTCAATGGCGACCCCAATAGTGTCTGGCGTAGTGGCCATGTTGCTGGAAGAAGACCCCACTCTCTCGCCAGAAGAGGTGAAGAAGAGGCTGCTGGAGAGAGCAACGAAGGGTGCTCTGGACTTCAGTGTCTTGCCATCCAAAGCAAGTGGCACTCCCAACCTCTTGGTTTACACAGGAAGCAAAGGTACATACACCATATTGTACACCACTGTACACCACTGTATCCAACTATATCCAACCAAGCATGCAAGTTTCATATTAAAGGTATTATATCTAGTGGGGAGTGCAGACACAATTACCATTGTCTTGTTCTCTTTCTCCTCCAGAGCCTGATCCTGTGTCCGCACCCACTACACAGGCTACAACTACGCCCACTACACAGGCTACAACTACACCCACTACACAGGCTACAACTACGCCCACTACACAGGCAACAACTACACCCACTACACAGGCTACAACTACACCCACTACACAGGCTACAACTACACCCACTACACAGGCTACAACTACACCCACTACACAGGCTACAACTACGCCCACTACACAGGCTACAACTACACCCACTACTCAGCTAACAACTGGGTCTCCATCCCGTCCACCTCCTCCCCCTTCCCCAACAAGTGACATTCCCACCTTACCACTTCAGTCAGACTCAGGTGTAAGGGCTCCTACTTTATGGCAGAGCAAAATTTCAGTCAATTTATCTGTGGATGAGGCATTCAGGGATGCCTTTGTAAAATGGGGTGAAGGATATGTGGCTACAAGTGTGAATGCCTACACAAACGGAACTGTGTATCTTGCTATGGTTTACAGATATGTGGGAATGGATGTGATCCAGGATTACGTTTATGAGCAATTGCCAATTAAGGATGTGGAGTTCCTTGTCTCTATTCTCCAAGGATGGTCCATAATTGAGATAGCACCGTATGCAAATGAAAATGGAGAGATATTTGCATTTTATGTACTAAGATATGATGGGGGTGACAGGGTGGTATTGATGGAAAAGACGGTAGATGATTTCTTAGTGGAAGATGAAGAGAAACGGAAACAGGGGTATGGGCCAATCTCTTTGAAGTTTAGGAACTCCATACATGATGGCACTCGTATCTATGCTATCTATGAAAAGGATGCTCAAACTGTAGCTGCATTGGACCTGAGCCTGCCAGCACTGCGGTCCAGAGCACATCTCGAGTGGACGAATGGTCGCCTCATCACCGACCTCTCATACCAACTGCATGAGAGTGAAACCACTACCTATTCTGCCATCTTTTCAAAACCACAGCAGTCCGTTATATCCTTCTACACTGATGTGAGGTACCGTGCAGAGAGACTGACATTTATTAATGATATTCTTAGGAAGTCTGACTTCCATGCAGCTGCCTTGACACCCATTTTTGAGACATCTGGTATTGGCTTCTTTACTGCTTACTGGAGGATTCTAAAGTAATGTATTATTTATTGTTGTATTGAACTGATATAGCTTGTAACAATTAAAGTAACTGATGGTGTTGAATCTGTAGGTATGTGTGCCCATTCTACCAATTGCCAACTAATGCACCTTATATTAACCGTTGAACCACTCCAGAGACTTCAGCTGTTGCTGTACTGAAACTTTGTTTGCTACGAATAAATACTTTCACACATCCCATGCCATATCTGCACAGTGTAATATGTATGTAGGAGATTTTGCGTGTCACATTTTAGATCTCTATCTATTGAACAAGAGATGTCAGAGTAAGCACTTAGAGTTGTCATGTGTACGTATATGCATTTATGTATGTTTTTAGAACATGCAACTTTTGGTGTGCACTGCTGCAGTGAATGCAGAGCATGTTGCGCATAGTATTTGTTACATGTCTTCCTTTGCATTTTCTGTCATTTCCTGTCGAGCAGTATAGTACAGGAAGTAATTTTAAGTTTGAATTTTAGACCATGACTGCTTAATGATGTCAATTCAAATTACTTCTTCAATATATTTACAGTTCAGTATAAAATAAATATAATACTATAACAATCTGACTCATTAATACAATGTATTAAAGATATAATTGTATATTTAAATTTAAATCTTATCAGTAGTGATGCCATAATAAAGAACCAACATTTAACAGAGATTTCTACCGTAGCTGTCCAGCAGTTGAGTTCACTAAAGTACGTACAGTAAATACGTGTGTATGTTCAATAAATAGGGTTGATTGATGTCGATCCGTCAGCCTGTTAACGCCAGTAGGTACCAAGAAAGCCAATTCCTGTGTTACCACCTATGATAAGTGGTGTGGCAGCCTTAATGTGGAACCCAATTCTGTGCAGTATGCTGTGTGTTGAGGTAAAGCTCTGTCTACTAAATCGAGCATCTACATAAAACTGAGTTAGTCCGTAGCGTTCCTTGTTGAAGACGGCTGTGTATGTAACACTGCCATCTGCCTTTTGTTCCCATGTGACATCAGAGAGGTAGTTTCCACTGTTCCTCTCATAGTAGGCTTGGTTGAGTAGTTGGGAAATGGTTAGGCCCCAGCGGAAGAAGGTATCATCTCTTTTCTTGAATATGCTGTAAATCATGGAGCTGTCCCCATTTACTTGCCTGTATCTAAAGGATACCGGTACGTAACCCTGTATGACAAGACTTGCTTCTTGCGTGGACCACTCATCTTTCGTCTTTTCCAGCAGCAGCACTGTATCTTCACTGGAGCGCTGTAACACGATGAGTATCTTTGGCTGGCCATCCATATTGTAAGCTGCCAATGTAATTGGCTGAAAGCCGTCTGCAAGGGCTGAAAGGGAGTCTTCAATGTTGTCAAGAGGGAAGTCATGAAAGTAGATGTAGTCTTGGATGTTCTCCTTTCCAACATAGGTGTACACGATGGTAAAGTAGAGTTGTGATCCAACCGTGTAGGTGTTAACGTTTGTTGGGACCAGCCCTTGGGATGTGTGTGCTTGAATGTCAAGTTGAAGGTGTCCATGGAGAACTGCTGGAGACAACTGACTCGTAACTTGAGGAAGTGCAAAAATGCTTGGGCGGGTAGGAGCTGCTGTTGTAGGCATCTGTGTTGTAGCCTGTGTAGTGGGCGTAGTTGTAGCCTGTGTAGTGGGCGTAGTTGTAGCCTGTGTAGTGGGTGTAGTTGTAGCTTGTGTAGTGGGCGTAGTTGTAGCCTGTGTAGTGGGCGTAGTTGTAGCCTGTGTAGTGGGCGTAGTTGTAGCCTGTGTAGTGGGTGTAGTTGTAGCTTGTGTAGTGGGCGTAGTTGTAGCCTGTGTAGTGGGCGTAGTTGTAGCCTGTGTAGTGGGCGTAGTTGTAGCCTGTGTAGTGGGCGTAGTTGTAGCCTGTGTAGTGGGCGTAGTTGTAGCCTGTGTAGTGGGCGTAGTTGTAGCCTGTGTAGTGGGCGTAGTTGTAGCCTGTGTAGTGGGCGTAGTTGTAGCCTGTGTAGTGGGCGTAGTTGTAGCCTGTGTAGTGGGCGTAGTTGTAGCCTGTGTAGTGGGCGTAGTTGTAGCCTGTGTAGTTGGCACAGTTGTAGGATCGGGGTCTAGAGGAGGAGGAGGAGGAGAACAAGACAGTAATTGTATCAATTGTGTCTGCATTGTAGTATTAATGTGATGCATGTGAGAATTCAACTTCAAGAGCATACTGTATTTTCTCCACTCCACACCTGATATATTACATACATACTAACATTTTATTGCCTTGGGAAATTTTACGATGTGACGTTACTAATGAGAGTTTGCATGTAATTACTAGCTGTAAGCATGCATTGTTCAGTATATAGTATCGGTATCAGTATACATAGTGTACAATAGTGTACAGTGGTGTACAGTGGTGTACAGTGGTGTACAGTGGTGTACAGTGGTGTACAGTGGTGTACGTACAGTGGTGTACAGTGGTGTACAGTGGTGTACAGTGGTGTACAGTGGTGTACAGTGGTGTACAGTGGTGTACAGTGGTGTACAATAGTGTACAGTGGTGTACGTACAGTGGTGTACAGTGGTGTACAGTGGTGTACGTACAGTGGTGTACAATAGTGTACAATAGTGTACAGTGGTGTACAGTGGTGTACAGTGGTGTACAATGGTGTACAATGGTGTACAATGGTGTACAGTGGTGTACAATATGGTGTACGTACCTTTTCTTCCTGTGTAAACCAAGAGGTTCGGAGTGCCACTTGCTTTGGATGGCAAGACACTGAAGTCCAGAGCACCCTTCGTTGCTCTCTCCAGCAGCCTCTTCTTCACCTCTTCTGGCGAGAGAGTGGGGTCTTCTTCCAGCAACATGGCTACTACACCAGACACTATCGGGGTGGCCATTGAAGTGCCACTCTTCGACACAAGGTGATTGTCAGATTCGTGTGATGCAGACCGTACCCACTGTCCTGGAGCAAAGATATCCACGCACTTCCCCCAGTTGGTTCCACTAGTGGTGAACCAGTACAGGCCGTCTCCTTTCTCTTTGCTTCCACCAACTGTGATGGCATGCTGAGATGAAGCTGGGGAGTAGTCACATGCATCATCCTTGTAGTTACCTGCTGCAGTAACAGAGATGACTCCAGCTTTATATGCCTTTTCTAGAGCGATGTCAACGCTACGATGCGGTGGCCCAATGAGAGACATGGATATGATTGACCGTCTGCTGGGGTTGCTCTGAGCTCTTTTAATGATGTGGTTGATCCCTGCCAAGAGTCCAGAATAAGTGCCTCCTTGGTTGCAGTTAAGTACTTTTATGCTGTAAAGGTTGGCCTGTGTTGCAGCCCCAGTGATGTTACCTCCAGCCAGTCCTGCCACATGAGTGCCGTGGCCATTGCAGTCCTTGCCATCGTCCCCGTAGTGATCGTAGCCACCAAATTGTGCCCTCCCTCCAAACAGTGTGTGTGAATAACTGATGCCGGAGTCCACAATGTAGATATCAACCCCTTTTCCAGTGAAAGGAGGGTTGTACTGTCCATCAAGAGGTAGCTCTCGCTGGTCAATTCGATCAGTGTGGTATCCCAATTTGATGGGGTAGAGGAAAGCAGCTCCTACTATCCTCTGATCCTTCTCGACAAACATCACGTCATCACAATCCAGGACCTAGAAATGTAACACAAGGCACCATATGTTAAAGTATATTGTCATTAAAATAGCTATTATACATCTGCTCTTCTTCTGTACACTTTCATGCTGATTTCTGCCCGTCATCTAAACAGTGACCCAAGACCTATATTATACATTGAGTGGCATGACTCACCTTTCCCAATGCAGCCTCATTCATTTCAATTGTGTAACCAATTCCGTTCTCTGAGTATTTTGCCACCATGGGAGTGTCTGGGTCGGCTGGTTCACTTTGGGATGAAGCAGCACTGAGGAGGACATCTCTGACCAAGATTGGTGACTGTCCGATGAGCTCGTCTGTTCTTTCTATGGTTTGGGTGACAACGATGTACGTATCAAGTGGTCCTGCGTTGCTTGTTCCCTGTTGTGGAGAACGTTTCATCTTTGGGTGGTGCTGTAGAGGAAGTGCTGACGCTGATAGAAGGAGAAAAGCCACTGCTACTGCAGTGCTGAGTATTGACGGACTTGGATGCGACATGGCTTATGACAAACCAATGGCTTGTGGTAGAAGCTGTCCACTTTGCAAGCAAGCTCGAGCAGTCAGTGTCTAAGTAGAAGGGCAGTAGCTGCTTGTTTCTTCTCTCTTTGGGCCTGAAATCTCTGTCTCAGTTGAAGCTGAGCCTTCCCAGGCCAAGGGGGTATTTTATACCCTCTATCGCCTGAGTCGGTGTACAGAAGGAGACACACCCAGCTGATAAACATGCCTTGGAAGGACTTGAAAGCATACCATGTGAGGTTTATTGATATCTACCGTGACATTGTACGTCAGCACCATTTCTGCAGGAAGAAGCCACACATGAACAATACTGAACCCATGCTGGTGCTGTACTACCAAAGCCCTGAACCTTCTGCCATATATATGTTGTGCTGACTTCCATATCAGGTATATACCACAGTAGTACTCTCTATGTAGGGGATGTGTATGTGCAGTATCAATCACTGTCCCTTGAACTTAGCTTGAAGCAAGTAATGAAGTTCCATTGCTGGCCATGTGTGTTTGTCTGTGGAAGCCTGTACATCTGGCCAGTTTGTTTTTGTTTTGTTCTGTGTGTGGTGTGTGTGTGTGTGTGTGTGTGTGTGTGTGTGTGTGTGTGTGTGTGTGTGTGTGTGTGTGTGTGTGTATTGGTTTCTGTACAACTTGAATGGTTGGAAGTTAATTTTGGTGCTGGCCCTTCTGTCTTCAAAGTGATCAATTGAGATTGCAGGATTAAGTTGTGATTTGATTGTCTTGAACTGCATGATCTCAGAGCACGTATTCAAATGTGTTGTGCATATTTGTTGAACAGATATTTAGAATATTCATGAAATAGATAGGTCCGTAACTAATGTGCTAATTGGAAATCACTGGAATATAGGTATTACAATCTGCTATTTGGTAATCACTTACCCTGAATTTTGTATTGTTTTGTGGCAGCAGCCCTGAGGGTCAGTTTACTGAAAGTTTATAGGGGGGGAGGAGGCAACCCTTCTTTTCCTTAAAAGTGGATTTCAAGCTTCATTTCCATGCAGTGGAGTGATTCGTACCATACATTGAATAGTTTCCGTGACAGTTTTGGTATTGCACATTCATCAAATAGCTGACTCACAGAGGGAATATTGCCCAGTCATGCTTTGGGCCCATGTCAGGAGGACTAGCACCTTACAGAAGCACAATACCTATAGCTTCTGTTGTCATTGATTTATTAATATCCCGCATATTTGCTTGATGTCAGAGCATTTTAATGAGTTTGATCAATCACCTATAGCAACATTTTCAATTTGCTTAAGCAACGTTTGAAGACCTTTGAAGCTCCAGAGAAACACTTCATTACCAATATACTTTAAGAAGTTATGATAGCAGATATCAAGAGTTATCCTAACTGTATCAGCCCTGTATCACCTACTCTACCAGCAGGTTATTAATTGTGGTTGTAGTATAATTTCTTAAACTCATCACTTTGTGTGTGCCTCACGTACTGCTATCACTTACATTAACCTTTTTAAGGTGTGGCAGGTTAAATTGGTAGCTCATGGATACTGCACCCCGTGCCATGTGTAATGACCCTATCAATGACTACAGTATGTACGTATATCATTTACTGTAAATCACTTTACCTAAAGCATAGCTATATAGGAAGTGAGATCCATTTGTGCGTACTTTTTCTAATGTTTTGCTCACCTGAACCAAAGCACAGTAAAGAAGAGCTGTCTTAAGTGCACATGCTTATAGGGGCTATGTAGACGTAGAGTATGTTGTGCAACCAGTAGCAACATGGTATATACACCACCTGTTGTGTTCGCATCATTATGATACAGTGATCTACAGTAGTTATGTACTACACCTCAATACCACACCATGCACTTGGAACTGATGTAACGCTGAAACGCAAAGTGTGGGAGGACATGCTTATTTGGTTGTGAGTGTCCTTTTCGTGTTTATGCCCTTGTAAGTCCTGACCCTGCACCACTTGCATTGGTGGTGTCTGGTGCTGTAGGTGGAATGTTGTGACTAGCTGAAGTATTGCTATTCAATGGTGCGTGCAACATGTGCAGTCCATGTGTGTACACATAGCTATGATAATGTCCCTTAGAGTGCCGTATGCAGGGATTCTTACTTAAGACGGAGCAATGTATGAACAGACAACCAGACGTACTACCACCTTGTCTTAGCCTCTCACCTACAGCGGCTCAATACCTGGCTACATGCTTTAGAAGGCTGTCTGTGTAGTAAATGTACACTCTATATGATTTTTCTCTTATATAGGTAGGCCAGCTAGCTTGGCTGCTTTAGGCAGGTGGCAGCCCTATTCAGTGAGCATAGGCGGGTCACTGTATGGGAAGTCCTTACTGATCAATGACCCTGTCTTCAACTGTTATGTGAACAGCACAATGTGGATGAGATGGCTGTCATGCAAAAGTACAATGTTATGTCAAGCTTACATTTGTCTTGTGTTGCTTTCTCTGCAATCTCATTTGGTGTATGAGTATTGTGTAGCTGTCTAGAGGCCACTAATCTGCAGCTGCTACCGTTACTGCTTCAGCAGCCATTTTGTTATTGCCGATGAAAGGATATTATTGATATATTCTGGCTTCACGAAGCTATAGGGAATATTAACTGTGTGTGTCCAAGGTGTAGCGACAGATGAAAGATATTGAATGATGCAAGGTTTTCACACTTCCACATGCCATTACTGTCACCTCAGAGCATTGTATTAATCAGTTGATTCGTTGATGGTTATCTACAAAGCTGCATCGATTTTTTCCATCATGTGTACGCCTTTGAAAGATCTTTTCTGTTAGCTGTACAGTTGATTGATTGCTCTGATGCATATCCGGAATAGCTTGAATATCACCCTGATGTGTGCACATGTGTGCCGTACCTGACCCTGTTCCTGCAGGTATTAATTAGTTGATGATAATGAAATTCACCCTCATTAACAGACCCTGACCTGAATGTGCAGTGTGTGCATGACAAGATGGGTGCACTGGTAACTATTGCATTATACACTTTCACCTTTAATAGTAGACAGATTGTGGAAATGCCTATGTCCTTAGACCTCTATACAGTAATGTATCTGTTGACATTTTTTAAATATGTACGATGTCTATGAATTGTGTGAACAGACCAATCTGATAATGCATTTTAAAATTCACTCAAAATGACTTGCACCAATTGTGTTTGAATTTTGTCTGGGGAAGTTATACACTATGCTAAGTGTATACAGTTATTGCAGAGGAAGTTACGGTACATGCCTAATAGGGGGGCTTACAGACGTATGTAGTAGGAAGGAATGTGCTTGACTTGCTTTTGAATACAATGTACAACATACCTGGTGTGTGTGTGTGTGTGTGTGTGTGTGTGTGTGTGTGTGTGTGTGTGCGTGTGTGTGTGTGTGTGTGTGCGTGCATGCATATGTGTGCATGTGTGCGTGTGTGTGTGTGTGTGTGTGTGTGTGTGTGTGTGTGTGTGTGTGTGTGTGTGTGTGTGTGTGTGTGTGTGTGTGTGTGTGTGTGTGTGTGTGTGTGTGCATGTGTGTGTGTGTGTGTGTGTGTGTGTGTGTGTGTGTGTGTGTGTGTGTGTGTGTGTGTGTGTGTGTGTGTGTGTGTGTGTGTGTGTGTGAGACTGTGTGTCTCTGTGTGTTGCATGTTGGAACTCTATATCCGATGTGATGTGTCTATTGCAGCAACAGTACATTGTAAACATTGCATAATATATCACTTCAATATCAATTAAGCCATCAGCATTGATCACCATTCACGTAATAGAAAGAATTATGTTAGTATTGGTGAGGGTGAGGAATTCAGGATACAGTGTTTTATTAGTGCATGACATTGTGTTGATGAGGTCATCATGTGGCACGGTGCGTATACACTGTATTGTATTGTGCACATGTCAATGTGTGCTGTGCTGAATGTGCCAAAAGCATGATTGTTGGTCCATGATTTTATTGTTAGTGATAGCTGTGGGTGGGGTGTCTGATGTGTGCTATCTTGTGCTGGCAGCCACCAAGTCTGGCCACGCTTGGTGTGGTCACTTATATCACATCTCGAAGGCCACGTATTTGCTGTTTGAGGGTTTGGTAAACATCTAGTAGGTTGTGTGAACTGAGATATCATTGTTTCTGCTCCCAAGTTGGCAAGGTGTGCTGGCACTAGCTCATCATCCTTGCAGTTTATGGTGTGTCTTTCGTTACTATGGAGATAGGCTTCACGCTGTATTCGGAAGTGTGCAGTTGACGTAAATGTTGTAAGGTTTGTGGTATGATGATACACCTCAATCAGTATAGCATGTATGGCTTTGGGTGTAGGTGATAGTGCAATCAGTATAGAAGTGTAACCCTAGGTGTGCCTCTTCTCACCTCTTTGAGGAGGCCTTTTAGGGAGTCCCCATATCTGATGTCATGTAGTTTTGACCTGTTGTGTTGAAGTGCCTTAACCTGATCTGTCAAGTAACTTGCATGTGACCTGTCATGTGACTTGCATGTGACCTGTTGTGTGACTTGCATGTGACCTGCCATGTGACTTGCATGTGACCTGTCATGTGACTTGCATGTGACTTGTTATATGACTAGCACCTGACATACTGATGTAATGTATTTGTTATAATGCACTTTCTATCTTCAGAAACCCTCCTGTGTACTCTGGGAATAGGGAAACTGCAGCATGTCTTCTCAAACAAGCAAGTGATCGTGTTGTGATTGGAGCTAACATGAATTATTACTTGAAAGTGGGTGTATGTGTATGACTGTATTCATGTATGTATAAGTATGCTTATTTGTACTATATATAATGCTATAGCTGAGCATGGGATCAAGTACTACGTGTGTGGCATGAGACTGTAGAGTGCATGCTGTCCTCTGTTTTCACTTGTTGTTAGTCTTGCTTAGCCTGCCCCTTTTCACCATTTCTGCTATCCTACAGTACACTTTGGGCCATTGTGTGATAGCAGTAGTGGATGATGGGGTGTCTGCAAGTAATCTGTTATGTGTTCCTCATTGGATGCAATAGCTAGGCAATTTGGATCTGGGCAGTAATGGCAACACCTGCTCAAGGCACAGGAGGTGTGGAATGTTCACAAACATTATTGGAATTTCTGCATCTCTATTAGAGCAAGAAAGTGGCTCAAGTTTTAAATTCATTTCCAACCCATACTTTAATATGGAATCCAGACAGTGCATATATATGCATAGTCAGGTATTGTTTGATCCTCCCCCTTAAGCTTGTGAGGAGAGGTCAGATGATGCCAGACTAGTACAGGATACAGTACATAATGATAAGGTGCATACATGATGATATGGTGACTGCAATAGGCTACAGTTTGTATTGAGAATCCGGCCTCTCTTCTTTGCAAGAAGTATGTGGCAGGTGCAGATACATGTACACAGTCATCATCGTCATCATTGATATGTACAGAGGAGATGTACACTCAAAATGCACACCTTGGCATACTGTCATGCAACTTTGCATGATTGGTTTCACTACAATCAGTTGGTGTGGATTGTTTGGCAGTGTTGTAAAGTGGCTCTAGCAGTATATCCAGTGTGCTTGCGTAGTAATTGTTTTCTCTTCTGCATGCCTGACGAAGCTGCATGCCCCGGCATGTATTGTCGCTTTGTTTCATACATACATTTATTCCTGCATCACCATAGGGGAAGCTACAAGCTGGCTGGCTCTCATGTACAGTAGCAGAAGGACATAGCCTTTGTCAGTTGATAGATTGTTCGGTAGCTGAAGATGGCCTATACATGTGGTTGAAACATCCTGCATGAGTAAACTTGACCCCTTCTGCTGTGTAAGAACCAGCTCGGAAGTTATCACTCAGTGATCGAGGAATGCCATATACGTATATAGCAATTAGTCTTTACATCATTACATATAGGTATATGCTGATCATTTAGTTGTCTTCCATACTTTTACGTAAGATGAACGAGTCGTTTGTAACCATGTTGAGTCTCATGAAAGTCACGACTCAGAAGAAATGTTGGAAAGAAAGGGAAAATTGGTACCAGCTGGCAGCCGAACCCAGGACAACTTATGCCCTAACGCGGGGTTTCAGCAGCCCAAGCCAACCAACCAGGCCAGAGCAATTTGCCCTTTCTCTTCTTATAGGCTGGTTCTGAACGATGGAATCGTTCGAATTGTTCCAGCCTGGTTGGTTGGCTTGGGCTGCGTAAACCCCGTGTTAGGGCATGAGTTGCCCTGGGTTCAGCTGCCAGCTGGTGCCAATTTTCTCTTTCTTTCCAACATTTCTTCCAAGTTGTGACTTTCACTGGACTCAACACTTCCATACTTTGTTCATTAATCTGTACGTACAATCCTGTCCTACTCAGCCAGGCTTTCTCCTTGTTCTCCTTAATCAGTTTTTCTGTCCTTGCACCATGCATCCTGTATAACCTTCATGAGATCTGCAGCTAGGGGCCTGTGTGCTGTTCCATCCTCCATCCTCTCAATTCTGTATCAAACATTTTGGCTGAGATGTAATGCTTCCAAATGGAACAGCGATTAATCCACCTTGTCGAATATTGGGGCAAGTTTTTGGCTGTAGTTTTAAAATGAAAGTCTAAGCTTCCCTTACAGCATGGCTCACTCATGTTCCATGTGCTGCACTACTACTACAAGCTGCAACAGCATGAGGTGCCCCCCCCCCCCCCCCCCCCCCTGTTCAAAATGATAGTTCAGCGCTGATGGCACTGATAATACGTCATGATATCCTCACACTTGCTCAATTGCATGCTAGCACGATTATCAAGCATGGGTGCTCCAGATTTGAGAGAACAACTGCAACTACACTCCAAAATCTCTGTGTAACTGTTGCAACATTGTTATGGGAAGAAATGGCATTGTGCACCTGTATGCATGCACAATAAATATTCGTCACTGTGTTTATCAACATTTGAGGGTATATCATACCATGGAAGAAAAAAGAACATGCCTCCATCATATCACGGACAGGTTAGTTGTGGCACAATGAAATGAATCTATGTACTATTCCTTAATTGCTACATTTTACATAATAAATGTGTTACTGCTTCTGATCCATATCCAGATCTACTTAGAATTGTTCTAATTTGGTGATGCATGTATGTCTAATCAAAGTTAACCTCAAACTTGTACATACAACTGTGGTTGCAATTGCAAGCACACTGTATCTGGAACATTAACCGTGTATTCGCAGTGTGCACTCTAGTTGCTACAAAGCTGGCGAAATCAGTTTCCAGTTCCTATGACAATTGTGTGTGTTACTAATGACAGTATGTATATTCTGTTGGCCTTACACATGTCACAGTACAGAAAGGGCATTCCTACAGCAATGATGTAACTAGACAAGTTGCTGTGTTAAGATATCTATAGTCAGAACATTGTTACAATTTGAAGCAAGCGACTAGTGCATGTCCATAAGCTGTACTTCTTGTTAGGGATGGATAAAATGACACTTCAATTTCTTCATTTCACTGAGGACAGACGTATATACATTTGAATATTATATTATATTGGCCATCTCACCAAGACCCATGTGTGTTATCTGCAAGCTTCACTCTTTCCGTGTCTACTTGACTTGCGTGCCACATTAAGTTAACAACAAAGTTTACTATAATTATAAGAAATTCCTGTTGCCTGACTAAGAATTGATTTGTTATAACATGTACATAATTAACTCATTTCATCAGGCATGCATGTGGCATGTACATAACTACCAATTCAATGCAATGTGTGCAGCAATTTCTTGAGGCAAGGAGTATTGTTGTCTTGCATGTCATGTAGTTGCTTCAGTACGAATTGCTTTCCTTTCTTGCCTTATCTTCTGGATCTTCTGGATTCTCTGTGGGTAACAATCACATTTGCACTTGTTTGCAGGCAAAATTATTTATGTATGCACATGTACCCAATTGTTGGTGCATAGCCTTACACTAAGTGCCAGCAACCTTAGTAAGTAGGTCCCAACAAAAAAATGTTATTATTAAAGGTGACCCCTTCAACCATGGGCTGGTATCAATGGGGGATCGACCCAACAGTACAAGGACATGTAAAACAAGGACAGGACAACACAAAACATGCACATAGCAAGACAAAAACTGACAAAACAAATGGACATAACACATACACACAAAGAAATGACAAAGAACATGTAACTACATTCGCGCATAAGCAGACATGCACATGCACATACAGCCTAGTTGACGTAGTCTAATCGGGTTTGATTCTGACTACTTCAGCAAATAACATCAAACAACATCAGTGGCTGCTTTTCTCCCTTGCTCAGTGTGGGAAAATTGCATTGCAGACACAACAAATTGAAGCATCATAGCGAATTGATAAGTAGGGGTGATTTTAATCCTGAACTGGACCAGTTGGTTGTACTCTATAAGGAGTGGTGTGTGTGCATGTGTGTGTGTGTGTGTGTGTGTGTGTGTGTGTGTGTGTGTGTGTGTGTGTGTGTGTGTGTGTGTGTGTGTGTGTGTGTGTGTGTGTGTGTGTGTGTGTGTGTGTGTGTGTGTACATGCATGGTGTGTGTGTGGGCCATTCCACTCTTAGTCCTCTGTGGATGCTCTGTACATAGTTCGCATCCATATTTCTTCATAGTACTACCTCTGATGCATGCATACACACACACACACACATGCACGCACACACACACACACACAACAGTCAAGATGGAATGCATAGTATGCATGTGTGTTATGTATGTGGAGTGTGATACATATGTACTACATAGTAGGACCCTATGGTGCATGTAATGCAATAAAGAGAGAGTTCGTGCCGACCTAGGCCTGAACGCATACAAAATTTATATTTATGCATAATTATGCCATGCCTAAACATAATATTATGCTGTATGTATAATTATAATTTACTAGCGAGTACCCGCCACACAGTGGCGACGGCCCTCCAACGACAGTGCTCCTCCCACAGCACTTCTATGATGGTGTTTCCATGATGGTGCTTCTTGCAATGGTGTTTTCACAATGATGCACAATTGACGGTAATTGATCGTAAAATCCATGGATTTGCAGCTCACAGTTGCTCTTGAGGCATTAACTTTTTTCATATTATGAATGTATATATAGCATTAAATGGTATGGTGATATTATAACATGAGAAATTTCAAATGTTCAACAGTTTTTGTTGCTGTTTACTATGCTACAAAACATGCAGTGTAATAGGGAGCCAAGGAAGCTTCAGTACTTCTCGGTAGATGACATTATGTGTGACTGTTCTTCCACCTCTCTTGCCTTGCTGCTGGGTCTCCACTGTCTTTACCTTCATGAACGCCAGCGACCTTGCTCTTGAAAAAGCCACGTAGAGCTGGCCGTGAGAGAAAACAGGAGAGGGTAGATAGATCCCCACTTTCTCAAAGGTCTGACCCTGTGCCTTGTTGATGGTCATTGAGTAAGCCAGCCGGAGAGGAAGCTGGTGTCACTCGAGCACAAAGGGCAGGTTAGTGTCACTGGGTGCTAGCTTGATCCTTGGAATGCTTGCTGCTCCTCCTTCCTCCTCCTGCCCCTCTCTGCCTCCCTCTCCCTGTCAGCTTCTTGCTGCTCCTCCCTCCTCCTCCTGCCCCTCTCTGCCTCCCTCTCCCTGTCAGCTTCTTGCTGTGCCTCCCTCCTCCTTCTGCCCCTCTCTGCCTCCCACTCCCTGTCAGCTTCTTGCTGCTCCTCCCTCCTCCTCCTGCCCCTCTCTGCCTCCCTCTCCCTGTCAGCTTCTTGCTGTGCCTCCCTCCTCCTCCTGCCCCTCTCTGCCTCCCTCTCCCTGTCAGCTTCTTGCTGTGCCTCCCTCCTCCTCCTGCCCCTCTCTGCCTCCCTCTCCCTGTCAGCTTCTTGCTGTGCCTCCCTCCTCCTCCTGCCCCTCTCTGTCTCCCTCTCCCTGTCAGCTTCTTGCTGCTCCTCCCTCCTCCTCCTGCCCCTCTCTGCCTCCCTCTCCCTGTCAGCTTCTTGCTGCGCCTCCCTCCTCCTCCTTCCCCTCTCTGCCTCCCTCTCCCTGTCAGCATCTTGCTGCTCCTCCCTCCTCCTCCTGCTCCTCTCTGCCTCCCTCTCCCTTTTCTTTTATCTTCTCCTTTTCACATTATAATATGGAAGAGCCCGCCTTCTGCAGGCTTCTACACTACGGCTCTCCTTCATTGCCTCTAGTGTAGCGCGTCACAAAGGAGCCCGCCTTCTGCGGGCTTCTACGCAACTGGCGCTCCTTCATTGCCTGTAGTGTAGCCCGCGAAAAACATGGCGTCTTATTCCCTAAAGGAGGGAATTCTTGCGGCCCTCTCCTCGGGCCCAGCGACTCCTCTTCAGTCTACCCCCTTATGACACTCTCCATACGTCGCCCCGTAATAATCCGGAGTTTCACGTGGATCGCACACACGCACGCTGCGGGAGAAGTGTTAATCTACTTGGTCGGACGGTCGGACGGACGGTCGAACAAGCACATTAATATATAGATTATAGTGTTATGGTATGCAATCATGCCCACATGTTCACACATGCAGACCTAGCTACCTGCTGGAGCTTTACGGCTTACTGGCTGCACAAATTAAAGACATGCAATTATTACAAACCTATTTTGTTGTCGTTGATCTAATTTGTTAGCATGATGTCATGCATTAATTATTCATGAAATGATTATTGTCATTAATTATTTGCAAGCATGCACCGTCTGAAGGAAGGCCATGAAGCAATTACAAAGTTTAATTGCTTCTTAATGTTTTTTTCACTTTATGAAAGGGAATTAAGTTGAAGCTACATTATATCCCAATGTTTACTTCCTAATAGCTAAGGCCCACAGTTTCCCTATGTGCACAGCTGTCAACTGATTAGCTACACCATTATATAGCCACTCTCCTAGCTATCTACATTCCCCCCCACCCCATCTATCATCAGATTCCCAACAAATTGAAGTAATGCCTAGCAATCCTAGGGTTGCCTAGTGAGCGATATATTTACCTTTCGTGTACAAGGAAAACCTAACCAGCTGCAGATAGCTCGCCTACCATGACATAGCTAAGGTTGTGGAGTGTTATTGCTTACTGCATGTCATATGGTATAAATATTTAGAGAGTCAATTATAAACTTTACATACTGTATTATAAAAGCCACTAATAAATATTAAATTGTTTCATTGCTTATGAATGGCACACTACACTGATCCCTGTATATATGGCCCACTGCCTGAATTGGACAGGTGTATAATGCACTGCGATTGCCTACATATCAATAGAAAAACCATCATTTTACTTAAATCTGTAGGCCAATATGAACATATGTATAAAATCTGTGGCAGATGTCACACAGAGATGTACATGTCACACAGAGATTTCCTGGGAAACCTGTGAATGTAGGGGATGTTAACAGTCACTTTAATTGATCCCTTTCTGATGTCAAGGCTCCAAACAATACCTTAAGCTTGTCACCATGTTAATTGAAAGGGTTCTCCTCTTATTTGGGAGTTTGCCTATATATTGTTATTAGCTAATATTACATCGTCAGCCTCCTCGTGCATGCTGCAGTATGGAGCATATTTCCAAACAGATTACGTTGCCTAGTGACTTTATGGTTGCCAAGTTATGCATGTGTAATCTTTAAGTTTGCTTAGATAACACACATGCACACCATGTTAATACATTCATCAATGGGCTGATCAGGCCCATACACAGCTTCAAGTCTGGAGTAGGCTCTTCTGCTCTCAAAGTGGAACTCATGCATCCTATAGATTAACATGTATAGCACAATTCTAGCGTCCGCAAGGAGAATGTCCAGCTTGTGCTCACTATAGCAGCTAAGCTGGTCTTTTAATAAAGCTTAACGGGCTTTTAAGTGTCACTGTCCATTGTAGAACTACTGTATAGTACTGCAACTGAGATTCTCTAATGTTATAGAAGTTGCTTCTCAGGTAGACCTCCTAGGCAAGTGGTGAGGGGGGGGGTCTTTCGAACCCCCCTGCGTATGGGCCTGCTCATGCTCCTTACTGAGTAGAAATATTGCATTGCAGTATCATTAATGCAATACCAGTAGACACTGATGGAATCACAATTGCTGCATTTGTATATATATGTGTGACAGTGTATATACCAAATGAGAAGCTGTATGCGTGCAATAAGATACACAGCCTTCAATCCTCTGTGTCTAGCTGTATTCATGTATGTATGTATGTATGTATGTATGACATTGTGCAAGTCAGTCATGCTGCTTGTCTTTGACATGCACACAGCCAGCTAGTCCTTGGTTCAGTACTACATAATATACTATAGCTAATACGTACACAGTCATTGTGATGGTGCCGGCCATCTGTCTATAAAACTTGCCACCAGGTTGTATGTGAGACAGGTGACTTGAGTATATATACAGGACTCTTCATCTAAAGGCACTACATGACGACACTGCACGAATTAAGGTGGCCATCTTAGACAGGTTTCACTGTATAATATTAATGTATCTCTTATGTACCTTTGATTTGTGCATATAGCCACATGCATGCATCGGGGTTAAGTATAAAGGTGCACATGACTGTCACGTGCACACCTCTGTATTCAGCATATGCAGCTTTAAAACAGCTATAGATTGAGACAAGCCCCACCAATTACAAATTTGTCCTGATTGCAGCAGTGGATGTCCTCGCTTTGTTTCAAAGTACATTGTACGTAGCTATGACCTCAATGTGTCTGGCCAGTACATGAGCACTGTCCTTGAGATAGAGATGAAGCTTGATCAAGGTATCCTAGTCAAAATACTTATGCAAGGTATCATCAATATTATCTGAATGAACTGTATAAGGGATTCTGCCATGTGCTGAATGGGTCAATGAATCAGCTTGTATTCATAACTGTAGTGGTTATGTGCTCATGCAAGCCAGGAACTGTCCACATTATGTATAATTATATTGCCAAATGCACAGTAAATAGAAGAAACAATATGCAGTATTTATGGTATGTATGTATGTGCAACACATTAATATAAATTTAGGCCACTATAATTATGTACTAGTGTATAAAAATTCCTATAGAATTAAAAGGGATTTAGGAACTGCCAGCAGAAAAAGCATTGAAACAAGCAACATACAGTATTTCAACACCATCGATAGAGCACATTGCCGTGAAGTTCACTCTGCATTCCAAATTTCCTTGTAGCTAGCTAGCTATATACACATGGGACTAGCTAGCTAGACATTTGGGTTCATGCAACGTTCATTGATTCCTAGGCAAGTAAACAATCAATGTTGGGCCTATATGGCTTCATGATCTCATGGCTCTCAAAATAACGCTTTCTTACTTAGTTATGTCATGTATTTTCAAGGTTTCTTCTCACAATAGCTAAGGCCCACAATGCCCTTATGTACATAGCTGTCAACCAATTGGCTACACCATTATATAGCCACTCCCCTAGCTGTCTGTCTGCAAGCCCCGCCCCTCACCCCACCTATTATAAGATTCCCAACAAATTGAAGCAATGCCTAGCAATCCTAGGGTTAATTGCCTAGTGAGCTATACAATTACCTTTCATGTACAAGGAAAACCACACTATGAAGCACAAACCTGGCTTTATTCTCAGTCTTGGTACGATTTCCCAAAATAGTTACTGTTTATTAATGTACCACACCATCATGCTACAGGAGCTGATAACGTGTGTGTACAGGTACTAATAATGCTTATGGTATAATTGCCATAGCAGTGTAGGATATGACACATTGTACAAACTTTACATACTGTATTGTAAAATCTGTGGCAGATGTTACATCATATCCATACATGCATGGAAGGATTTCCTGTAAAACCTGTAAATGTAGGGCTTGAGATAACATATGATAGCAGTCACTTTATCTGTATCTGTATTAAGTCTGGGATCATGCACATCCGCAGAAAGAAGGCAGAAAGATGTCATGTAACATATAAGGTGGATGGAGAGACAATCCCAAAGGTCTCTTCATACAAGTACTTAGAATGTGTTGTGGATGACTTTCTGGAGCTGAAAGAGATGGTGGAGGACAAAGCAGAAGCAGGGAGAAGAGCTCTGGGTGCTTGTTTTCAGAGATGTCGGGCAGAGATGGGCGAGGTTACAGTTGGGATTTTCAGGAAACTGAATGAATCTCTAGTGGAGTCGACCATGATGTATGGAGCAGAGGTATGGGGATGCAGTAGGCAATTGGTACCCATTGAGCAAATCCAGCTGCGTGCTCTCAGAATGTTTTTGGAGTGGGCGCACTTCACCCCAAGGCATCTTTATTGCTAGAAATCAACTCACTACCTGTTGTGTGGGAGGCAAAGATGCGCTGTGTGAAATTCTGGTTGAAGGTGATGACGAGTAGGTTGTATGAGGGGAGGTTACTGAAGAAGATAGCAAGACAGGCAGTGGAGTGTGGCAAGGGGGGTTGGATAAAGAGCATGGCTAAGTGCATGGGTGACTTTGGGTGGCAGAGTGTGGGAGGAGATGCAATTGCGAACCTAACTGATTCAGAGATTGGAGCTATGTTATCTTGTGCTGCATGGAGAAAGGCGAGGAGCATGCTGATGAAGGAAGTGGAGGAGAGACCAAAGCTGAGGATGATGAAAGAAATTGTAAACCTGGAATGGGAATCGAGCTGCACAGTGGTGAAGGCGAAGAAAGAGAGGACAATGTTGATGAATTTGAGAGGGGAACAGCACCATTTCAGATAGAGGTTGGAAGGTGGCAAGGAGTGGACAGGGAGGAGAGAATATGCAGGGAATGCCAGTGTCAAGAGGTGGAAGATGTCTGCCACTGGCTGATACAATGCCCTGCCTGGGACCACCTCAGGCAGGCTCTGATGACAGAAGCCAACCGTTGTGACAGATTTGAGGAGCAGAGTCGTAGTGAACAGACTGCTATTGTATTGTCCCTAGCTAGCATGCGCTGATCATAGGATTCTAAAGCATCTTAGCTCTTTGTGGTGTGCCCGTTTTGTTGTATAATAAGCACATGCTTTTGTCCACGTTCCCAACTCTGTTCTTTTTTCTCCTGTGGAACTATCCCCTGTAGCGATTCTTGTGTTCTAGTGCTGCATTGGACCTCTTGTGTCCTAGTAACATTTGGTGCGGTGCACTCTAATAATAATGATTGATTGATTGATTGATTGTAGCGAAGACACGACGTCATCAATGCGGGTTAATTGTAGGGTGCCCCACAGGCGGTATGATGGACCGGCTGTGATGTCACTTCGTAGTATGTCCCTTATAAGTAGCGCGAGCTGGCCTCTAGTTCAAACATTCCTTTGACTGCATGCAAATAAAGCTGGTCTCTCAAACAGTTCAAGGCGCTCTAAGAATCTTACGGCAATGACGAAGCTCCTGCTGTGTCTGTGCCTCGTCCTTGTGGCTGGCGAGCTCGCCCTAGCCAGGACAAGACTTGGTGGAAGGAGTGGCGGAAAGACCACGAAAGCGCCTACAGTCCAAATCCGTAAAGATGGTACGAAAGATGAGAGTAATCTTCAGTTGGTAGGCCAAGTTACCGTGGATACATCCGGACTGGAGGATTACGAACACCCCAAGCTAAAGAAAAGGGAAAATGGCAAGACTGTCGTTGGACGGTACATTGCAGTCATGAAGGAAGGCGCTGACTTCTTTCAAGTCGCTGGACTGTTGGACACCTTCTACAGCTCGGCACAACAGCGAGGGGACTCATTTCAGATCCGAGGCGCTACCACCATGGGTGACGCCGTCCAAGGATTCACGGCCCAGATGAACGAGGAGGCCCTGGAGTCGGTCAGTCTATATATCATATCATCAATGATTATCAATCATTATTAAAGTGCACCGCACCGAGAGGTGCTAGGACACAAATAGGTCCAGTGTAGCGCTATATCACAAAGGTACATAGACTGAATGGACATGTGAAGGAGGTTGTTACATGAATAATAGAGTCATAGACCAAAACGTGCACACCACATTGATCTGATGCATTTCATAATACTAGTATTGGTACAAGCTGCAGACAGAATGATGGCAGTCTGCTTCTTAATAGAGGTCCCCTGTGGCCAGATGTCTATCCCAGGCTGTGTAAGCAGGGGTCGTCTGATGTGGTCCCGGGCAGGGCATTGTAGCAGCCAATTGCAGACATCCTCAATGTCACCACTCTGACACTCTTTGCAAACTCTGTCATCCCTCGTCACTCCTTGCCATCTCCCAACCTCGATCTGAAATGCTGCTGTTCCTCCTCTTAATTTCATTAACATCGTCCTCTCCCTCTTTACCTTCACCAATACACAGCTCGGTTCTAGCTTAAGATCAGCAATTTCTCTGAGTATACTCAGCTTTGCCTTGTCTTCCATGTCCTCTTTCATCATTGACGTCACCCTCCTCCATGCAACACTCTCCAACATCTCCTGAATCTCTGAATCAGACAGATTCTTCACCGGTACCGCATCCACTCCCATACCACTCCACCAAAGTCACCAACACACTTGGCCATGTTCTTCACCCAGGCACCCTTACCACATCCCACAGTGTCTAGCAATCTTCCTCAGTAACCTGCCCTTGTATGCCTCAGCACCTATATACCTGAACTAATCAGGCGTACGCATGTGGGTTATGTCCACTCTGTTTATGCACCACGTGAACCTTGTGGTATACTGAAATAATAAATAATTCCAACCAGGCACACATGCGCACTGCCTGCAATATAAGAAGTTATAACAGTTTACTGTAATATAAAGCAGATGCTGTAATATAAATATGTATAAAGTCAAGTATTGTTATTCATTTAGTAGATCTGCCCCTCACAGACTGTGAGGTCCATCGGGCAATCAGCAACATTGTTTCTGATCACATGCTGCACGCTTGAGCGTGCTCCTCTTAGACACATGATTGTTGATCTGAGGAGGACAAACCCAATCAGACATCTGATCCAGCTCATTGCCTTTGAGTACGGCTGTGATTTCTTGATGGAAATCAGTAATGCAAGGCGCTTGTACATTGTTGTCGTCTCCTTGCTTATATTGCCTTGAGTTGAGAAGATCAGAGAGGTGAAGGACCCATGCTCCACTTCGTGGATACATTCCTCATACGATCGTTTCTTTTGCAGTTCACACTTTCTGTACCAGGTGGCCAATGGGGAATCACGGTAGCTCTTGGCATAAGGATTGAACACCTTGACATCAAAGAATGCCCGCTGCTTTCGATCACCCTAAAATCCTCTTGCTTGCATGTCAACTCTGGCCTCATCAGTGGTTACTGCACTATTTGCAGACAGCTGTTCTCCAGACAGAGGTTGTAGCACTGGCTCCACTGAGACACTGTGGCACACTTCAGTCATAAGACTCGCTGTAAGGTCTCTTATTTCATTGTGACGAATTATGGGAAACCACCAGTTGGACAGCTCAGAGCATGCTCAACATTGAATGGTTTCCCACATAGGCAATGTGAAGCCATTTGCTTCAACCCTCAACCATATCTCATTGCTCCCTTTCCTGTGATGGCTGGCACAAAGTGGAACCTAATTGCATCTTCAAGGGGCTGAAAAAGAGATTTGTCAGCATTCATTGTCCGCATTAGGTAGTTCCACTTGCTGGAGAGGCCATGTGTGAAAGCTGAGTACGCAGCATGTGGTTGGCTTGTGGCATACGTAGATGGATAGTTGTTTGATCTCATTTGCCCAGTCATTAACCTTATCTCTCACTAGGTCATTGGTGAATTCCTGGCCCCCAATTGCTGAACCCAGATACTCTCGGCCGTCTTTACTTATCTGGATGCCAGTGCTGGCGAATTTCCAGAGCTGCATAGTGGCATTCCTTGACAACAACCCATGTCTTGCTAGGGTTTGGGTGGTAGACAAACTTTGGGCCTTCAGTGCTCAACTTCTCCCACCACTGCAGTAGACCACAGAGCTTTCCACCAGCAGCTGAATCATCTGCGAACCACACTTGTTTGGCTTCCTTTTGGTTAAGGCATTGGACTAGGGGCTGTAGGCTAATGGCATATATTGCCATTGCTGGGGATCCCCCTGAGTGGTTCCCTCCTGTGACAACAACTTTTCTTTGTCGATTAACAACTGCGGATATTGTCTGTAGGAGTTGATCGCCATGGTCACAAGTGAGGGACAGATACTCTTGATGTTGTGTAGTGCATTACTCCTGTTCAGACAGTTGAAGGCATTGCTTGCATCCACTAACAGTTTTGCCTTGGATTCTTCCTCTTCGTAGATGGTTCCCATTGCATGGACCGCAGCTTCACAGCCACTGTCATGCCCAACACATAGCTGCAGGGGGCCAACTGCATTCTGAACATCTTCACGCACCAGGTTAAGAGTAGCCTTGCATATGATCCGACGTAGTACTGCACCAACACCAATAGGCCTGACACCCGGGCATTTGTCCAGTGCTATTAGTCTGCATGCCACAAATGATGTCAGGCCTTCTGGATCTACATAGGTGGTGTTGATGCGGACTGGCAGCTTAGCCATTGCTTCACACAGTTGATCGGATTCACCATGGAAGGCCGTACACATTTGCCTCCAGCAGGCAGCATCCAGCCCAGATGGTCCTGCAGCGCCTTGTACCCTCAGGGCAACAGATCGTATGAGAGAGCCATTTAGCTTCTCAAAGATCACTGGGTGGAACATGTTGCTGCTCTCTGTGGTTAGCACCGATTGCACTAGTGGCTATTGCGGGGGATGCTTCTTCTTCAGGATGTCAATTACCTTGTCAGTCCCCTCACCTACTGGTTGGCCTTGTGGTATTTGCGACTTGAGGTGTGAAATTCCTGTGTTGTCATGGCAACGCATGCTCCCTTTTCTCAAGTTTCTTGCCAGCAATTTGCCTCCACACAGGCACTACATGCTTCGATGCGCTGTTGTTCAGGTTTCTCCGGTCTGAAGACTGCGTCACCTCGCCACAAGCGAGGCACAGCACGGTAGGCTTGCTTTGCGCGGACATAACTACGCAGCCGTGGGGGGAAGGGTCGGTACACCTGACTAGAGGTGCCTGTGGTAAGAGTTACATAAGCGCTCCGGAGTAATTGCATTCCAGTGGGCAATAATTGCATTCCAGAATGACAAGTCAGTGTACGCGACCGGACCTGACCTTTCCTCCTAAGCCTGACTATACCTGAGCCTCATTTTAATGCTTGCATTTTGCAATAGTGTGTTTGCTTGCAAACATATGTTATTATCATCAATCAACCAATTAACACCGCCCTTCATCACATGATTGCCAATCTACGTAACTTACAATCGCTAGGCTTCAGGCTTCAGGCTTCTTTTCAGTCAGTTTTGACAACAAACAGCCCCACTGAACGAATAACAAACTGTTCTAACTGTATGTGTGTCTGTGTTGTTTGTATTATGTATTATGTATGTGTTGTGGGTTCCTGGAAGAGTAGCCTTCTGGCTAAAGGTTCCCCACATTAAATAAGATCAATTATAATTATTATTAGTCCCATTTTGTTTTGTTTATTTAGTTTACGGTGTGTCTTTTACCTTGCAGGTGTTAGAGAATGAAAACGTTGTGAGCATTGAAGAGGATCAAATGGTGCAGGAAGCGCTTCTGTTTGAAGATGGCTTTCAGTACGACTCGGAGACAGACATCATGGGTCAAGTTACTAGCTTTGCAGTTCAACAGGAGTGGCACACAGACCGAATTGATCAGCTCTTCAGACCACTGGACGGAGCATACAGCTCACAGTTCACTGGTCAGGGTGTAGATGTCTATATCCTTGACTCTGGTATCAGGTATTCACATCAAGTGTTTGGAGGAAGAGCACGCTTTGGTGGATTTGACTATTATAATGGTAATGGGGAGGATTGCCACGGTCAGGGGGCCTACTGTGCCGGGTTGGCTGTTGGTCGTCTGACTGGTGTAGCGTGGGATGCCAATGTTTACAGCATCAAAGTCCTCAACTGCAATCTGGGGGGTTTGTACGCTGGTGTCCGTCTTAGGCATGCATGTAGCACTACCATGCACTATTACAGTTTCTAACAATCTCGTTTGCTATGTTTAACATAATTTATGTGAAGCATTCCTAAGAAGCAGCTCTAATTGATTAAATGCATAGAACCGTACTGTTCAATTTCATGAGTGACGCTAGTATATACCGTAGTATTTAGTGGTTAGAAATATATATACATACCATGCTCTTTGCGTTCCTTGACTTGTCCAATGTGATATGACATCTAATGAGAGATGATCTTCTGTTTACTCCCTCATGTAGGGGCTGCTCCACCCCCACCAGTAACAACATGGGGCACCACTACCTCAACTGCTCCACCCACCACTCAACCCCCACCAACCACACGACACACATACCCCACCACAAGTACCACCACGACGCAGCCCACCACACGGCCAACCACACCTTCTGTCACTACTCAACCACCTACAACTGCACCAACAAGCCTTCCATCTATCTACCGAGGACCTACAACTCCACTTGGTGGAAATGGCGCAAACAGGATGAGCATGCATATCATAGTGATGAAGGAGAATGCTACCAACTGCACAGCCCAGTCCTTGAAATGCAATAGGTTCTTGGAGTTGGTTTCATCGGGAAATTATGATGGAGTTGACAGTGCTGGAAGGAAACCATCAGTTGGTCGCTACAGCTCTGTGGGGATTGGCTATGCCGCTGAGTTGGACAGTGTGGCAGTGGAAATGGTGAGAAATACCTTGTAGCACTAGTGCTGTATGTAGGCAAATAGGATATAGGGGGGTGTCAGCAAAGTGGTAATGATAGAGATGGGACAAGAGGGATTGAAGAAAAAAGTTTAACATTTCTATCGATGAAGTAATAAAATATCAGTGCACACAGAAATCCATATTGTGTGCACATTAGAGTGTAAATGCTCTTTATCACCCAGTCTAAGCTGTCTGTAGAATCAATTTGTTGTTGCTATATTGCTATTTCACTTAAGAGCAATCTTCTCTGTAGATTTCTCAAATTTGTCTGCATCTTTTGGCTGTGCAGCTACTACTGTTTGTTACTTTAATGAACAATGAATACAGCTAAATCTTTAGCTTCATATATTCTATAGTTGGCTGACATGGAAGATGTTGACTTTGTTGAAAAAGACCAAGAGATTGTAGGGGCATCCTCTCTCTACCCGATCAAATTGGGATACCACACTGATCGAATTGACCAGCGAGAGCTGCCTCTTGATGGACAGTACAACCCTCCTTTCACCGGAGAAGGGGTTGATATCTACATTGTGGACTCTGGTATCAGGTATTCACACATGGTATTTGGAGGGAGGGCACGATTCGGTGGCTATGACCACTATGGGGATGATGGCGAAGACTGCAATGGTCACGGCACTCATGTGGCAGGACTGGCTGGAGGTAACATCACTGGGGCTGCAACACAGGCCAACCTTTACAGCATCAAAGTACTTAACTGCAACGTAGGAGGCACATATTCAGGACTCTTGGCAGGGATCAACCACATCATTGAAAGAGCTCAGAGCAACCATAGCAGACGGTCAATCATATCCATGTCTCTCATTGGGCCACTGCATCGTAGCGTTGACATCGCTCTAGAAAAAGCTTATAAGGCTGGAGTCATCTCTGTTGCCGCAGCAGGCAACTTCAAGGAAAACGCATGTAACTACTCCCCAGCTTCATCTCAGCATGCCATCACAGTTGGTGGAAGCAAAGAGAAGGGAGACGGCCTGTACTGGTTCAACAATAGTGGAACCAACTGGGGGAGGTGCGTGGATATCTTTGCTCCAGGACAGTGGGTACGATCTGCATCTCACGAATCTGATGATCACCTTGTCTCAAAGAGTAGCACTTCAATGGCGACTGCAATAGTGTCTGGTGTAGTGGCCATGATGTTGGAAGAAGACCCAACCCTCTTGCCAGAAGAGGTGAAGGAGAGGCTGCAGGAGAGAGCAACAAAGGGTGCCCTGAACTTCAGTGTCTTGCCATCCGATGCAAGTGGCACTCCCAACCTCTTGGTTTACACAGGAAGAAAAGGTACGTACACCATATTGTACACCACTAGCTGAATCTGTACACCATTGTACACAATTGTGCCAACAACGCACGTACTTCCTATTTCTTATTTTTTCAAAGCTATTGGTTGAGGTAATTTGTTCTGTTCTAACCACGAGATCATAATGAATCAATACTGACATTTCAGCCACATGCTGTGGCCTTCATCAGATAGAGTACACAAAAATTAAAACTGCAAGAAGGTGAGAGGTCTGTATTAAATAGACAGTTACTCTACACCAAGAGTAGATAAGAGATGAGAGTATGCAACCGCGTATCCCTGCGTGTATAACAGCATTTTTCCAAAATGACGTAGCACTACGTCACACGTGGGCATGATAACGCTACTTAATATTCTGATGTAATGGATGAATACCATTAACTCGATCCTCCAGTCTGTACGTATTCGGCATCGATTGCGCAGCTCTCGGTTGGTTAGTCGGGAGTTTCAACGATGTCCAGGACCATGCTGGTTGACGCCGGTCTCTTTACCGGATAGATCGAGCCTAGAACTTAATGCGTAGCCACCGTGAAACTCGGAGGACAGCGCTGCGGAGCTGGATGGCAGCGCTGTGACCCAAATCCACGCTTGCTGTCCTGGTCCTTCCTCGCGGGCACTGCAGAGGTGTCCTGGACATTGTTGCAACTCCCGACTAACAAACCGAAGGGCTCGCAATCGTTGCCGAGTGCATACAGACTGGCAGATCGAGTTAATAGTATTCAATCATTACATCAGAATATTTAGTAGCGTTACCATGCCCACATGTGACGTGTTGCTGCGTCATTTTAGAAAAATGCTGTTACGGGTGCGTATACGCGGTTGCACACTCTCATCTCTTATCTACTCTTGTCTACACTGATTGGTCAGACAAAGGATGACGTCATGCATCTAGGCTAGTTCAAGTCCTGCTCTGTGGCTGTCTTCTCAGTGGTCTGTTGACGAGGTGCTTCCAACAGATGCTGTGACCCTGGTCCCTGTTCACCAGTTCCTTCGGGTTCCTGAGGGAGATGTGAAGGGCTTCTTTGATCTCCAGGATGGTGTTGTCTCCCCCCGCAGGGGCTGGTGATTTTAGGACCAGGCATGCTCCGCAACGGCTGATATTTATGTCTTGCCTCTTCTTGTAGCTGCCTAGTGTTCTTTCAGCCTTGTCTCAAGTGCACTCTTGGTTTCCCCTATGTATGAATGTCCACAGCTGCAGGGGATCTCATACACCACTCCAGATGCTTTCCACTTTCCACGTTCACTATCATTTTGTGATTGGAATAGAATGAATTACCTCAATCATGTCCAATAGCCAACCAATAATCCCACTTCACAACTATTTCAAAGCTATTTATTGGTCTTTGCATATACTGTACATATGACATTGTATAATCTCTTGGCAGGCAGCACAATGTGACTATTGTAAATATTATCATAAAATGAGTTGAGAAAATAAGCTCTTTTGAGTTGTATTCTCACAAACATCACATTGGTTCTACAGACAGTGCAGACACAGTTTGGTATGCGGATGTCTTTTGCTTTTGCAAACTGTAGAATAGGCTCTCAAGGCACTTCTGGCTGATAGGCTTTAAGAAAGAGATGGGATTGCATCCAACAGATCACGGACTTGATTCCTGCATGGCTTTCAATAATGGCCACCCATAGAAAGCTTCAGCACACACCATACCCTTCTAAGTGGTCTTTATACTGTTGTGGACAGATAGTACACTTGAGTAAGCTGCCTTTGCCATTGATGAAGGTTTAATGAACAAGAGTTCAGTGTGCCGCTTTTTAGATGCAACACACAGGTATAAACTAGTCTCGTCCCAGACCCTTCCGTAGCGCGCGCGAGGGGAGGAAGGGTCTGGTGAAAATAGACAGGTTCTCGTAACCGCTGCCGGAATGTGGGCAGCGCCAATCAGATTGCTAGTAGCGGAATGTTGCGCAATTTCTTACCTTGCGAACGAGTTATAATTGCCAGTACGTACGTAAGCAGATTCGCAGTTGAAGAAGTGAGCGCAGCCATGTCCAGAGCAGCTGAAGAGCTTGGATGTAGGCGGAGAGTTGAAGGACAAGCAGTACCAGACAGTGTCGGAGTTCGCTTATGGCAAAGACGTCTTCGTAACTCTGGCAACAGGCGGCGGAAAATCGCTCTTCTATGCTCCGCTGCCCGCCGTTTACGATGTTCTACGCCAGCGCGCCAGCCCTACCTCGACTGTCATCGTTGTGAGTCCCCTGCTCCGCACCAAAATAGCAACTTGAGATCGTAGCGTCAGAGAAGCCGTAACTAATCACACGCAGCATTGCGTCATCATCCGTAATTACATTCCATTGTGCCCAAACTTCCTGCCCACTTGCACCAGACCCTTCCTCCCCCACGGGAAGGGTCTGGGGACGAGACTAGGTATAAACTAGTGCTAAATTGTTTAGCTTGTGATAGATTTATTATCTACTTATGTAAACTTATTGTGTGTGTGTGTGTGAGGGAGGGAGCGGGATAGAGACATGCAGGTGTACTTGTTATGCTTGTGTGCTGCACAGTCGTGCACATATGTGTCAGATTATGTATGAGTCTCTTCATGTCTGATTCAATCATTTGCATTCATTTATTCCTATGAGTTGTGTGCACAAGTGTGTTCATGAATTACAATATCTACTATTCATTACAGAGCAGTAACTGAATTTGAAAGGAGCAATAATTTCAAGTTTGGGGATGGCAGCCCCACAAAATTTTTAACTCAAATTATTTGTCACTTTGTGGGAGTAAGAATGAATTAGCATGTATGGTTTTGTACTCACTAAGACTACAAATTGCAGCTATCAATAACGTGTTTTCCATTATTTATTAGGTATGTCCCCTCCTAGTGAGGGAATGACCCCTTCCAATGAGGGAGTGCCAACAACAGCAACTGGTAAGTGGACTGCCAAATATACAATGAAGGTACTGACTGTAATTACATCAAAGACACATATTCAATGCTTGCATGTATACTCTATGCACATGCAACACCCTTGTACAGCTGTGTATGAAGAATGAGTGTGGAGAGACTTAATGATAGCAGCTTTTAAGCATGGCCAAAATGAGCAATGGTTGTGATTGTGGTAATCCCTATTCAAATCTGCTGTGTATACGTAGTTGCTGCCGGCATTGCATCCATGTGTGTGTTGGTGGTGGTCATTGCCCACTCAGTGGCATTCATACTGGTTGTGACATGCAGAAGAAAGAAAGAGGTGGTACCTCTGTGAGTTAACAGAATATTCTCAACTCAAACATGTACATGCACATCACATAGCACCAATAGCAACCAGGAACCCTTTGCATTAGTTGCCTTGTAAAGTATTAGCCCTTCCTACACTGATCATAATGTGCATACAAAATGCAGCATGCTATGCACATACAGTATGCTATGATTGACACATACATAGGCTTCAATATTGAATTTCTTTCAACACATTGTGATATATTTGCAATATTCACTTTATCTCTACATATTAAGAATGTACAAAGCTGAAGGACAGCAAGAGCCAACAGAGGTGTGTGACATTGAGTGTCTAGTAATGATTGTGTTTCAAAGTCTGTGTCACACATTCTTTATGCATCCATGCACAAATGCGTAATTACATATAATTTCCCTAACCTCACACATGCAGTACTCTCCAGATCATGTAAAGCTCTTACCCTCCATAAAGGATAAGTGGGAATTACACTGCTCCCAATTCAAGGTAGGAACCAAGCTGGGGGAAGGCAACTATGGTGTGGTCTACAAAGGCACCCTCTCCATGGATGTTGCCACGGTACCAGCCAAGAGGCACATAGATAACATGACAAGAGAAGGGAAACCCCCCTACACAGTGGCCGTCAAACTTCTTAAAGGTGTGTTCATGCGCATAATCAGTGCCAGTTGCCTATGTTGTGTACCATGGAAACATTATTGTTAATCACTAATAATTAAGTGTGTAAAAATTCTTTTAGAATTAAATGGATTTAGGAATGGCCAGCAGAAAAGCATAGAAACAAGCAACAGTAACTCAATGCCATGATAAACCACATTTCCGTGACGTTCGTTGTGCTATCCTAATGTCCTTGTAGCTACATGGGACTAGCTGCTGGACATTTGGATCCAGATTGCCACTGGCGCTCGGACATTTGCCCTACCCATCCGTATGCGAGTCCTCATACGTGACTTGGGTTTGTAGGTGTCCTGTGTCGTGTGCTAGAATCGAAAGTTTGGTGGGAAGAATAAGAATATGAAAACAAGCAAATGCACAGCAGTGGCATACGTACAAGCGCCTGGCTGACTTGATCTCAGTGAAGCAAAGCGAGACATACGGCCAAATGATTTCATGGATACGCATTAAGATCAATTTTGCCCTCCTTGAATCCTCAATCAACGCAATCAGAGGATGCAGATCCTGGCAAAGGAGACCGGTCAACCCTGATACATTCACCCTTGCTAATTAACAATGAGTGTAGTACGAACTTTTGTGCTTCAATCTGGTACAATCTTATTATAATGGAGCTAGGCCGATTTTTTGTCCGCACTAATCTCGGGAACCGTGCGGAGGGTTCGCAGAAAACGCTGTCCGAATGTCGAAGCGCTATCCGGAGGGTGTCTTCGGCTGGGTTTCCCTGCGAAATCTTGCGAAATGAAGGTTTTGCGCCAACTCGCCATACGTTACTATAGGACGCCATTTTTGTTTTACGGAGGAAAGCGAAGTAGATTACGGAATTCACAGCTAATTCCTTTGTTACACAACTCCTCCTGGGAAGATGGTGCGACGGCTTCTTTGCTATAGTTTTAGCACAATGTAGAAGGCTGTGGGTGATATAAGCTATATAGCGGAAAGCGCCGTCTTACGCGAGTGAAAGCTTCTCGATGGCGAAAGCTGGGCACAAGTTACCGTATGCGCTTTAATTTTCGCGGGGTTTAATGTTCGCGGTTTTCGCGGATCAACAGCCATCCGCGAATATTTCGTCCGCAAATATTTGGACATCACTGTAAATGGACCTGCACAGCTCGAGCCAATCAATGACGTCATGCGTAACAAAAATGGCGATAATTGGCTACGGGGCAAACTCGCTTCGCTAGTTCCTTTGTTCCCGACCCGTTGTTCTTGCTGCCGACAAACATGTCTATTCGTCCTTACTTGGTACCCCAGCGCGACATCGTTCCAGAGTTGGAGAAGATTGTTCCTCCATCAACGGCGAACAGCAAGAAGTCGAGATCACTACGCTCGTGGCTGCAGCTGCTGCAAAGCGGATCGGTGGCCATGGGGTCGATGAAAAGGGACCAATATGACAAGACCACCACAGAGACTCGGAAAACAAAGATCACCAAGTACGTATACCGCTGAAAATGGCATTGCAGCAGCCTCACGTGATTAAAGACAAAGCAAGGCTTAGAGTTGAAGGAGAGCACAGTGAGAGGGCGGAAGAAGACGTATTGCGCTGAATTGGCCAGCCAAAAAGAAAAGGGGATGATAAACCTGTGGAAAAACTTCTTGTGCAAGCATTGGGACGCCCACTGGCACTAGAACAACATGTCGAAAGACATCCGCGAATATTTCACCCGCGAATATTTCAACACCACTGTACCCAGCACCCGCGAATTTAAAAACGCGAAAAACGCGAAAATTGCAAATCCGCAAAATATAAACCCCACGAAAATTAAAGCGCATACGGTATGCGGGGTTTAGGCTTGCGCAATGATCTCATGACGTCATCGCAAAGCCATTTGCAACCGTTGCAGTGCACATATGCCGAACATTAAGGACACCACTGGACTAACCAAGAGGTCAAGACATTCGGGGATGCATGAGAGCATGAGAACCGTCGACAACTGTCAGAACTCCAAGACCATCACTCAACCTTCACCCACAGGAGTCAGCACCAAAGGAAAAGCAGGAGCCAGCTCGAGGGGAGTCAGCTCAAAGGACCAACCAGGAGTCAACTCAAGAGGACAACCAGGAATCAGCTCAAAGGGGCCATCATGAGTCAGTTCTGTTAATTTGGAAGGCGATACAAGACGCTTGACCTTGCAGAAGGTGATTAATCATGGTGGAAGAGGAGGCAGCTGCGTGCAACACTATAGCTAACTGCAACTGCAGCGTCTACAGCTATCATTCAGTAGCCAGGTTTAGAAGTGCTTTGCATCAGAAGCACTGGCATTGGAAGCACCTGCGTTGGGCGCCAGGAGCAGAGGAGGGCGCCGAAGGCGCCCTTCTCTACTAGTTATTACAATACTGCTTACATGTCTTTTACTGTTTCTTTGCATTTTATGCATTCTTTATTATATGCATTGAATGTCTGTTTCTTCATTTACTATTCATCCCAGTAGAATAAGAAAGAACAAATGGGGCACAAGCAGCCCATGATGCTTTTCTCTTACACGTACTCCAGGTTGCCTTACGGTGCGCTCCATGGCCTTTCATTGTTCTTTGCCACCGCCATTTGGCTAGTTTTGCTGAAGCGAACTAATACATTAAGATTGGAGACGCCATTTTTATTGGGCACATTCCTTAATATTCGTCACAAATGTGACGTCTTGATATATAGTAGCTATCAGGACTGTTGCTTGGCATAGTGGGATGTACTAATACCATTGTGTGAATTTGTACACCAATTTCAACAATGTAATTTGAATATTATACTGTCTATGTAAGTTACAGCTTAGTCATGTCACTCATCTGTGCACATGCACACACACATACACACACGCACACACACACCGATACAAACAGGGGACACAAGCGAGAGAGAGGTGAACAACTTCCTGGAGGAGATTGCTATAATGAAGAAGGTGTCCTCTGAAGACTGCTGCCATGTGGTCCAAATGGTGGGCTGTGTCACTAGTGCACTGCCACTTGCACTGGCTCTGGAGTTTGTTCCCTTTGGAGACCTCCGCTCCTACCTCAAGTACTGGAAGCAGAAGGTATGGCATCTACAGTTTGCAAGTGAATTATAATAATTGTCAGAATGGGTTTCCAAGTAATTTCCTTTATCCAGGATCCTAGAGTTCGCACAATAGTCCATGTTTGTATACATGCGGAGACAATGCAGTATGGTATGGTTGTGCAGGGAAGGAAGGCTTGTCAGGGCATTTTAAGTATGATCTGTTTGTTAAACTATTGTCAAAACGTTTCCGTATCTTGTGGTGATCAGAGAACAATCTTTTGCACCTACTCTTAACATCTGTTGATTGCAATTGCTGAGAAATGGAGCTTACCTCCACTGAATGCATTTACATCACTAGACTATTACCCTACTCAATGGAAGTTAGGGAAAGAGGAATGCTTGTAAGCCAGGAGAAGTGCAATGATGGTGAAGATAGTGTTTTTTCATTGATGCAGCTGGGCTCCAAGTCAGGCGATCAGGAAGGGTTGAATGTCAGCCACAATGCCACCAAGAGTACGGAGGAGTTGTACTCAGCTTCCATCAGTGAACAGGAGATATTCTACTCACCTCTAGGGGAGCCAGATATGAATGACCTTCCTTCATTTGCCCATCAACTCTCACAGGGAATGGTAAATGTGCACCTACTTCCTAAAATAAATGTGGTAGACTACCCATGCACTTTTCTTCCTTAACGGTCCTTCCATGCAACTCTTCAGGAGTACCTCTCTTCTCTGGGTGTCCTCCATCGAGACCTGGCCTGCCGCAACATCCTGGTGGATGAGAGGAAGCTGCTCAAGATATCAGACTTTGGTCTCTCCCGAGACACTCCAGAGTATGTGTCCTCCCTCAAGGACAAGATGCCACTGAGGTGGATGGCACCAGAGACTTTAACTGACAATGTCTACACAGACAAGTCGGATGTGTAAGAGCATGCATACATTTGGATACTATGTAAATACAATAATACTTTGCCATAAGTCAATGACAAAAATTTAATGTAGTGCAAACCATGTGTGCTCATTAGGACAATTAATTCTTCATTGTAGGTGGGCGTTTGGTGTGTGTCTGTGGGAGATGTACACTTTGGGTGAGTATTGTGACTGCTATCATTTCATTGTTATTTTCTGGCACAATTAACACCGTCTGCATTATTTTTATAAATACACGCACATACACACACACACACTCACACACACACACACAAACAGTCAAACAGTCAAACAGTCAACCCCACCACACAAATTACAAAACACACAGTTTAGTATACTGCAACCCCCCCCCCCCCCCCCCCCCCACTCTCCAGGAGAACTGCCCTATCGAAGCATTCCATTGTCCACCCTGGTAGCCCGAGTGGTCAGCGGCTGCAGACTTACCAGACCAGAATATGCCTCAGAACAAGTGTAAGTCCTCATGCAAAAGAACTCCATCAATGTGCTGCAGTCCAGAACAAATTGCCATGCATGCTGATCTTTTGCCTTTAGCTACTATAGGGGATAGTGTGTATATATGCAAACTGAACTATACGGTACAGTGCATATAGAAATCATTGCAATAATTCTGATTCTCATTTAGCGCTCTTTGGTGCATGATTGCCCTTGTTTATCTATGAATGTTTCCAGTAAGTGGGTAACGTTTAACAGTTAAAGGTAACAGTCTGCACCTATTATTGCACACAACGTAAGTATAAAATTATATGCTGAAGACGCTGCAGCTACGTATAGGCTCATCTTCCAGACAGGTAATGTGCCACAAGACACGTACATACAAGATGTGCCATTTTACTGGTTTTGAAATGCCCTTACGGCCCGTTTACACTACATGGTGGAACGGTTCAGGAACGGTTCCAGAACTGTTCTTACTGTAGTGTAAATGGGCTGTTAGTGAGGTGATGCAACCCTCAATATGGCATATCATTGCATCCGCCATGGCAGGCCTGCATCGTAACTTAAAGTTGAATAATCTGCTGCTTGCAATACATACATACACTGGCCCTTCTTCCCTTCTGTAGCACTGAACACAGAGTTGCGCCTGCAATTCTTCCTTAAGTAACTAGCTCACCATTACTTGCTAACATTTATTGGTTAGCAGTTTGCCATTCACTAATCTTTAAGTGACAGAAACCTTAACAATTTTTGGTTAACATAATGTTTTCTACCGCCATACCGTAATTATGCCTTCCTGTTCCTCTGTTGCTAGGTATAAGCTCATGATAAGCTGCTGGCACAGTGAGCCACAGGCTCGGCTAAGTTTCACCCAGTTGCAGAACTCTTTCAAGGCCATAATAGCTGGTAGCAGCACAACCACCAACTACATCACCATTCATCCAGACACCTACTCCAACACTGTTGCTCTAGTGACAGTAGAAGAAGAAAGTTCCCTTGGATAAGATATGTATGTATAGTTGTCAGTGGTAATATATACATGTGCTGTGACTAATTGCTGATCACACAGACAACATCTTCATCACTGCATTACTTTCATTGAGTTGTACTCTTAAATGTCCCATTGTGCTCCATTGACAATGAACCTGTAGTTTTACTTTCCTTCGATGATGTAAATGGTTGTTTTCTCTCCTTGTCCCTTTTTATTGCTGCCAATATACTCTTCAGCAGCCGTTTGGCTACTTTTGTGGAAGCTCGCTAATACAATACGGAACGCCATTTTCATTGGGCACATACCTAAATATATGTCACGAGTGTGAGGTCTGATGCAAGTATGCCTAGGAACCAATGTTGGGCCTATATAGCTTTATGATCTCATGGCTCTCAAATAACACTTTGTTACCTAGTTGTGTCATGTATTTTCAAGGTTTCACCTCATAATAGCTAAGGCCCACAGTGTCCCTATGTATATAGCTGTCAACTGATTAGCTACACCATTATAGCTACTCCCCTAGCTATCTGCATGCCCCCCATCACCCCACCTATTATAAGATTCCCAACAAATTGAAGCAATGCCTAGCAATCCTAGGGTTGCCTGGTGAGCTATATAATTACCTTTCATGTACAAGGAATACCTAACCAGCTGCAGGTTGGTCGCCTACCATGATATAGCTAAGGTTGTGGAGTGTTATTGCTTACTGCATGTTATATGATATAAATATTTAGAGAATCAGTTATAAACTTTACATACTGTATTTTAAAGGCCACTAATATATTATTAATTTTGTTTCATTGCTTATGAATGGCACGCTACACTGATCCCTGTATATATGGCCCACTGCCTGAATTGGACAGGTGTATAATGCACTGTGATTGCCTACATATCAATAGGAAAACCATCATTTTACTTAAATCTGTAGGCCAATATGAACATATGTATAAAATCTGTGGCAGATGTCACATCATATCCATACATGGAAGGATTTCCTGTAAAACCTGTAAATGTAGGGCTCGAGATAACATATGATAGCAGTCACTTTAACTGGTCCCTTTATGATGTCAAGGCTCCAAACATTACCTTAAACTCGTAACCGTGTCTATTGAAAGGGTTCTCCTCTTACTTGGGCGTTTGCCTATATATAGTTGTTAGCTAATTACACAGGTCAGCCTCCCCGTGCATGCTGCAGTATGGAGCAGAGTTTCAAATCAGTATACGTTGCCTAGTGACCTTTTGGTTGCCAAGTTACAGAAGTTGCTTCTCAGGTAGACCTCCTAGGCAAGTGGGGGGGGGGGGTTGAACCCCCAACTTTCCCCCCTCCTGCATAAGAGCCTGCTCATGCTCCTTACTGAATAGAAATATTATATTTCAGTATCATTAAATAAATGCAATACCAGTATAATACCAGGATAATGCCAAAATTCCTATAGAATTAAAAAGGATTTAGGAACTGCCAGCAGAAAAAGCATAGAAACAAGCAACATACAGTATTTCAACACCATCGATAGACCACATTCCTGTGAAGTTCACTCTGCATTCCTAATTTCCTTGTAGCTAGCCAGCTATATACACATGGGACTAGCTAGCTAGACATTTAGGTCCATGTGATATTGATTCCTAGGCAAGTATGCCTAGGAATCAGTGTTGGGCCTAGATAGCTTTATGATCTCATGGCTCTCAAATAACACTTTGTTACCTAGTTACGTCATGTACTTTCAAGGTTTCTTCTCACAATAGCTAAGGCCCACAGTGTCCCTATGTACATAGCTGTCAACCAATTAGCTACACCATTATATAGCCACTCCCCTAGCTATCTGCATCCTCCCCCCTGTCACCCCACCTATTATAAGATTCCCAACAAATTGAAGCAATGCCTAGCAATCCTAGGGTTGCCTAGTGAGCTATACAATTACCTTTCATGTACAAGGAATACCACATTATAAAGCACCAGCCTGGCTTTATTCTCAGTCTTGGTACGATCTCCCAAAATAGGTAGTTACTGTTTATTAATGTACCACACCATCTTGCCTTCGTTTGAGCTTTCAGAATGTGTAATCAACTACCTAGCACAAATAGGCATGGCGCTACAGCTCACATAGCTTCCACGTAGCAGGGAATATCTCAATGCCCATATTCAGCTACAATACTCCCTTAATTGCATACAGCAGCTGATACAAGGGTGTACAGGTACTAATAATGCTTATGGTGTAATTGCCATAGCAGTGTAGGATAACACATTGAACTTATAAACAAGTATGAACTTTACATACTGTATTATAAAAGCCACTAATAAAATATTGATTTTGTTTCATTGCTTATGTCACGCTACACTGATCCCTGTATATATGGCCCACTGCCTGAATTGGACAGGTGTATAATGCACTGTGATTGCCTACATATCAATAGGAAAACCATCATTTTACTTAATTAAATCTGTAGGCCAATATGAACATATGTATAAAATCTGTGGTAGATGTCACATCATATCCGTACGTGGAGGGATTTCCTGTAAAACCTGTAAATGTAGGGCTTGAGATAACATATGATAGCAGTCACTTTAACTGGTCCCTTTATGATGTCAAGGCTCCAAACATTACCTTAAGATTGTGACCATGTCTATTGAAAGGGTTCTCTTCTTACTTGGGCATTTGCCTATCTCTAGTTGATAGCTAATATTACACCATCAGCCTCCCCGTGCATGCTGCAGTATGGATCAGATTTCCAAACAGATTACGTTGCCTAGTGACTTTATGGTTGCCAAGGTATGCACGTGTAAGCTTTTAAGTTTACCCTACATAACACGCACCATGGTAATACATTCATCAATGGGCTCATCAGGCCAATACACAGATTCAAGTCTGGGGAGTTGTTCTGCTCTTAAAGTGGAACTCATGCATCCTATAGATTAACATGTAGCACAATTCTAGTGTCTGCAAGGAGAATGTCCAGCTTGTGCTCGCTATAGCAGCTAAGCTGGTCTTTTAATAAAGCTTAACATGGCTTTTAAGTGTCACTGTTCGTTGTAAGACTACTGTATAGTAGTGCAACTCTGATTCTGTAATGTTATGGAAGTTGCTTCTCAAGTGGACCTCCTAGGCAAGTAAGGAGGGGTGTGTGTGTGTGGGGGGGGGGGTCTTTTGAACCACAGGTGACGGTGACAGACAGGTGACTTGAGTATATATACAAGATTCTTCATCTAAAACCACTACATGATGACACTGCATGGATTTTACATTCCAATGTGTGAAGTATGAAGTTCATTTTATATTACATGCATGCACATGTATAGATTATGGTTTAGTCATGGACGAATTTGTGATACTTATTAATTTAGCTATAGCTGACAACTGCAGCAGACTCTACCACATTGTGAAGCACAAACCTGGCTTTATTCTCAGTCTTGGTACGATCTCCCAAAATAGTTACTGTTTATTTATGTACCACACCATCGTGCCTTCGTTTGAGCTTTCAGAATGTGTTAACTACCTAGCACAAACAGGCATGACGCTACAGCTATAGCTTCCACGTAACAAGGAATATCTCAATGCCCATATTCAGCTGCAGTACTCACTTAATTGCATACAGCAGCTGATACGAGGGTGTACAGGTACTAATGCTTATGGTGCAATTGCCATAGCAGTGCAGGATAACACCCCCCTACGCACTTCCTTTGACCGAATATGTAGCGAAGACATGATGATGTCATGAATGCGGGTTGTAGGGTTTCCTCATATGGTAGGCGGTATGATGGACCGGCCGTGATGTCACTTTGTAGCCTGTCCCTTATAAGTAGCGCGAGCTGGCCTCTAGTTCAAGCATTCCTTTGACTGCATGCAAATAGAGCTGGTCTCTCAAACAGTTGAAGGCGCTCGAAGAATCTTACGGCAATGACTAAGCTCCTGTTGTGTCTGTGCCTCGTCCTTGTGGCTGGCGAGCTCGCCCTAGCCAGGACAAGACTTGGTGGAAGGAGTCGCGGAAAGACCACGAAAGCGCCTATAGTCCAAATCCGTAAAGACGGTCCGAAAGATGAGAGTAATCTTCAGTTGGTAGGCCAAGTTACCGTGGATACATCCGGACTGGAGGATTACGAACACCCCAAGCTAAAGAAAGGGGAGAAAGGCAAGACTGTCGTTGGACGGTATATCGCAGTCATGAAGGAAGGTGCTGACTTCTTCCAAGTCGCTGGACTGTTGGACACCTTCTACGGCTCGGCACAACAGCGAGGGGACTCGTTTCAGATCCGAGGCGCTACCACCATGGGTGACGCCGTCCAAGGATTCACGGCCCAGATGAACAAGGAGGCTCTGGAGTCGGTCAGTCAATACCTGAGGCCTCATTTTAATGCTTGCATTTTGCAATAGTGTGTTTGCTTGCAAACAGATTTATTATTATCATCCGTCAACCAATTAGCACCGCCCTTCATCATATGATTGCCACTCTACGTAATTCACAATCGTTGGGATTCAGGCTTCTGTTCAGTTCCATTTTGTTTTGATTATTTAGTTTACGATGTGTCTTTTACCTTGCAGGTGTTAGACAATGAAAATGTTGTCAGCGTTGAAGAGGATCAAATGGTACAGGGAGCGCTTCTGTTTGAAGATGGCTTTCAGTACGATTCGGAGACAGACATCATGGGTCAAGTTACTAGCTTTGCAGTTCAACAGGAGTGGCACACAGACCGAATTGATCAGCGCTTCACGCCACTGGATGGAGCATACAGCTCACAGTTTACTGGTCGTGGTGTAGATGTCTATATTCTTGACTCTGGTATCAGGTATTCACATCAAGTGTTTGGAGGAAGAGCACGCTTTGGTGGATTTGACTATTACAATGGTAGAGGTGAGGATTGCCACGGCCACGGGACCCACTGTGCCGGGTTGGCTGTTGGTCGTCTGACTGGTGTAGCGTGGGACGCCAATGTTTACAGCATCAAAGTGCTCAACTGCAATCTGGGGGGTTCGTATGCTGGTGTCATTGAAGGCATCAACTATGTCGTTCAGCGGGTGAGATCCACTAGAAGACCAACAGTCATTTCCATGTCTCTGATCGGGCCCAAGAGTGACGCAGTGAATGCAGCACTGGCAACAGCCAAGGCAAATGGAATAATCAGCATTGCAGCTGCGGGGAACTTCAGACAAGACTCGTGTGCATACCACCCATCCTCTTCACCTCATGTGATCACCGTCGGTGGCACCCAGGAGCGTGGAGACCAGCTGTACTGGTTCTCTAGCTCCTCAAACAGCCCTGGCACAAACTGGGGGCCTTGCGTGGACATCTTTGCTCCAGGACAGTGGGTGAGATCTGCTGGCCACTTTTGTGATGACTGCACTGTGTCCATGAGTGGTACGTCAATGGCCACACCCATCGCAGCAGGCGTTGTGGCCCTTCTGCTCCAAGAGTACCCCAACCGTACCCCTGACGAGATCAAGCAGATACTCATCGACAGATCGACTAAAGATGTTCTTGATTTCAGCGTTATCCGTGGCACAAACACTCCAAATCGACTGGTCTATGTACAACCAGCAAGTGAGTCTACACCAAATGTTGAGCTTGTGATTGCATCATTCTTGACCCATCTCCTAGCTCTTTTAGTCCGCCATAGGCATGCATGTAACACTACCATGCACTATTACAGTTTCTAACCACCTCCTTTGTTATGTTTAACATTTGAGGCATTCCTTCCTAATTGCTTAAATGCATAGAACGGTTACTGTTCAGTTTCATGAGTGATGCTAGTATACCTTAGTATGTAGTGGTTAGAAGTATAGGTACCATGCTCTTTGTGTTCCTGGACTTGTCCAATGTGGTATGACACCTAATGAGAGATGATCTTCTGATTACTTCCTCATGTAGGGTCTGCTCCACCCCCACCAGTAACAACACGGGGCACCACTCCCTCAACTGCTCCACCCACCACTCGACCCACCACTCCAACCACACAACGCACAAGCCCCACCACAAGTACCACCGCGACGCAGCCTACCACTCAGGCCACAACTGCCACCACACGGCCAACCACACCTTCTACTCAACCACCTACAACGGCACCAACAAGCCCTCCATTTATCTACCGAGGACCTACAACTCCACTTCCCAGTAGACCCAGTGAAATGAGCTCTGCTATTCTAAGCAGCAACCTGAGGGCTGATGTCGAACAGCACAGACTCATCGGATTCATCCCCGCTGCCTTCACACCTTACCTTATAGGCTCCGACCAGTACTTCTCTATCGTGTACCGATACGTTGGGAGTGACAGGGTTAACTACCAGTTCTTTTACGACTTCACCGAGAGCCAGGTGGACGGTATTACATCATCACACCCTGGATTTAAGATTCAGTACATTGCTCCATACATTGTCAATAGCCAGTTCCGGTTTGCCGTCCTTCTGAACAGGACCAGCGATGACTTGATTCACTTTACACTTGTGACACCGCTCCACTTTGAGAGCCAGTACACCAATCAACTGCGTCTTCAAGGCTACTCTATTTTGAACAGGAAGAATATCCAGGAACCTGACACAGGCAACATCCTCCTTAGTTGTGTCGTTGGAAAGCGTGGAAGTGACATGCATTCGTACTACGATAACATTGGCTACCCTGACCTAGTAACTGCAATTCAGACAGAGTTTGCAAGAGGCTACAAGATTGCAGACATGCATTCATATATGCATAATGACGATGTGAGATACATGGCCGTGTTCAGTCCGGAACGCTTTGGCAGCAATCAGTATATCATTCGCATTGGTCTCGACAGGAATGCTGTGTTCAATGCTGCTGAGAGTTTTAAGAGTGACGGTTTCCACCTTACCACGCTCTTGCCGGTGCCAGAGTCGTTTTATCCGTACTACATTGCAGCTTGGTGGAAGTAGCCTCACAACTTCTGCCAGCTTCATTACACCACATTTACTCATATTGTTCATCCAAACTCAAATGTAGGAACTCACAATACATTTGAAGCATGAGTTACCAAATATTACTTTTTTGTATCATGAACCAATTTAGTCATGCCGGCATGAATGTAATATATCACTGGAATTATGTAATAATAATGGTTGTTCATGTGAGCACCTTTGCAAGGTTGATGCATGCCTTTCACACATGCAAGTGCCACTAGCTAGTTATGTACACATGCCTGGCCTTCATGGGCTTCATTCGCTGCACATGCAATTTTGGGATGAGTTTGTAGTGATGCACACAGAGCTAGTGTAATGCTATCATGCAATTCATGAACATTTAATAGTACTAGCTGTATAGTAACAACATTTATGGACATAGTGGATTCGGACATTGCATGTTACATTTTGCCTGAACTATTGTTCATGCCGGCTCTCAGTATTTGAATTTCCCGCACAGCATGATTCAGCGAAATTGTGCAGTATTCGTTGGCAATGACGTAATGCTACTAAAGATAGACCGTAGACGAGCAGGGGATCCTCAGCAACTTTACTGAAGACAAAACAACTGCCTCAGCCACTTGTGTAAAGAGAGAGGGTGTAGATATATTCCCCAGTGTGTCTTGTATACAGCACTGTCGTTCACATTGCGCTAAAGTGAGTCTAGCTGCTACACCGGTCCGTGCACGCGGTAGTGAAATATGGCGCTCATTTGTTCACGTGCTTGTCTTATTCCATTTATGGCACCCTCGCGCGTGTAGGGACTGCTCCGAGCACTGAACTACATATCTGCCGTCTCATGTCATTGGACAGTCCTCCCTCCAAACGAAGAAAGCTCACCAAAGAGTCTCACGGCTATAAAGTGTGTGGAATTGTTTAAAACGTGTCTTGTTGAGTAGAAGCATCTATTTAAGCTCTGTCAATGTGGACGCCTCCCCTGCCCTTGTGTTGAAGCGAAGACATCTTTATTCCTCTGTAACTGTCGTATGTTCACTTTGTATGCGATTGTATGAGTGAAAACTTGTGTTTGTAACTGTGTGTTAATTAAAAAGGCCTGAAAAAATGTCTGACCAATGTCATTTGAGAGCAGCTGTTTAGGTTGATTGTGAATTGTTGTGTGTTTGTCACTGTGTGTGTGTGTCATGTTTTGTGTAATTATGAGCAGCAGGCTATATGGTTGTTTATACGTTAAGTGCCTGTGTGTGTGTGTGCATGCGTGCGTGCGTGTGTGCGTGCGCGCGCGCGTGTGTCCATGTGTGTAGCCTGTTCCCTTGTGTGTACATGTAATTGAGTTATTGATAGTTGTGTGTTGAGGCGTACCTCTAGGTGCCATTGTGCAACACAGTTTATGTCAAGAGTTGGATTACGTACAGTAGTTACTGTAGAATTAGAAGATTGTGAGATGATGGTGTTAAGGACAGTGCATACCTGCATATCCTGGTTTGTTCATTTTTCCCAGTTTGGCAATATGGCTGCTAACAGTGCTGAGATAGACGAGGGATTGTACTCCCGACAGCTGTAAGTGTGTGTGTGTGTGTGTGTGTGTGTGTGTGTGTGTGTGTGTGTGTGTGTGTGTGTGTGTGTGTGTGTGTGTGTGTGTGTGTGTGTGTGTGTGTGTGTGTGTGTGTGTGTGTGCGCGTGTGTTTGTGTGTGTGCTGTGTGCTATGTACACATTGTATGTATCCATCTCAATACATTTATAAGGTTATGTGGAACAGCTACATACAGTACTGTGTAAGTATGTACTTCAGTTTGTTCACATTTCAGGCGAAAACTGTGGCACTGAATACCACCTAACTCTCAGGGATTACATAGAACAAACCAGGGAGTGCCCTCCATTGATTGAAATTGCTTGTTTACTGTTTTCAAGGAAATATCCTTCAATTTCTACTTTTGCTTTGCAGTTGACTGCCATTTAATTATCGTTCCCTTCAACGTCCAATAATTCTCTGATTTAATTGCCGAGCGGCAAGCGTAAGCGAGCGAAGCGAGGCCAATGATCGCTGTCTATTCGAACTTCGGCGATGTTTATATATCCGATATTTGTATCGCACGACATGTGACTGCGCATGTGACTCTGTCACGCGACGGCTCGTCTTTTCAAGGACTGCTTCTGCTCCTGTTCAGTCGCTCATCTTTGCCGGCATGCGCCCGCGGATCAGGGGCACAGAAGGAGAGCAGATGGGAATGGCAACGAAGCGGCTGCGTCCAGCACGCCGAGGGGGCCACGCTGCAAGACGGTGTGCGCGACTTGACAGCGGGGCAAAGAGAGGCCAGACTAGAAGTGAATGCGGCAGGATGGCGCAAGGCTACTGGCCTCGGTGACGGACGAGCAGCATCAGTCCATGCTTGAGGAGCTTTGGCAGTAACAAACAAGACGCTTGGCTACTAAGACAGCTCCAGTCTGTAACATCACAATACACTTGTCTACTGGCCATGTACTATTCATGCTGCGAGGCAATTCTTATGCGCTTAGCGTATGCCAAGTTTACTGTTGTCCATTAATCTATTTAAACTTGCATTCAGCATAACATGCTACTTTCCACACTCTAGTCAGTGTACTACTCGCTGTAGAAGCAGGGGTGCATTTGGGGGGGGGGGGGGGGGGGAGGCAAATCCCCTCCCTTGCCGTATCTCACCACGCCCCCTCCCTTGAAAATTTTGCAAGTCATGTATTAACATTGCGTTGCCCCCCCTCCCCTTACTTCTTGTGTAGCCCCCCTTCATTCTTGAAATCTCAGTTTCGCCTTCCTTGAGGAAATTTCTAGATACAGCACTGAGTAGATAAGCCCAATGAAGGCAGGCTCTCTTGCTAGTGTTCTTTCCTGTACTTTCATGCCATTCTGTCTTAATCTAATCACAATGCAGGTTGTAATGATTAGCTTGTGTACCATTTTAGGACAATGACATTATGTGGTACAGTCAAGTTCACTGCAATGGTTTCAGTTTCAATGAATTGGTTGCAAGGCTGTTCACAGTATCGGACAAGAAAAGATAGTATACCCTTGGGTTGACCCTTGGCTGTTGCTTCCTGACCAAAGCTGTAACTTCCCACACTAGTGTATAGTTGTCGTTGTGTGAGCTGTACCTTCCACCCTGCTATATTCAATCTGATGGTTACAGTATCTGGTATTCACCTAACCTTAATACCCACCATGTGGTTATGTACAGTAACCAGCCATATTGGCTCGATGGTATATGTTTATACACGAATGCCACAATTGCTCTAATTATTGCAACAATTTACTTCATGAATAGGTCCTCGTGCTTTCTGCTGATCGGTCATTAAGTGTAACAACCTCTGGAAGCAGTCGTTTATCAGCCGTATACTGCATGTTCTGACTATTATGGATGACTTTGGCTTACTTCATGTAATAATTGTTGGCAATTTCTTCGGTATTTGTAGTTGTGTATGTCAGCAGAGTGAGGAGATGTTACAGTATGTGGCAATATGATGTTAATGTTTCGTTTCGTTTCGTTCCGTTCCGTTTATTACACCGTTCTCTATTCCGTTCTGTTCCATCCCCTTCTGTTTTCTTTTGGAGAAAAAACGGTTCTAGCATACGCAAAACCAACACATGCGTTGGAGCGGTTTTGGAACTAAGCGATTCGAGGACGTACAGAAAGATTCATACATGTAGGAGCAGTCGAAACGGTTTGGCGCAAATTCGTAGTATTAGACAAGTGACCGAGATGTACAGTATTATAAGTGGCAGCGGATTCTGCACTACGAACGTATGGGTCAATGTATGAACTGTCTCGCTATCGTTTTTTGCTGCAAAATCGTCTCAATCGTTTTATTCACCTGCCGAATTGTTCCGGAGAAGTTGCACAATGATAATGCTACTGTTCTGTATTGTTTTATTCATCGTTCTCTTCTGACTGCGAGACAGAACGCTCCGTTTTTCCAGTGTTTTTTTAAAACAAAATGTTAACATCATATTGTCACATGCTGTAGCTGGAGTACTGTGAAGGCTGTACGGCACACACTGCAGTGTTTGACCTGTTGTCTACTTACGTAGAATAGATATGTTTAATTTTTCATAACTGGTGGATGTTTGGTTGTGTTACTTGTCGGTTCCTTCGCTATTTCAAGTCCTGTTTACCAAATACACGAACCAGCTCTCTCCGCATGATGCTGTATCCATCCTATGCATTAGTCATGTGTCATGTCATCAGTTGCAGTTCACTGCACAATTGTAACAGGATATTGTGAAACTACATAATGAAAATTCTGCATGATTGGCCTTCCATGAGGACATTGTAACTAGTTAACCACATCTGGGATAAAGACTAGCGTGTTATGTTAATGAAGAAGATAATTTGGAAGTTAGTATGATTTCCTCGAGTGCTACAGAAGTAATTGCACCAGAGATGGTCTCACTTTGTAAGGTTTGGTAGTCTTTCCAGTTTCCTCTAACCTTTGCGTGATGGAGGAAGGAAGAGCACTCTCTTGTTTTCTGTTAACAAACAATGCCAAATGTTGAGTTTATCACTTATTGAACAGACGAACCATCTTGATGGAGGAATGATGTTCATTTAGTTTGTGGGCATTCCACTTGTGTTAGAACAGGTACAGGTCAACCCTTTGATGATTTTGAAGTGCATTCATACCTCCTATGCAAGTGGGACGGTAAGGAAGTGTCCTCTTTAGAGAGGTGCCTGTAATTCAGAGTGACTTTATATCTTTTAAGAAACTACACACCTCTGAGGTATGGACGCCTCTGTAATAAGACCAGTGTATGCTGCCCAAGCTCTGTCCATAAAGGAGTTTCGGCAATTTTTCCTCAATTATGAAAGAAAATCAATAGAATCAGAGTCCTTGTGTAGTAAATGGTAGTTAGTACAATGGCATAGTATCATCCAGTATGCATCCAAGATATGCAGGAGTGCTTGTGAAGTAATAACAGTGTATAGTGTGGTGTTTAGTGCAGTGTGGTGTTTAGCATTATCTGAATTGGAACAAGAAGGTGACAATTATTGCGCAGTGTAATTTGCCTGTGGTGTGCATGGTTACTTTTGGTTAAGGTAGTGTGGTCATGTGACAATCATGTGACAATCATGTTATGTCTTCCTGAAGGTACGTTCTTGGCCATGAGGCTATGAAGAAGATGGGCCAGAGCAACATCCTCATTTCAGGGATGAAGGGACTGGGAGTGGAGATTGGTGAGCCATGTCATTGTGTGCTGTGTATGAGAGAGATTTGTGAACACTACATGTACACTGTACATGTGTGTACTGTGGGGTATTGTGTACTGTGCATGTACTGTGATTTATTGTATACTGTACATGTACAGTACATGTACTGTCTGTGGTGTATTGTGTACTATACATGTATGTACTGTGGTGTATTGTCTGCTTGTTTCACAGCAAAGAATGTCATCTTGGGAGGTGTCAAATCTGTCACTGTTCATGACACTGAGGCAGCCACCATTGAGGACCTGTCCTCACAGGTAGCATGTGTGCATACAACACATACACGTACACATGTACAAACTCACACACGCCACACACACGTGTACCTTATGTGTTCTCACTACATGTACGTACACGCACAGCAGTCTTCAGACAGGCGCCTGTGTCATTTGATCCCCACTCTAGTACTACCTGAGTGAGGCAGATGCTGGAAAGAACAGGGCAAAGGCTTGTGTGGAGAAGCTGGCTGAGCTCAACAATTACGTCAAAGTGACTGCCTCCACTGAAGAGCTGACGGATGACTTCCTGAAAAAGTTTCAGGTGAGGTACCTCAGGGAGAGAGGGGGGGATGAGGGGGGAGGGAAGGGAGTGGGAGGGGGAGGGGTGAGGGAGGGGAGGGGGAGAGGGAGGGGAGGAGAGGGGGCAAGGGGAGAGAGGGGGCAGGGAGAGGGGGGAGGGAAGGGAGGGGGAGGGGGAGAGGGAGGGGAGGGAAGGGAGGGGAGGGAAGGGAGGGGGAGGGGAGGGGGAGAGAGGGGGCAAGGGGAGAGGGAAGGGAGGGGGAGAGGAGGGAGGGGGAGGGAGGGGGCAGGGGAGAGGGAGAGGAGGGAAGGGAGAGGAAGGGAGGGAGCAGGGGGAGAGGGGGAGGGAAGGGAGGGGGACAGGGAGAGGGAGGGGGGGGAGGGGGGAGAGGGAGGGAGGGGGCAGGGTAGAGGGAGGGGAGGGGAGGGAGGGGGTGGGAGAGGAGGAGGGAGAGGGAGGGAGGGGGCAGGGTAGAGGGAGGGGAGGGGAGGGAGGGGGTGGGAGAGGAGGAGGGGCAGGGAGAGGGAGGGGCAAGGGGAGTGGGGAGGGAGAGGGAGTTGGAGAGGGAGAGGGAGGGGCAGGGGAATGAGGAGGGAGAGGGAGTTGGAGAGGGAGTGGGAGGGAAGGAGAGGGAGGGGCAGGGGGAGTGAGGAGGGAGTGGGAGGGAAGGAGAGGGAGGGGCAGGGGGAGGGAGAGGGACGGGAGGGAGGGGGCAAGGGGAGTGGGAGGGAGAGGGAAGGGGAAAGGGAGGGGAGTGGGAGGGAAAGGTAGGGGGAGGGTGGGGGCAGGGGGAGGGAAGGGGGGAGTGGGATGGAAGGGGAAAGGGAGGGGAGGGAAGGGTAGGGGAGTGGGAGGGAAAGGTAGGGGGAGGGTGGGGGCAAGGGGAGGGAAGGGGGGAGGGGAGAGAGAGGGGGGAGGAAGAAGGGGCAGGGGGAGAGGGGGAGGGGCAAGAAGAGAGGGCAGGGGGAGTGGGAGGGGGCTGGGGGAGAGGGGGAAGAGGGAGGGGGAGTGGAAGGGGAGGGGGAGTGGGAGGGAAGGGAGGGGGCAGGGGGAGAGGGATATGAAGCCATCCTTATGAACTGTTGTGTAGCTGCTTGGGATTATTCGGTGGTGTTTAGTAATCAGTGGTGCTTCACTTTCAACTTGTGCGATGGAGTGTGAAAGGGTTCAAGTGAAACTGTAACTAATCAGTGCAGCCTGAACTACTGTTAAACCTCAGTAGTGTGGCCACCACCTTGTGGCTACCCCTATATGTACATGATGTCCTTGGGACACAGTGACCTTGTCTCAGAGGATTTAGTGCAATCTTTGTGCACAAAACTTGTTTCTGCTTGCTCCTTTGATGGATGTCTGTACATTGTTTGGGCTTGAGACCTGCTACGTACAGTACATCTCTCTATATATGGAATGTATGCATTGTACGTAGTTGTATCGGAATGTGAAAGTACTTGGCTGCTTGCCCTCTTTTAGTTTTATCTTATGTGTTTCTTCTGCAATAACTTGTGTTCTCTATAGTTCAGCTGTAGCTTTTGGTCTGTTGTGATTGTTGTTTGGTCTGTTGTGATTGTTGTTGTCTTTGCCAACGTCATGCACACTCATCCTGCACATTTGTGCACACCGCACGGACACACGCACACACACACACAACCTCTTATTGTAGGTGGTTGTTTTGACCAACTCCGGCTTGGATGATCAGCTGAGGATCGGAGACCTCACGCATGCCTGCAACATCAAACTCATCGTAGCAGATACAAGAGGATTGTTTGGGTAAGGCTGTCTACCCTAAAGGTGTACACTGTACATATGTACATACATACATACATGTAATTCCTGTCAGTGGACACAGTGGACACCTTAGTGCACGACATGACACTATTGATAGATGATTGAGTGAATCGCCAGGGCCACTGATTGGTCAAGATATAAGCTCTGTAGCTCCTCCCAATTCATTGGGTATGTACCTACAAAATACTCAGTTTGCCACTCTTCTTTGCTATGATCCGTTGTATGGGAAGGGACCTACTCACCTGTACCTGAGAGAGTAGTTGAGAAATGCATAGTTGGTTGTTGTTCTAACATGGAAGGTCACTCCTCAGTAGAGTTTTCCACTGGTCATCACTGTAGCAAGCTGGGCACAGTGGTTCCCTGCACCACATCGTACGTAGCCTTCAGACAATGCCCTGCCACTGCCCAGTTTTGAACCAAATCATTTTCATGTCACAGCTTCATGGCAAGCAAGTGAACCAGTGATAGACTGTGCGGCTCCATTTACCTCACACTGTACAATTGTACCATATGCTAGTTGTGCTTTCCACTGGTAACACATTCTTCAAAAGCATACAACTGTAAATCATAAATGATAAATCAAATGCAGGACGTTCTGACACGGAGGTCTTTGTCAATTGTGTACAGGAAGCTGACAAAGATCTCTGGGTCAAAACGTCTTGAATTACGCCGAATTAAGCAATTTTGGGAAGACTGCCAAGCTTAGGTGAAGAACTAGTGTGTCTGATAACAGTGGCAGTTACTAATCATGTGACTGTATTATCATATCACCTCTGTCACTTGTGTGGCACCGTCACCTTTGTCACTTGTGTGGCACCGTCACCTTTGTCCCTTGTGTGGCACCGTCACCTTTGTCACTTGTGTGGCACCGTCACCTTTGTCCCTTGTGTGGCACCATCACCTGTGGGGTGCCACGTGTCCAAACAGAATCCTCAGAGCTCAACTGAAGTAGAGCAATCACTGCTGGTGATGTGGACATAGGGATAGCACCATCCAATGGTCACGAAACACAGCATTGATAGGAGTGTACGTACAGCTGATGTGTATACTGTGATTCATGAAGCTCACCAAGCTTCCTCCACTCCCCAGCTGAGTGGCTACAGTGAATGGGTAGCTCATGGTGGAGGCCAAACTAAATTCTACCTGCTCATCGCTTTCACTGAAGTCACCAGCCTGTATTTGATTTCATCAGATGTGGCAGCAGGCAGCTTGTGCACACACACACACACACACACACACACACACACACACACGCACACACACACACACACACAACACGCACACACACACACACACACACACAACACACACGCACACACACACGCGCACACAACACACACACACACACACACACACACACACAACACGCGCACACACACACACACACACACACACACACACACACACACACACACACACACACACACACACCTCATGCATGCACATGAACAGACTTCAGTGCTGCTACAAGCACACAGTGTAGTCATGTACACCTGTGCCACCTAGTGGGGTACCTAGGGGGGTACCTAGGGGGGTACCTAGGTGGGTACCTAGGGGGGTACCTAGGGCTGGAGAGTGAAGCTACACAACTAGTGAGATGCTATGCAAGCGCCCATACATGTCCTGAGCCCTCACCTACTGCATGTGTTGAAGAGACCACTTCCTTGTTGAAAAAGCCACAGATCCAAAAGAAGCATGCGCATAACTGCACAGCTATGGGAAGCCTTGATGTGTGCTCATGTGTGTTTACCTAATGTGGTAATGCTTTTGTAATTAGTGTAGTTTGTCAGCATGCCACAATGGTGTTGGTGGGAAGAGGGTGTGACATCATCCACCGTACAAGGAGGCGTTGCCCCGGTAGTAATTGTTCAACAAATTACTCTACCACATCATGCGGTATCTGTAGTAGCACCGTGCTTGTGTGAATGTGTTCTGAGTGTTCACCAAGGAGTCCTGTTCTTGGTGGTTGTTCCATTCTGACGTCATTCAATTCCAAGCTGTCCACTAGTACCCCTATACAGGGCTGTACAAATGGTCTCAATTGAACTCCACTGAGGTAAAACAATCACTGCTGGTGATGTGGTTATAGAGATACGTAGCACCATCCAATGGTCACGATACGTAACATTGCTAGGAATGTACAGCTGATGTGAATGCTGTGCTTCGTGAAGCTCACCAAGCTTCTACACCAATGGTGCTACAGGAGGCTGGGGGGCCGTAGCCCTATTTGATGTGTAGCACCACTGATGTGGAAGGTTGGTTGGCATAACACCCAGTGATTCGCCCAACTTCAACTTAGTCCGGCTTGTCCATGCATACATTCGTACCCAGTCCCTATTTCCATTCCGACTTTAGTTCAGGAGGGAAATAGGGGCTGGGTACGAGGCTAGTCCATGCCGTGGCTAGCTGCAATGGACTGCCTTTTCAAGTTTGTACCTGTTTGTGGCAAGAAGCATTTCACTGAAGTCGCTGGCCCAATGTTTGAACTGTTGATTGCATCTAATGTCAGCAACATTGAGCAAACATTTGGAATGATTATACCTACGCATGCCTGGTGACTTCTGTGAAGAGCTCTCAGTGATCCATCTTGCTGGATAGGAGTTTTCAGCTTGTGTATGGAGAATGTGCAGTATGGCTCTAGACATAGGCTATGCTGCTCTGCACCCCTTATTGGACTAGGCATGGAATCGGTGTGTACGTACTGTATGTAGTTAAATACATGCACATGCACACACACACACACACACACACACACACACACACACACACACACACACACACACACACACACACACACACACACCACATGCACAGACTTCATCAGTGTTACATACATTCATGTACCAACTAGTGGAGTACTACCTACCCTGTGCTTTTAGCAGAGCTGGTGAGTAGAGCTGCTCAGCTAGTGAGGTGTTTTGCATGTGCTGAGCCCTGCACCTATTGAAGACACCACTTCCTTGTTAAGAAAGCCACAGATCAAAACAAGCACGCACATAACTACACAGCCATGGGAAGCCTTGATGTGTGCTCATGTGTGTTTACCTAATATGGTAATGTTTTGTAGGTGGCATAGTGTGTCAACAACATGCCACTATGTGTTGGTGGGTGTCACAAATGGAGTACAGTCTGACCATTCAAATCTGAATCAACATCACAATGGCAGAACAGCACTGCTTTAATACAGACACAAGCGCAATCACATAGCTGTCAAAGTGCAAACACAATGCTAATACTAGCACATATACAAGGCTACACTAAACTACATAGGTGACACAATGTCATTAGGTAACACATAAAGTACATCATGGCAGAATTAGACAATTTGTCATACGTATGCATAATTACAGTGGGAGGAGGGGTGACATCATCTACCGTACAAGGAGGTATAGCCCCAGTAGTCATTGTTCAACAAATTGCTCTACCGCAGCACGTGGTGTCTGTGGTAACCAAGGTGTCCTGTTCCCAGTGGGTTGTTCCATTTTGATATCCCATCATTCTCTGACCGTTCACTATGTCAACAGTAACTTGTACAGGACATGGTTGGATGGCCTGGCATGCATTGCTGGCTTGTGACTGTTTTAGCTACTTTGCTGCACAAGCTACAATGGCAGCAACGGCTGGTTAGCCACAAGTGCCACCTTTCATTATCCATACAGGTCTCTTGTATGCTATGTAATGTGCTCTGTGTCATCTGTGTTGCTGTTTCATGAAATACTCTGATATGTACCTTGACTACTTTCTGTTGTGGATGTAGTCACTCTGCTGACTATCCAAACTGTGTGAGGTTTAGTTTGAACATGTAAAAGGTGTTTCTTACAAGTAGAGTCCTTGAACGCTTGATTCATCACAGATGAAATTTATGTACATGTCGAATCTCTCGAATGTTTCGATCAGATGCTCTGGTCTTCTTCAGGGCGAAGATCGATCTTCTTCGTCCTGAAGAAGACCAGAGCACCTGGTCAAAACGCCGGCAAGGTTTTCAACCCTGTTGTGAAGCTGGTGTTAGAGAACCAACCCTTTCTGATTGGGCTGACTACTTGGACACAAACAGCGGGAGGTTGTAGGACATACAGTCTGGAGGTGGCAGGGCTCTGTTGTGGAAGCTACATATGTAAATGTGGTGGCGCCTGTGCAGTGTACACACCCAGTGTGCATGGCAATAGTTGTGGCTCTGGCAGTAAATATTTGGTTTACTTCCAGGCTAGATGCTCTGGGTTGTGTAATGTCTGCTGCCAATTCCTACTATATCTGTCTGCTGTACCATTCTTACAGTATAAACTCAAATAGGCTGGGGGGGGGGGGGGGGGGAGGTGGGGCTGATCCTCCCTATTGATTAACCAACAGTGATTGTATCCCCAGTCATTGAAACATGCTGAACAATACAGTACCAATGCTTTAGCATCACTTGTCCATGGTAGCCTCACTGCATGTGTGTACGGCTACAACTGCCTCTACCATCTGTGTTGTGTAGTTGGAAATTTGAATAGCGATGTTATTTTGGAGAAGTTGATTGTATGGATGTTGTTGTGTATTTTTTGCAGGTCTGTCTTTTGTGACTTTGGTGAGAACTTCACTGTCTTTGACACCAATGGTGAGCCTCTTCGAGCCTGCATTGTGTCCCACATTTCGCAAGCGGAGCAAGGAGTGGTGACAGTGCATGATGAACAGCGCCACGACCTGGAGGATGGAGAGCTTGTGACTTTTGAAGAGCTTGAGGTGAGTGCACGTGATGGGTGTGATTGGTGTCTGTGAATGTGCATGTTGAAGATTAGCTGCTTTACTATCAGGGATCATTATCAGCTTCACACTGAACACAATGGTGAAAAGCCACACCCACTGCTGTTGTCACCTTATCACAATTTGATGGCTAGCCACAAGTAATGTGTGCAATGATATGGATGAGGATTGTGTGCAGGCTAGCTGTGGGGGCAGGAATGTTCCATTGTGGGCAAGAGAGAGTGAGCATCCTCTCTTGGTATGTACAGTGCCCCTTCTGAAGTCAAACAAAATCTGAACCTAGCTTGCACGATGTCTGTAATGTTGTAATCAATATGTCACTCTTGCAGTAGAAGTAGTCTGTGCTGCTCCTTTCTAAGGTGCATCTGTAGACTTCCCCTATGGCATTCTCATGATGCTGTTCCTACTGTACGTATATGCAGACACACAGTCAGGGTCTGCATTATACTGTACAGTACATTGTCTTCTTCTAAAGAGCTGCTTTACAATAGTTAGTGGGTACTGTCTACTAATAATTTCTAGCCGTGGTGATACGTATGTATATGCTCCCCTCTCTTTCCCTTTCTCTCCCTCTCTCCCCCTCCCTCTTGCCCTCCCTCTTGGTCCCTCTCTCCCTCTCTCCCCCCCTCCTCTCCCTCTCCCTTTTCCCTCCCTTCCCCCTCCCTCTTCCTCTCTCCCTCTTCATCTCCCCTCTCCCTTCCCCCTCCCCTTCCCCCTCCCCCTCCCCCTCCCTCTCCTCCCACCCTCCCCCTGTGATGTTAGGGTATGACTGAGTTGAATGGCTGTGCCCCCATCCAAGTGAAGTACCTTGGCCCCTTTACTCTTGACATTGGTGACACGAGCAAGTACAGCCCCTACACTCGTGGAGGGATCCTGAAGCAGGTCAAGCAGCCCAAGACCCTCAGCATGGTATGTTCTGGTGGATGGTGCGTATTGCTGTAAGAGCCCATGGGCTGTTATTGCATAGCAATGGTATGTACATACATGTTATGCGGGCGTGCTTGCTCCCACTGCGGTGTGTGGTACAGTAAAGGTGGTGATACTTAAGGGACTTCATTTGCTACTAACACTTCTTTAGCAGCCAACAAAAGTCGTCACAGCTAAAATGTCTTTCCATATTTAGTTTATTCTCACCCTGTCCTGTCTTCGTAAGTTCCCATTTTGCCGTTATTGCAATACTTCATTGCACCAATATTGCATTAGTCAGAGGGATGGCTAAGTTTGTCAACTTCACAGTACTAGGATGTCTCTAGGCCACAACCCAGTGCACTCAGGATGTCTCTAGGCCACAACCCAGTGCACTCAGGATGTCTCTAGGCCACAACCCAGTGCACTCAGGAAGACACGTAATTGACCTGGTGTGTTTGTAGGGTCCCTAAAGCGGAAGGGAAACCATAGGCATGGCTATCTCATCATACACACGCCCTTATATGGGTTAACCCTTATACGTATGAGTATCTTTACACTGTATGCAATGACATTGTGTGTGTGGGCGGAGGGGGGAATACCAGTGGTATTGTATGTTTGTACACTATATGGTCGGTGTGGGGGAGATAGACACCTAATATGTATGTATGCAGTACGTATATCATAACTGATCTTGTAATGGTAATGGGATATGCAGCTCTTTGTATTTGACTGCCGTGTGCGTGTGTGGTTTTCTAATTTTATGTCTTGTACTGTATTGTGGTGGAGTGTTCCATTCTGTAGCTTTTGTCATTAGTCTATTCCTATGTAGTTCAGATTGAGTTCACTTGGCACTTGAGGGCCATCGTACATGTACATGTGTACTTGGTGTGGGTGCCTGTGATGTTCTTGGTCCTTCTCTTGTGCAGAAATCTTTGCGTGCCAGCTTGAGCGAGCCCGAGTTCATGTTTACCGACTTTGCAAAGTTTGAGAGGCCTCCTCAGCTGCACATTGCCTTCCAGGTGAGGTGATGAGGATGATGAAGCACTTACATACTGTGCATATAGCCTCAGATAACTTTGAAGCAGACTGTTTTCACTGCCTTCTCTTTACTTTACCTGTTTCTGCTGGATTCTCATTGTGATAGTGACATTGTTGTATCCACAAACACACCACACACCACACATGCACACACATGCACACACACATGCACACACATGCACACACATGCACACACATGCACACACACATGCACACACATGCACACACATGCACACACATGCACATGCACACCACACACACACATCTACACTTTGTTTGGGTGCTGTTTACTTTGGACTACATTTGTGTCCCTTCTTACATATGTATTGTCCTGTTCAGACCCTACATGCCTTCAAGGCCAAGTTTGGTGCACTTCCTCGACCTTGGAACAAAGAGGATGCTGGGAAGTTTGTTGAAGTAGCCAAGGAAGTGAACAGCAAGGCTGAGGCAAAGGTGAGGGTGTGGTAGGTTGATGTAGGGTGCTTTAGTGGGATGCGTGTGAACAGTTGGTATAGGGTGCCCTAGTGGAGGGAGGGGTGTGGTTGGTTGATGTAGTGTGCCCTACTGGGATGCGTGTGAACAGTTAGTATCGGGTGCTTTAGTGAGGGGGAGGGGTGTGGTCGATTGGTGTAGTGTGCCCTAGTGAGGGGGAGGGGTGTGGTCGATTGGTGTAGTGTGCCCTAGTGAGGGGGAGGGGTGTGGTCGATTGGTGTAGTGTGCCCTAGTGAGGGGGAGGGGTGTGGTCGATTGGTGTAGTGTGCCCTAGTGAGGGGGAGGGGTGTGGTTGATTGGTGTAGTGTGCCCTAGTGGAGGGGAGGGGTGCCTTGTGAGAGTGATGTTGGGATGGAGTTACTGATAGCAGTGAGGGGTGTGTGCTTGGTGAGTGACTGTTGAGAGTGATAGGAGCAATGTGAGGGAGGGGCTATTGAAAGCAGGCATGGGAGCGTGATAACTGAGGTGAAGAGGAATGCGTGTGGGATAACCTGCATACCCTCAATGGGAACTGTTACCCACTTCACTCTCCAATGGCTGCCCATCCAATGGCGGTCAGTGACACAGCTTCCTGTGCATACTTTCCCACTGGCATCACTCCAGTGTGTCCTTATCTGTGGTTAGTGTCTTTTGGTGTACTTGTGAGGATAGGATAGTGTTTGTACACACGCTTAGTGTAAAGGGGTGAGTTTGAAGTGTGATCAATCCTCTCTTCCCCATGTGTGTGTGTGTGTGTGTGTGTGTGTGTGTGTGTGTGTGTGTGTGTGTGTGTGTGTGTGTGTGTGTGTGTGTGTGTGTGGTGTGTGTGTGTGTGTGTATTTCTAGAACTTCACACTAAGTTACCAGATTTCAATGAATGTTTGATCTCCCAAGTGATGACTTTTAATGTCTGACTGCCTCATTATGTGATAATTGAGGCCGTGGAGGAAATTAACAGTAACTGATTTAATGAGTCTGAGTGGGAGAATTTAGAACAGATACACTTCAACTAGGGACCCCCTTGCTGTTTCGAGTTGCAGAGTATGGCTTGCCATGCTTGTTGAGTCCGCTGTGGTCTACGTATATTCATACAGTATGTGCTGTAATGCACGACTATATCCCATGTTTTGCACTTCACTCCACTCTCTGAAGGTCGAAGAGTTGGATGAAGATGTGATGCGCAAGTTTTCCTACGTTGCCAGGGGTGACCTAAGCCCAATGCAGGCTGTGATTGGTGGGTTCTGTGCACAGGAAGTGATGAAGGCGTGCAGCGGGAAGTTCCATCCACTGAATCAATGGCTCTACCTTGACGCTTTGGAGTGCCTCCCAGAAGACGGCAGTGATGTGCCAGAAGACAAATGCCAGCCCGTGAGTGTTGTTACTGCTGTGCTCAGAGCTTGTGGTCCTATGTTGGAGCCTGATTGGACTGTTTTCTCAAACAAATGTTTATACGTATCATTGGTATTGGTGTCATTGACAACTACCACTGCTCAGTCTGGCCACTGGCTTCTGAAATGTACAGTCTATATTTCGCTAGTGATGTTTGTTGAATGTGGTAACTGTCATAATCGTAGCTATGGCAGCCAGTATCATGATGTTTGTGATTCTGCTACTGTTGCTTTTATCTCACTGCTTTTGTCCTTTTGTTTTTCATCTCCCTGTCCACCTCCCCTCCCCCTCCCCTCCCCCTCGCATCTGTCACGGCCTCTCCCACTTTCTCTCTCTCTCTCTCTTTGCTTCTCCCTCTTCCACTTGTCTCTCCATGTATGTATCAGACGGGTAGTCGATATGATGGACAAGTTCTTGTGTTTGGAGCTGACTTTCAGAGGAAACTGGAAACCTGCAAGTACTTTGTGGTGAGTAGTCCGTTTTCACACCAGTTTGTGTGCAAATTCCTGTACATACAGCCTCTTTAGCCGTGTGTCTGCAACATGGTGATGGAACTATGATGTAACTTTAGTACAAAGTGCCACTCAAGTTACGTAGGTATCATTGCTATTGTACCTCCTGGTGTAAGGTGTGGAAGATATGTACGAATATGGCAATTATGATCTCCCAGCGCTTCTCCTGCCTTCCCAATGCCATAACTAGTACTGACGAAGCCTTCTGCTGGGAGATAAGTGACTCAATGATCATTAGGTCACTAAGCCCTACGATGCTTTGATTTGAAGCCAGATTTTCATTATACATTTTAGATCATTCTCCTCTCTGCTATCTATCTGTGCAGATAGAGGTGTATCTTGTGAGTGTTAGTGTGTGGTTTCTGTGCTGATTGCTGTTGATCTCAGTTGTAGGGTTCTGATAATTTGGTTATGTTGGGTTTGTACACGTGTATGTGCTCATTTGAGTGGGTTCAAATTCAAACAAGTAAGATATTAGAACTCTGTTGCCAAACTTAGTGCTCCATGTGTTGTTAGTGCATGAGGGGCTTGAGTTTAGTTGATCAGGTGGCTGGAATAAAATGTAACATGCCCAAATATGGACACACAACACTCCAAGAAGACTGAGAAGGACATTGCTTGGGTTGTGTACAGCTGAACTCATTAGTGTGGGCGGGGCGGATATCATGCTTCAGCAGTCCCTTGTGCGCTTGCGTGTGCTGTGGTAATATTTTGAAGACCTACAGTAATTCCTCCAATACCTCACTGCTTCCCTCCAACACCTCACTGCTTCCCTCCCGGTTGGCTACTGTACATGTTTACACTGCCTTGTGTACTGTCCTCCCCCTGCATCACACATGGTATGCTGTTTCTCTCACTGCTGTCCCTTCTTCCCTACCAGGTGGGTGCTGGTGCACTTGGTTGTGAGTTTCTGAAGAACTTTGCAATGATGGGAGTTGCGTGTGGAGAAGGAGGAAAAGTGTTTGTCACTGACATGGACCACATCGAGAAGAGCAACCTCAACAGACAGTTCTTGTTCCGGCCTTGGGATGTCAACGTGAGGGAATGCACTCACTGACATGCGCAGACAGACACACTTTTATGTTGCACGTTCAAACAAAACAAAGTCTGTATGACTCCCTACCACACATTGTTAGGTAGCACTGATGTCAGTTGTGTAAAGGGTGAGTGTGTTACGGCTGTGTGTCATCATTTGCTGTGCAGCTGTTGTAATGTGTGGCTTTTGTATTCAGTCTGTGTTGGCTAGTGAAGTTCAGTGTCAGTCACTGGCGTCTACACGTAGCTCACACAGGATTCTGTGTGTAGCAAGGGCACTTAACAAATCACATGGAAGTATTCTGTGCACCAAAACATACAAATATACAAGGCATAGCATGCTACAGAAACCATGCAGTATACTCACCGAATATGTACATGTGTCCACACCCATAAACACAAACAGTGCACACACACATACATACATAATTGGTAGTTCTCTTGGAAGTCACTAGCCAAAGATTTGATTTCTTTACCAAACGTTTCAGCAGCTAACTGCTGCCTTCTTCAGTGGTTACTGCGTACATAATTGCTCATGACAATGTGCATACTGTCCATATGCATACGTACTTGCTGTTCCTCCCTCAGCACCCCAAGAGCACTGTTGCCACCAATGCTGCCAAGAAGATGAATCCAGACTTTGTGGTTGTAGCCCACGAGAACAGAGTGGGCGGGGATACAGAGAGTATCCTATGTACTGTAGCTACGTAGTGTTGCCATGTGTGGGCGTGGTCGGTCCTTGTAGTCGCTCCTTGTTTGACAGGGTCATTGAAGCTGGTTGTTAATGTTAGAGGTGGGGTGCTTGTCATGTCACACTTGTGACAGAGTGGTGACAGTGACATTGCTTGTTTTGTACTGTATGTACTTCCTTTTGTGATGTACGTAGTGTTGGCTGTCATTTCATAGATGTCGGCTGTGGTGGTCACCTCTACGCACAATACTTGTTCTTTGTTGGTAGTCGCTTCATGTTTACCACATGGTGTTGGTTGTCACCTCTGATTTGGCTGTGTACAGGGCCTAAACTGTTGTTATCCCTCCAGCTGCAATCCTCTTTGGTATAATGATCTCATGGGTCTTCCTTTTGCTACCGGGCGGAGTTTTGATCAGTTGAATTGCTGTTCTTAGATGTCTTTGTGTAGGTGATAGCGGAGCACTTAATCTTGAGGTGTTTGCTGTGTGTTGCTGGGTGTGTGTCGTTACCTAGCTCTTCAGCTAGTCCTCAATAGTGCACAAGGGAATATTGAGGCCAGTCAATTTCAATGAAGTTGAACACACCCAGCTGAGATCTCTACCTTATTTGGTGGTTGGAGTGACATGTGTCGGCGTTATTTCACTCTGTGTAGTATCAGATGGCTTTGATGTGTCATGAACTAACCAGTGTTCCTGTGTCTTATCTGTATGTTGGGGATGTGTTAGGATGACTGCACAAATGTGTATATCTTACTGTATGTACGTACATACAAGGGAACTAGGGATCGGTTGTCACTTTATGATCGGTTTGTAATGTATGTAGCCACTTCTAGTGGCCTGGCCTGGCCTTGCTGTAACCAATGTAACCTGTGTGGAGGTCCCACTGGTGGCTGGATTAGACAGGTTCCACTGTATGTTGTTGTATGGAAGTGGTGACATGCATGGGTGCAGTGTGTGTGCGTGTGTGTGCGTGTGTGTGTGTGTGTGTGTGTGTGCACGTGCGTGCGTGCATGTATGTGTGCGTGTATGTGTGCAGTTTTGCAATCTCACCTGCACTGCTTGGTGTCAGCAGCACCTGACTACTTACTGAAAATCTAATACCGATGCATTTTGCGAAATAGTTGTTGCGAATGTTATTTCACCACCAAACTTCGGCCTCACTTTTGGAGCAGACTGAACTGTAATACGCACCGGATGGTGTACCTACTTATGTCACCTGGGTACAGAGAACCAAGTGAGGACAAAGTACAGAGGATAGGCTAGGAAATCTTATTTTACCAGGGAAGCCTATTGCCAGAGGCTTTTATAAAGGTGCCTAGAAAAGATAAGGACAGAAAAGAAGAGGAAAATGGAAAAGACACGCATGGACAGAATACAACATTGAAGGCTAAGTGGTAATGAGCAATGCAGAAATGAAAGTTTCACAATAATTGAGGTCTTGAGCAAGGAATAAAATTTGAAGATTAACTGTCAGTAGTGAAAAAATCATAGGCAAGTCTTGAGAAAGAATGTTATAGTCTTCAAGCGTACGGATGTCAGCTGGAAGGGTCCTCCACAGAGATGCACTGCAAACCTAATGGCCCTCTGCCCAAAAGAGATCCTGGCAGGGGGAAGGTTAAGTAGGAAGGTGGATGAAGAGCGAGAGTTGTAGTGTGAGGATGGAGAAGCGAATAGCTGAGAAGAGGAGGGAGGAGAGTGAGAGAGTAGACTTTTGTATGTAGTCTGGGCCATGTGGGGAGTTGCTTGGCATTTGCAATAACGGTTTTGCAAATCTATAGTTTAGGAAGACAAAGGTTTTGCTGGTAGTGCACCACGGATATGACTGTCGACGCTATTCAAGTTCCTGTGGATACTGTACATAATGTTGCTTTGTTCTTTTATATGTATGCTTTGCGAAAAATCCTGTGTGGCTAGGTACAGACATACGTATCTATCACCGAACTTCACTAGCCAAAACTTTGAATCAATAAAGCCAAACGTTTCGACAACTATGCAGTGGCGATGACAACTGCATAGTTGTCGAAACATTTGGCTTTATTGATTCAAAGTTTTGGCTAGTGAAGTTCGGTGATAGATACGTATAATGTTGCTTTGTTCTTTTATATACGTATGTTGTGATAGGAATGTGTGGTGTTTGTTGTGTGTACGCTTGTGTGCTCATGTGTGTGCTGTAGATAGTGGAATGATGTGTGAATGCTTAACCCTGTGAAGACATTTATGATGACAACTTCTTTGAGGCACTGGATGGGGTGGTGAATGCTTTGGACAATGTGGAAGCTCGTGAGTCTTGAGAGCGCATTACTTATTAGTGGTTACTTTCACTTCAAAGTTGGTCCTCCTGACCTTTTATCTCTTCAACTCCTTGCCCTATCCTGATTCATTCTTTCACTTCTCTCCTTTCCCTGACCACCCTCTGTTACTCAGCATTACTTCCTCTTACTAGCCAGAGCTTGCAAAATATTCCATTCATTTTAGTTAATATTAATGAACATTATTTGCGTAATTCCTTCCTCTTGCCATGCTATCCCCCATCACAACCCACTTTTCGCTCACCTGTATTCGTCTACCTGCTCTGCCACTACTTCCAGCTCCCCCCCCCCCCCTTACTTCCCTTCCCCAGGTCAGTACATGGACCGTCGTTGTGTGTACTACCGGAAGCCCCTGCTTGAGTCAGGGACCCAAGGCACCAAGGGGAATGTGCAGGTGGTCATCCCAGACCTGACCGAGTCCTACTCCTCCTCTCAGGACCCGCCTGAGTTGGGCTATGGAGCTTGCACCTTGAAGAACTTCCCCAACAGGATTGAACACACACTGCAGGTAAGGTTAAGAGGACCGCGCTGCAATATGTATATGGCCAGTCAGTATGGGGCAGTGCTACATTAGCAATGCATCCTGTCGTGTTTCAATATTGCTGTTACGGAACTGGCCTGTGGTTTTTCCAGAATAAGCAGAATGGGCAAGAATGTTCTGATTCAGAACAATTCAGAAAAAGAAATTTATTCTTATTTAATGTACAGGCACATGTTTACATCTTAGTTAATCTAATGTCTGTTAAATGGAAGAGTACAGTTTCACTCTATGACTATTTTGTAAATTTAGGTATTTGCTACAATTCAACATTGTGACGTGACATCTAATATGACAGGTGGTGACAGGTCACTCGTGTACTGTATGACCATTATATGTTAATTGAAACAAATTCAGTTAAGTACAGTCAAGTGTGGTTTGTTCTGCATTCAGCAGCACACTTTGTACTACCACTGTCATTTCTTCTTCCTCTTCCCGATTAGTGGGCCAGAGACACTTTTGAGGAGCTCTTTGTCAAGCCAGGGACCATCATGCTGCAGTGCTTGGAGTAAGTGGGGGGTCACATGCACCAATCAAATTTACTTCTTTATTCCATCATCGCGATGTTAACACCACTTTCATTTTGTGCCACTTTCATACTCAATGATTCTTTTCTGTCTAGCTACTTACGTACTTAGTATGTGACCATATTGTGTCATCATTTCATTTTACAAAATTATTAAAGAGTGGGATGGCCCTTTCCATCGTATGAAATGCAGCCCCATTTGGACGAAATGGGCACAACAGCTCCAGAGCAGTTGGGCAGTGAATACTAAATCAGTTGAGACGGTTCAGCAGCCAGTGAATGTAGAATGCATTTGAGCGTTTGGGCCCCAACTAGAGGCAAGATTTCGAATGGTTGGATGCTGCTGTGCATCTGTTGCTTGTCTAACACAGTACAAATTTACATCAGTCGCTTTAGACTGTGCCCGATTGTTTGATACCCCTCGAAGCATTTTGTTCTACAACCTTTCAAAATCAAAAATGGAACAGAGCAGAACAGAAACAAGCTGATCATATGACTACATAATTCATCTTCCCAAGTGTCAGATGCTGCTTCTCCCTTGCCCAGTACAGCTGTATTGCTACTAATTAGTGCCTTGAACTATCCCTTTGTGTCAGTGGTGCATCCCTCCATCAGTCCTACACCCCGTGTCTATGTAGTCCTCAGTGGGTGTGGGATTATTATGGGGTGCTATAACATATTCAGCTGTGGGCAGTCAGTGGCGGTGCACCTGACTACTGTCACTGTACATGAAGCAGCAAACACAGTAATATTGGCAATTTGCAGCATCCAGCACAAATCTGCAGAAGAGCTGTTAGCCACTGCTGTGGTAGAGGCTGATGCTGCGGCATTTAGCAGAGTGGTTTTGATGATGAATTGTATTCTGTTACTTTTCAGGGATCCCAAATTCATGCAGGATTTACTTTCTCAAGACTCTATGCAAAGTGTGAGTGGCGGGACTCAAAGGGGGGGGCAGGATGGGGAATGAAGGAGAGAGATAGGAAGTGGTGGAGCAGGGAGGAAGGTGTAGGTTGAGGGAGAAAGGGGAGTAAAGGAGTGGAATGAAAGGGAGGGCTAGAAAGTGGTAGTGAGGGAGGGGAGTGGAGGAAATGGAAAGAAAGGGAAGGACGAGAGAGAGTTGATCTACGTACACAGCGAGGGTGGCTGTGAGGCTTTCAAGTAGGTCTGTGTTATGGAAATTGTAGCAAGTCTATGGAGGAGGTGAGGTGGTTCTGTGAACATGGTTTATAGAGGGCGTGGACAACTGTGTTGGAGTGTGCTGATTTTCACTGAATGAATGACTGGAGGAGAGGAGTTGTCTATGAACAAACCAATGGAGAGTGAGGAGGTGACACAGGTGTTCTGAGAGGACCGGCATGCTATGTATACTGTTAGGTGTTTGTGTTTGATATCTTCATCCCTCGTCCTCTTTCCCCTTGCAGGCCGAATCTGTGCGCATCCTTGCACAAACCTTTGACAAGGCTCCCTCTTCCTTTGAAGACTGCATTGCAATGGGGAGGATGCAGTTTGAGGAACACTACCACAACATGATAGCACAGATGGTCTTCACCTTCCCACCAGATTACAAAACTACTGAAGGACAGCCATTTTGGTCTGGGCCAAAGAGATGCCCTAAGCCGATCAAGTTTGACGCCCATGATGTGAGTAGTGTGTGTGTGTGCATGTGTGTGCGCGTGTGCGCATTGTAAAAGGTACTTTGCTACTTCAAAGAGAAATAGTGACTGCACTGGCTAGTCTCTCAACCATCTCTAAGTAATGATTTTGTTGAAAATTGTGAAGTATACCACTTTGGCAGAGTATATTTTAGTAATTTTGGCAATGTTTCTAGGATTGTACGTACGTACAGTATAATGCTTTTGTGTGTGCATGTGTAATGTGGTTTGCGTGTGCACATGTACAGTACGTATGTGCTTTGATGTCTTGACTACTTTTCTAATACGTACATCCCCATCCCTTCTGAAGGAAATCCATGCTGGCTATGTTGTAGCAGCCTCAATCCTCTTTGCTGAGACTTACGGAGTCAAACGTGAGGTCCAAATACATTGATGATGTACAGTATATTCATTGATGGTAGTTGTCACTTTCTCCCTCCTCCCCTCCTCTCGGGTGTGCAGCAACTGTTGATGCCAAGACAATTGTGCAGATGGCAGCAAAGGTTGAAGTGCCGAAGTTTAAACCAAGAGAGGGAGTGAAGATAGCCACCACTGATGCAGAAGTAGCCAGCTCTTCAGGTGAAGGGGTGGACGCTGATATGACAGCTGAGTTGGGGAAGAAGGCTCCTATCAAAATGTTCCCACTTGACTTTGAAAAGGTGTGTTGATATGGTATAAGCATGTCATGGATGCAGGCATAAATGGAGTAGCTTACTCAAGCTACTTATGCATGCTCTCTTCCCATGCTGCGGACAAGTGTGCATATCTTGTACAGTCATTCATACTGTATGTACACATGTACACAACTCATCCACTCACTGCTCCCTCCTCTCTCATGCCCCCACTCCCCCTCACGCACACAGGATGATGACACAAACCATCACATGGACTTCATCACAGCGGCATCCAACCTCAGAGCCATCAACTATGGCATTGAACCTGCTGACAAACACAAGGTGTGCAGAATATGCACTAGTTCTGTATTGTGTGCAGACAGACAGCGTGTGGTAGTGTGTAGAATTTGAACAAACTTGGGTATATTCTTATAAGACCTAGAGCATAGCTGTACCGCATATCTTCCTTATACTTCATAATTGAAAATAGGAAATTGAGCAAGCAAGACACTTATGCATGTTTCGTTGACTTTAGAAAGGCCTTTGACTCTGTCCCTAGGAAACTGCTTTGGAATAAATTATCACATATAGGAATTAATAATAACATTCATGCTAGTATAAAGGCATTATATACGAATACCAGAAGCTCCATAAAAATTGATAACAACCTCTCCTCCCCCATTATTATTAAGCGTGGAGTGAAGCAAGGCTGCCCTCTCTCCCCTACCCTGTTTAATATTTTTATAAACGACTTGATTGGATATTTGAATGAAAAAGCTGAGGGGATTTCCTTTGGATCATGCCAATTGAATGCCCTCATGTATGCAGACGATCTTGCATTAGTAGCAGATAAGCCTGACTCACTCAATAATTTGTTACAGGCACTTAATCAGTGGTGCACTGACAATGGAATGTGCATAAATCCAGACAAAACCAAGATTATTCATTTCAGACATCCGAAGAAGCAAATTTCAAATTTTCTCTTTACATGCGGAGAATATCGTATTTATTATACAGACATTTACAGATACCTAGGAGTAGAATTTACAGAACATCTTAGCTGGGCACAACAAATTGAGAGCACATCAATATCAGCAAACAGAGCAGCAAACTACTTAATCGCAAAAACTAGAAGCAGCGGAGCGCTAGTATTCGAAGTTTATACTCACCTGTACAACACACTTGTCTTACCTATCATTGGATATAGCAGTTTCTTGTGGGGTTATAAGGGGTATAGTGATATAATGAAGATACAGAATAATTTAATGAGAAGCTTCCTAGGTGTAGGCAGAAATGCCCCGATTGTAGCTCTTCTAGGTGATTTAGGCTGGCTCACCATTAATCAAGATCTCATGCATAGGATTCTGGTTCAGATTAAGCAAAATGGCTGAAGGTAGATTAAATAAGCAGATATTTATTGAAGCAAGTAATCTAGCATCTGTTAAAGGGTATAAGAATTGGATTGCCCATATCCATGACATTTTTAAAAACGACCACTCCAATGAATATTCAGCACCAACATTATGCATCAATCAAAGTCTACAATACTATAGGGAATATCTAATCAGATGCTCAATAGATAAATGGAAGTCAGAGGTTAGCAAAATTCCAGTAGGCTCTGATTCAGGTGGTAGACTAGTTTTATATAGGCAAATTAAACATGGTCCAGGTACAGAGGACTATCTATTCACTATGAGATCACTGGGGGGTAGGAGAGTTATGGCGGGCCTTCGAGCGGGATGCCTGCCCCCGGCGGTGGAGGTGGGGAGGTACACTGGGACACCCTGTAGTGATAGGGTGTGTAGACTGTGTAATTGTGGGGAGGTGGAGGATCAGCATCACTTTTTAATCATCTGCCACACTCTTAGCTCTGTTAGACAAAAATTATTTTCTCATTGCCTAACTCTATCAAACTCATTTACAAATCTTTCTTCTTATGACAAATGTAAGTTCCTCTTAACGAATACTGATAATACAACCATATCCCTTATTCTTCAAATGTACCATTTAAGGCAATCACTTTTATGCATCAATTAGTATATAGTCACTATGTATACTCACCTATCCACTTTCACCTGCAAACTAATTTTCAGTGACCAGTAAGCCAACCTTGGCTGAGCAGCCTCTGATTCTCATGCTGCGGTCACTCTAATAATCATTCTATACATACATACGAACGTACGTACTTGGAGTGACTCCTCTGACCTCTGATGTGTTTGTGGTGGTCTACAGTACTGCCTACAACTGTTCAGCCTTCTCTGTTGTACTTGTCTCTCTTGTCACTGATGTGCCCGTTGCTTCCTCCTCTGCAGAGTAAAGGCATTGCCGGTAAGATCATCCCTGCTATTGCCACCACCACCACGCTCATTGTGGGTAAAGTCTGTCTTGAGCTCTACAAGGCAAGTGTGTCTTGTGTCGTGTCTCACTGCTCTGAGGTGTTCACTGTTTTCATCAGGCTGACATTGGCACATTTGTGCACTGTAGCATGTATGTGCACACATGCATGTACTCATGTACATACACATGCATGCATGCATGCGTGTATTCGTACACACTCATGTGCATACACATACACCCTTGTATTTGTGCTTCACTACACACACAGATACCGTATTGTCCCTAAGTTTTTGGCTCCCTAATTGTTTGACACGCGCCTAAATAGGGTGGGATCATACTCGAATTTTTGACGAAAATGGCTGCCCCTTATTGTTCGTCTTGGACTCTAATAAGTCATCATCTGCTGCGGTGTCTAATGAATCGATGGCTGCTGTGATCATGAAACCGATCACCACGAACAGAGACTCTACTTCGCATGTGATATAGGTGAGCGCAACTTCAATGAAAAGCCTAAGAGCCCAGCTGCGTTGGGGGCGATCGTTTCATGGTTATTTGCTTACATAGGCTATTCGTTGAAGTCGCGCTCACCTAATCATGTTTACATTCGAAGTGGAGTGTTGTATCAACTGCAGCCTCCCACTGCTCCATGTAAGCATGATACCCATGCATGAACAGCTGCCTTGACCGTAAATGAGAATTCGAGAATTCCTATTATTCCATCGCGTACTCTAATTAGTCATCATAATTTCCTAATGTTTCGTCGCGCTTCCAGTCGCAACCCATATATTCCTAAGTGCCGACTTTGATCTGTGTTTTATTCTGTCGAAAAATTAGGGCCAATACAGTATGCATGCCTTTAATGTTTTGCATTTCGGGTTTGCTATCTTGCATTATAACCTCTGTCTTGATCTATTGCCTAGGCATGTGCACTTACAGTATGTGACAATATAACGTTAACGTTTCGTTTTTACAGAACGCTTAAAGTACGGACCGTCTTTTACTGTTGTACGGACCGTAGAACGGAAAGAATACGTTCAGCCAGAAAGAATGATCGAAAAACGAAGCGGTTCCTTTGGTTCGGCGGGCTCGATGTCAACGCGCAATTGGGCTAATCGTTCCGTAGCCCGTGGAAACGTTTCATTCATATAGGCGCACGCATCTGTAGAACTGCACAAGCGTGTTTGTCTCTGACCGTTCTACGTAGCGTACAACGGACCGTAGAACGGTCGAATTTTACCGTTTAAACGGAACGGAAACGGAACGAAACGTTAACGTTATATTGTCACATACTGTACATATTACTATAACATTAGGAGTTGTGATTATTCATCAGTTTGATTGTGCATTTGCACCATTGTTAATGCTGTACTTCATCATTGCATATTGCTTAGGTTGCCGCTGGTCACAAGAAGATGGAATCCTTCAAGAACAGCTTTGTCAATCTTGCACTGCCATTCTTTGGACTCTCAGAGCCCATGCCTGCTCCCAAGAAGAAGGTGAGTAGGTCCAGAGTGTCCAGAGCAAGAGTTACCCCTCACATCACCAGTTAGTAGCATTTCAAGAAATAGTCCTTACAGTACATAGTAAAGTGCTGTCGAGGGGCTGCAGCCATCAACTCAGCACATGTTCGCTCGGCTCTCTTCTCCTGTGTGCCAACAACCTATACACAGCTACTGCACTGTTCCTTACCTGAGCCGGTTTCTGAAATAGTTTTGTAAACTCTCTGTACAGAAGATGGGGCGTGTTTATTTTCCTTCGCTCTGAAGCAAAGAACAAACAATCATTGGAACATCACAATCAATCAAGGGCCCGGACCATCCTAATGGCACCCATGTACCATTGTGTCCTTTGTGTAATATGTAAACCAGGAAGAACTGTGTCGCATTCACACAGAATACACAAATCCACATGCATTGATTGTGCATTCAGTGCAAGCACTCCTGTCTCCACTGTGCTGCCAGAGCAGTCAGTCAGCTCCTCTCACACACACACACACACACCGTCCTACCTTTCTCTATCCTTTACCTTCCTCATCCCACCCCTCACCCTCCTCCCCCCTCTCCGACCGCTTTTCAGTACTATGAGACAGAGTGGACCCTCTGGGACAGGTTCATGGTTGATGGAAGGAGAGATGGGAAGGAAATGACAGTACAAGAGCTATATGACTTCTTTGAGGTATGCCTGTGTAATGGGTTGACATGGCCTTGTGTGTGCATGCGTGTGCATCACCTCAGTCTAGGTATTTGCACAAATGCCTAGCATTTTTTCCTAATTTGTGCAATTTCATTGGAATTGTGCGAAGAGACTTATCAGTGCACAGTGTGCAACTGACTTTAAAGTTGTAGAATTATGGTATTAGTGAATACTTCACCATTGTATACAGAGTGTGTGTGTTTGTGTGCTTGTGTGCTACACGCCTGCTTGTTTGACCAGGTATTACCCTTGTTGCTTGGTGTTAACAGGGTGGTTCTCTAATACACTTTCAATAGTGCATATTCCAAACCACAACACCACCACATACTCTCACACCTTGTACATACAGTATGTAGGTATTGAGCAAATCCAGTAAATTGCTTGCTGTGTACACTGTACGTAATTAGTGCCAGCCTGTGCAAGGTCTACTCCAGTCTGTACACACTATTGTGCTCTAATTATTGCCCTGTTTGATTGCTTGCAATTCATTGCCCTTACGTGAAGGTGTAGATTCTATACTTTTATTGTCATAGTTGGGTGCAGCAAATTTGTACTATAATTGTATATATGTATTTCACTATGTTATCTGATGCTATTATGTATAACAAGAAGTCATCTTGACAGCAAGGAGTCCACTTTAGCCGTATAGTCTTTTACCAGTACATCCCGTGCCTCCTTTCCTCGCCCTCACTGCCTTTCTTTCCCCTTTCCCATTCCTGCCACAGAATAAGCACAAGTTGGAAATAACTATGCTGTCCCAAGGGGTTGCTCTCATTTACTCCTTCTTCATTTCAGGGGAGTCCAAGAAACAACGAATGCTGATGCCGTAAGCATGCTGCCAGCCACTGCACACAGCGCACTACACTGTTTGTGTGTATAACAGTAGGGGTCTCTGCCTTCACTGCGCTTGTCCCAGCTTCTTTACCTTTGTTCCCTCAAAGTTACTGGAAAGTGTACTTTACGTTCACTCGATTGGCCTCACCCTTGTAAGATACATCCATCCATTGGATAAGAATTAGATTCTCCAACAAGACATGATTCAGGTGCAGGCAATCTGTAAAACAGTCACAAGTTAGAATTTGCACGACCTGTTGTTCTGGCATGTCAGTGGCAATTGCCCATTTCACGCATGTGTGCATTTGTGTTCACTCATGCTCATGTGATATTTAGATGTATAACTTTTGTGCAGCACTATATGTGTACTGTGTGTAGGAGACAGAAATTCTGTTGTAGACTCGCACAATAATTGTTATTGTTGAAACTGTGAGGTATTGGGGACTTGCACGTTTGAATGTAGAATGTTAGTTTCAGCTGTATACTGAAACCCTGATGTTTCGATATCTCTCATTCAACACATTGAAACCTTTAGTATTGTGTAAATACTGAAAACACCAGCTGCATACTGTGTACACTGTGTATACATATCTTGAAATACCACCCACCCCTATGTGTGTACGCAGTCACAGCATTATGCCTAAATTTTGAGAAATGTGAATGTACTGCATCTCAGGCATGTGAGATGTACGGCGTGAGGGCCTGTTGGTTTGTAAATCACTTCATGTACAGTAGTTCCATTGGTCAAAGCATGTATGTAACTGGCGTAGGACTAAACATTGAACCAGCCTACAGTGTCACAAAGAAGTTAATACTATATGTAGTAACATGGTAAAATAACACTCCAGGTTTAAACTGAACCGACCTGGGAATACAGTAGCACTTGCAGTCTTGGCTCCAACTAAGGGCAATGCTCTGTGATGCTCAGACTAACCCATAGCTAACAATCATTCCCTGTTCTTGCTCCCGGGCCTCCCTCTATCCTACTGCTCTCCATCCTCTTCCAACCAACCTTCCTTTATCTGTCTTCTTTCTTCTTCTCAATCTCACTCCATTTTCTTCTCCATTCACTCACTCACCCACTCAGTGTATCGGAAGCTGTCCGGGTGGTCTCAAAGAAGCCTATCCCACCACATGTGAAGGACCTTGTCCTCGAGATGTGCTGCAATGATGAAGAAGGAGAGGATGTGGATGTTCCCTTCATTCAGTATCGATTCCGCTAATGAACACACTACATCCTGATTTAGTCGACTAGGGTAAAAAAAATGTTAACAATTGTAAGCTCTTAACTAATTGTTCTACTAGACCTTTAGACTACTATTTTGAACTGTACCAATGTCATAAGTATGTGTACACTTTGGTAGCAGTACACAGTGTATTTAGCTGAGTGTTTACTAGGACTGTATTCCACTGTTGAGTGAAACATACAGTACAATTACACAGCAATGGTTGTAATAATAATTTATTATACGTAGCTGTAATATACATTATCTGGCTGTGGTATGAGTGGTAACTGCATTGTCATCATCTGGGGCGGTGTTTATAGTCTGAGATGATGTTGCTGGGAAATGAGAGCAGTGCAGCGCAGATTGATGTCACACAACATCTCCCAACCATTTTGCATTAGAAGCTATACCACTAATCATGCATTGCACAAACGTGTGTTTCTGTGGCCATGGCTTACGCCAGCTAGCATGCACCTTAATTCATGCATGTGCTTCTTTGATTATGGTTTTATTCAATGGCTATAAAATTGCAGCATGAACCAAATAAATAGCTTCATGATGTAATTCTACATAGAGTTCTGAACAGTGGACTGCTCTACAAAGGTTGACCAGGGATATTGTGGGATGTTTTAGTAGATGTACAGGGCTATATATAGGCCTGTACATCTACTAAAACATTCCACAGTATCCCTGGTCAACCTTTGTATAAGCTGGTTTATTGTTGATTAAGATGGTCTATGTACCATGGTGACGTTAATGAAAGACAACGTTCGGAACTACACATGGTAAGGAAAGAGGGGGGAAGGGAAAAATGGCAGTGAACCGGACCAGCACCGGCAACCTCCAGATCTTTAGCCGACCCTTTAGCAGCCGGATCACTGGTCACTGCCAACAGCCATTGATCCATTCCCTCCTTATATACCAATGTGGGCGGGCTCTATCCAGAGCCTCCTTTGAAACTCCCACACCGGGCACTGACTAATCAGTGACTTATTGGAAATGTTTCCAATGTGGGCGGGCTCTATCCAGAGCCTCCTTTGAAACTCCCACACCGGGCACTGACTAATCAGTGACTTATCGGAAATGTTTCCGGACATTTCCGATAAGTCACTGATTAGTCAGTGCCCGGTGTGGGAGTTTCAAAGGAGGCTCTGGATAGAGCCCGCCCACATTGGTATATAAGGAGGGAATGGATCAATGGCTGTTGGCGGTGACCAGTGACCCAGCTGCTAAAGGGTCGGCTAAAGATCTGGAGGTTGCCGGTGCTGGTCCGGTTCACTGCCATCTTTCCCTTCCCCCCTCTTTCCTTACCATGTGTAGTTCTGAACGTTGTCTTTCAAGCTGGTTTATTGTAAAACCCAGCCCCATGCCTGGGGACCAGCTCTTAAAATGATGCACCATATTATGATCAATTGTGATAATTACTTTTAGGTGTCTATATTATATATACAATCATGGAGGCCACTATGTATCTGGCATTGTATAATGTAGCAGCTACATTATGATACACGTAATAAAGTTGTGTGGCACACGTGAGGCCCAAGCAGTGTGAGACAGCCAGAGATAGCTATAGACTTCATGCTGTAGTTATGTGGTGTTGGGTACTCCTTTGGCTTCATGCATTGACAGCTGCTACTTGCAGATTGCTTAGTAACCATGTCAGTATGGCTTCAATTCCTTCACTACTATGTATATACTATGGCATTCATCAATACAACATTAGTATTGGTACACTTTCAGTACACTAATTTGGTAACTAACAATAGTTTCTTAATTACATACCAAACTGGACTCGTTGCTTTTCCTCCTTTTGGACCAGTGCATTAAACTAGTGGTTTCCCCTAATACAACTGCTACTTCCTGTTGTGAGTGTTTTGCTTTCAAAGGTGTTGTCCCATTAGTGGCACAAGAGGAGGAAGTGGGGCTACCCACAATAGTCAGTGGGGCTGAAAACTTTGAAGAGAAGACAAAGGTAACCTCTACAGATAGCCAAACTTGTACAAGTGGTTGGCTCAATAGAATTCACTACTAACTGTTATAATGGCTATCTTTATTAGTTCCTCTTCTTAAATGTACAGGGATTGTGGAGAAAGTGATCTTAAGTGGCACACTACATACAGTTGAATGGCTAGATGTATAAGTGGTATTTGAAGACTCCACTCAGTACTAGGCTAAAAATGGTACCTTACCAGCTGCCCCCACTGTTCAGAGTCCTAGCAGCTCTTGTCCTGTTATGTGGAGCAATCACAGGTGAGGCTATACCATATAGCCAGGATGTTGGTATAAACTCTAACTATGTAGTGACTACTTTATACCATTCTGTCCAGTGTATCACAACTTGCGCTCTACTCAAATTCAAAGTGGAACAGAGCAAGAAGGTATGTTACTTTGGGTGGCTAGCATCTGTGCTTGCTAGAGAGAGTGAACAAGCTTCTCGTTACAGACAAATTTGTCATAGCCAGCTATCCACATGGACTGTATGTATGGCCAGCAATATTAGCGAGGAATATCCATGATTGTGTGGCATATTATATACGTATATATGCCCTCCATTGTTGTGTGTTCATTCAAAGCTATACTAGCCAGCTTACGCATGGCATTGGCTACTGAAGTGCCAGCAGAGTAAGAGAGAGTGCATTTACATATTAGCTGGCGTAATGACCAAGCATGTAGTTTACATCGATCATGAATGGCCTCAATTCTTCCGCAGAAGGTCACCCAACCTTGAATTTTGTGACAGTTGATAGCCGAACAATTTGTCATGCTCAAGCAGCCATTTTATACCCATAGTATGACCAGAACAATGAAATTGCTGGCAACTCAGGGACATCAAAGTGGCAGTGTGAAATGACATCAAGTGCATCAAATGGATGGAAAATCACTTATACATTGCTCAAATGTTTTCCCGTAATATATACATACGTAGCTGTATTGGCAACATTACTGGCCATGGATAAGTGTATACATAGATAAGCATCCTCACTTAATAGTGCACTACATTGCTATGTTTTACCATTTATATGTAATTGTTAGGCCATGCATAATTATATATTTATACATGTTACCATTACATGACATATCCATGTATCGTCATTCACCCACTGTAATAGGAGAGCATGGTATATATTATTATCTATCCATCCTCCATGTATGTAGTGGTCACAATACAGCCTGCTCCTTTACCTAAAGTCGATCACATTCAGAACTTTAAAGTAACTGGCAGAAACGGGACTCACGTGACATTCTCTTGGGATGTTGTTGACGGTCACTACAGCTCTGACTATATCAATTACTTCCATTTGCACTACAAAGAAAGAAATGCAAATTGGTCCAGCCTATATATACCTTACATTATAACCACTCAAACACACTCTCCCAGCCCCACCTTCCACTTCACAACAAGGACATTTACCTTTGGGAAGGAAGGCCAATACACCATGCAGTTGTCAGTCTACAGACACCGGCTGAACCCCAGGACTCTGTACTCTGGACCGGTGCAAGTGGATCTAGGTAAGGTTTACACTTTCAACTTTGCATACTGAAATATATACAACTCTGTTGTCATTTCATCATACGTAGCATTGACATAATGATAGGACTGGCCATGGGCAAATTTTTGAGCAATTACGTAGCAGAGATAAATTGAATGTAAAATGTTTCAACCACGGAGGCCTTCATCAGTTACAATGAAACGTTTTACATTCAATTTATCTCTGCTATGTGATTGCTCAAGAATTTGCCCAGTCCTATCTACATGCCGTAGCAATGAGCCTCTACCAAATTATTGACATAATGATAATTTGGGAGTGCGTGCAGTTTAGTGTTGTAAGTGATGTTTCATTTCATTTGATGATAAAGAGTATTACTGTGCAAAAGGCTTAAGTGGTGCATCATGAATAGTGGTACGTACGTACATATAGACAGAATACAGCCATTATGCATCATGTACTCGCTCATCTAGTACGTACATATTGTAGAACTATATAATATATTTAGTGTCAACAAACAGGAAATCATGCAAGCGATCTTAACAATACTGCAGCTTCAAGAACAAGAGGAGGGGGTAGCAGGATGTTTCGTCCTGCTACCCCCTCCCCCTGTTCTTATCTTGCTACCCCCTCCCCCCTTTCTTCGTTCTGCTACCCCTCCCCCTGTTCTTCTCCTGCTACCCCCTCCCCCCATTCTTCGTTCTGCTACCCCTCCCCTGTTCTTCTCCTGCTACCCATCCCCCGTTCTTCTCCTGCTATCCTCTTCCCCTGTTCTTCTCCTGCTACCCCTCCCCTGTTCTTCTCCTGCTACCCCTCCCCTGTTCTTCGTTCTGCTACCCCTCCCCCTGTTCTTCGTCCTGCCACCCCTCCCCCTGTTCTTCTCCTGCTCTCCCTCCCCCTGTTCTTCGTCCTGCTCCTCCTCCCCCTGTTCTTCATCCTGCTCCCCCTCCCCCTGTTCTTCGTCCTGCTACCCCTCCCCCTGTTCTTCGTCCTGCTACCCCTCCCCCTGTTCTTCTCCTGCTCCCCCTCCCCTGTTCTTCGTTCTGCTACCCGTCCCCCTGTTCTTCGTCCTGCTACCCCTCCCCCTGTTCTTCTCCTGCTCCCCCTCCCCCTGTTCTTCGTTCTGCTACCCCTCCCCCTGTTCTTCTCCTGCGACCCCTCCCCCTGTTCTTCTCCTGCTCCCCCTCCCCCTGTTCTTCGTTCTGCTACCCGTCCCCCTGTTCTTCGTCCTGCTACCCCTCCCCCTGTTCTTCTCCTGCTCCCCCTCCCCCTGTTCTTCGTTCTGCTACCCCTCCCCCTGTTCTTCTCCTGCTACCCGTCTCCCTGTTCTTCGTTCTGCAACCCCTCCCCCTGTTCTTCTCCTGCTATCCTCTTCCCCTGTTCTTCTCCTGCTACCCCTCCCCTGTTTTTCTCCAGCTACCCCTCCCCTATTCTTCGTCCTGCTACCCTTCCCCTGTTCTTCTCCTGCTACCCCTCCCCCATTCTTCGTCCTGCTACCCCTCCCCCTGTTCTTCTCCTGCTACCCCTCCCATGTTCTTCGTCCTGCTACCCTCCCCCTGTTCTTCGTCCTGCTACCCCTCCCCCGTTCTTCTCCTGCTACCCTTCCCCTGTTCTTCTCCTGCTACCCCTCCCCCATTCTTCGTCCTGCTACCCCTTCCCCTGTTCTTCTCCTGCTAACCCTCCCATGTTCTTCGTCCTGCTACCCTCCCCCTGTTCTTCGTCCTGCTACCCCTCCCCCGTTCTTCTCCTGCTACCCCTCCCCCTGTTCTTCTCCTGCTCCCCCTCCCATGTTCTTCGTCCTGCTACCCCTCCCCCTGTTCTTCTCCTGCTACCCCTCCCCCGTTCTTCTCCTGCTACCCCTCCCCCTGTTCTTCTCCTGCTCCCCCTCCCATGTTCTTCGTCCTGCTACCCCTCCCCCTGTTCTTCGTCCTGCTACCCCTCCCCCGTTCTTCTCCTGCTACCCCTCCCCCTGTTCTTCTCCTGCTCCCCCTCCCATGTTCTTCGTCCTGCTACCCCTCCCCCTGTTCTTCGTCCTGCTACCCCTCCCCCGTTCTTCTCCTGCTACCCCTCCCCCTGTTCTTCTCCTGCTCCCCCTCCCATGTTCTTCGTCCTGCTACCCCTCCCCCTGTTCTTCGTCCTGCTACCCCTCCCCCATTCTTCTCCTGCTACCCCTCCCCCTGTTCTTCTCCTGCTCCCCCTCCCATGTTCTTCTCCTGCTACCCCTCCCCCTGTTCTTCGTCCTGCTACCCCTCCCCCGTTCTTCTCCTGCTACCCCTCCCCCTGTTCTTTATCCTCCTACCCCTCCCCTGTTCTTCTCCTGCTACCCCTCCCCCTGTTCTTCTCCTGCTACCCCTCCCCCTGTTCTTCTCCTGCTACCCTCTCCCCCTGTTCTTCGTTCTGCTATATACCCCCTCTCCAGCAGTTTTTAGCTTGCACAATTTTCTAAAGTAATTTACAGAGGTCTGCTCACAAGAAGCAGCTGTTAATGACCCATGCAATTATTGGACAGCTGCTTAAATACCACATTAAACAAAACAGCAGATGGCTTACAATCTCAAAGTCAACACACGTTTTATAGATCCTTAGATACATC
>OZ025874.1:2754695-2939695 GCA_964019415.1 Ianthella basta | reverse complement strand
TCCGCAACTTCCAAGAAGCCAACCGAAACAGCACCCACATCACCTTCTCCTGGGACATTGTGGATGGCTACTACAGCTCCAGCTACATCAGCTACTTTCAGATATTCTACAGAGATAGAGCTGGTTATACTAGTTACCGAACTACTATATATATTTCTTACTCCAACAATAACCTAATAAGGATTGGGTCATCATTTCAGTACACCACAGAAGTGATCAGTTTCTCTACTTATGGCCAGTACATCATGTGGGTTCATGTGTACAGGTCTAGCCTTGAACCTTCCAATTCTTACTCTGAACAAATTTATGTTGAAGTAGGTGAGTGATTAGATGCAATTGCAATTATAGCATAATATCTTCATTTCTTCTCATTTATGTATGCATATATACACTAACTCTAAATCTTTACTTGCATTCTTATACAGGACGGCAAATTTCCATTGAAGTGAACATAAAACTTTGGCCATCTCAGACATGCCTCGACTTCACTGTGAGTAACAGTGTATGCTATTGTTATGCAAATCTGTAATATTCACCTGTGTACAAGCAGCTGCTGTGATTAGAGAACCTCATAATCAGTGCCTCCTCCACTACACCTTCACAGGGGCAGTCAACGAGCATAAATGGTGCAGTACAGAATGAGGTGTACTGGGGAATCAGAAAGTATTGTCAGTGCACCTATCTCTACTTCCAATACATTCGTTTGAACAATGGCTACTTCACCTGTGCTGCTGGGGACTATGTCACCTTCAGAGCCAACCTTCTTTCAAGTAGTACCACAGCTGGTCCTGCAACTTTGAAGAGCACCCTGACCAATTGGCTGCAAGGACAGGATACAGACAAAACTATTACCATATATGGAAGGAGGTACTCTGTGGAGCCAGGTCCATGTGGAGTGACAATACCACAACTTTATGCCCCAACATGCAGCACACCTGCAGCCACACAAGTTGCACAAGCATCCTCATCCACAACAGCAGCTCCTACTCAAGACAACACTGCTGTCATTGTGGCCTCTGTGTTTGCTGCCATGTTCTTCATCTTGTCTCTTGGACTCATTGGATACATACTAGCGGCCAGGAGGTGAGGAAGCATTCTCATCAGCTACACATATGAATGTTATTAGAGGTATGATTCTTATACTCATTCCACCATTCACGTACTACAGGCGTCAAACTACCCGTTCTACAGGTGCAAGGATGGCCAAGAAGACTACTAGACCCAGCACAGCTCCAGCCCAAGCAGCTACTAGGAGGGAGCAACCTAAAACGCATGCTAAACAAGAGTGTGAAGTAGAACCTCGCTATTATCCTAATCAGGATGAGATATACACCGAAATGGATGACTTCTAACAATAGTGCGTGACAGTGTGCGAATGGTGTACTTTGGAACATTACTCGTAACCACATTATCATTGCACCCTTTACATTAATGAGTGTGACTGTGTGGATAATTGCAGATTCGTACTGTAGTAATGAAGTATTACATTAGCTATAGCTTATACTGCATGACACACTGTGTCTCGTTTGAGGAAGCCCCAAAGTATAGTAGAATACTTATGTATACAGTACTGTACATTGTAATATATAATGTCAGATTCTAGTAGTATATACACAGCTGCGGTGTCCCATTTGAGGAAGCTGCAGTATACATGGTATAGACTACACATGTTCTGTCATTTGTAGTAATGTTATGTCGGTTTCTAGTCAGTATAATACATGGCAGTGGCAGGTCACTAATGCAACGGCATGATATTCTTTGGTGCATTATTATGCAATACAGTGACGTTTTACATGGCAATTTTCAGCCATATAACTACAGTAATGGATGTGCAATGGACTCACAGTTGTTGTACTTGCAAATGTACACATTGAAGTCATGGTAAGGATACTATCTAGCTGGACAGTGTAATACAGTGTTGAGCAATTGAAATTTTGTCAAGTGAACATCATCAACATCAAGAAAAAGTCCATATGCAACAGTTAAGTGTTTACTGACTCTCAAACATCACGAGGGCTATGCAGCTGTATAGATGATTCATTTAGGAGAGAAAGCACCTCACAACTCAGTAGCATAATAGACAGCCTTGGCTGTGGTAGGGTGCAAGGGTTGGGTTGTTGGCAATTGTTATACGTATGTTGCTGCCGTCCATTTAGCTTTGCACCCAGGACTACAATACAAATGAAAGGCCTGTGTACAAGCACACTGTAAGTGAAGACGTAGAAGTGATCCACACAGGAGAACACAACAATAACATGGCAACACCTGTAGGGATTCACCCAATTTAGTCCATTACCAACTGGTCTTTGATGCACTGCTAGTGGCTTCTCTTTGTCCTGATAATGAGCAGTTATCGTCCAATCAGATATAGCTCATTAGACAAGCTCAGCAAAACATCGTCCATGCATGTAAGGGAAGGTGCCAGATCAGTGAATGGTAACGAGCATACTATTATGTGTTCCCATACCTTTGTACTTATTAGTATGTTGGAAGGGATCATAATTGTGTGTGTTATACACTGTATGAATGTATAATGTATAGGTTGCAGATGTAGTTACAGATACAAGTGTGTGTGTTGTGTGCTGCGTGTGTGTGTGTGTGTGTGTGTGTGTGTGTGTGTGTGTGTGTGTGTGTGTGTACATATGTGTGTGTGTGTGTGTACATATGTGTGTGTGTGTGTGTACATATGTGTGTTTCACATTACCTCATCAAATGGCTGCATAATCATTTCACAGTATAGGTGCTAGAACAATGTTATGCTTTAATGCAACTTCCACTTAACACCTTATACTGTACTAGGTGCACTGCACCAAGCTAGGTCTCTGACTGCACTCATTGTTGCAACCATTATTGTAGGATTGTACATTATATACCCACTGACATGGTAGCTTTGATGAATGCAGCAAACGAACTCATGCAAGTTCACCATACAGAATGATTGATGTTCTATTATATCCAATTAGACTACTTTGTACTATATACGTACACTTTCACTGTACCTCACAGTGACAACACACATAACCTCTGATGGTACAAACAGCTGCCACCATGTCTGCAAGTAACTATGCATATAAATGGTTTATTTTATTAAGTTTGCGATAATCCAGTTATCTCTATATGGTGAGTGGGTGTGCACATGCTGAACTAACATAGCTCCAACTGTAATTCCATCCTTGTCCATAATAATAATCTATCTTCAGTTCTGCATACTTAACACATTATACAATAAGTACAGAAACATGCATGCTACAGTGCAAATCATTTTTAGTGTTTGGATTTTGAAGTGTGAAGCCCAATAACGATATGATTGAATTGATAATGCTTCCTAATTGATTAGTTGCACTGAAACCAACAGAATTACAGACCATATAATTTAAGATAAGGGAGCATTGCGATCAGTTGCAGTTGGTTCACTCAGTGCATACAGAAGTAGACTAAATCAGGTAGGCGATGTGACTGCAGATAAAATTTAGATTCAGTAGTCTTAATAAATTATGATATATGCATCTAAAAAGTGCTTAGCACCACTCCAAGGAATGCAATGTGTATACAGGCAGTAGACTGCAGCAATAGTGATGTTTTGCTTTATACATAAGACCTGACTTGCAAAATGGAGAAGTGGCCTATACTATTCCTTAATTGCTACAGATGGCAAGTCTCCATCCTTTATTTGCTGTGACAGCCGTTGTCCTGTTATGTGGAGCACTCACAGGTGAAGAAGGAATATGTGTGCTATATTTCCTTGACTGTACACAATATCCTAATGCCACATGTCAATTCAAACATTTTCAGATGCCCAAGATGCTATTTGCAACTTCCAAGTTATCAGTCAGAACAGCACCCACATCACCTTCTCCTGGGACATTGTGGATGGCTTATGCACCACCACCTACATCAACTACTTTCGCATATACTAAAGGAATAGAGCTGGTTATACTGGCTATTATACCTATATTGGTTCGATCTCTTACTCTGACAGCAATCTGATAAAGATTGAAACTTCATTTCAGTACACAAACTCTATAACCAGCTTTTCCTACCGTGATATTGGCCAATATGTCATGTCTATGTGTACAAGTCTAGCCTTGAACCTTCCACATCTTACTTCGAACAAATCTATATTGAAGTAGGTAAGTGATAACTGCAAACACTGTTATGGTACTTTTTGGTTCAGTAAATTCAATCAATTATCAGCAATTAAACAACGACCTGGTGACTTCATTCAAGTTAGCCCTTACATATATATACCCAGTTCTGTTGAATATGGAGAGTGAATAGAAATTTAAGACTATGTGGTCAAGGCTGCGACTACAATTTGCAACTGTTCGTGATTAATATTTAATTTGGCAACTTTGCCAATGACTTGGAGTGCATGCAATTTCATAAGAATACCACCTGAGATCAATTTTTGTGCACTGTTCGTTCACTACTAGAGGCATTATCACCTCCATACGTACAGAAATGTCTACATCAATCTTACTAATACCCTAAAATCATCTGACTATGCTATAATTGCATGCCAGCTTTCCTCCTTCCAGCTGCCACAGCGATGTCACTAGCTATTTATTACCAACATTGATACCTAATATTATTATCAGTACCGATTGCACAATCCATTCAGAACAACTGTCCCAAAACACAATGTATTATGGCAGATTATCCTATTGTTCTATCTTCCATCTCTCCTTTCCTCACATATTACTTTTGTCCTTAACATTACATACATGATTAGGTCACATGACATAAAACTTAAAAGCAGCACTGCAGTTTTACATGCACAAGATGTGGGAGCAGGATGATTCTGCCTGGTTTGAGAGCCTGTCAATTGCTTATAGAGTGAGCTGTGCTTGTAAGTAGTTGACAAAGGCTTTTGAGCCGAAACGTCCTGCCACCACGTATTTCCCCTTGTGTGTATAGATGCAGTATTGCTCTTTCAGTTCCCTCTTATGCACATTGAATTCCAAATTAAGCCTTATGAGCAAAACATTACAGCAGAGATCCATGGCATGATAAGCAATAATGTGTGTTGCAGCTAGGCAAGGTTGTAAAGGCTATCCATATGGCTTCATGCCAGCACTAATTGGCTAGCTGTACAATGGTGCATGTGCAGATACAGTGACTAATAGAATTGTTCAGCCATATAAACTGTAGTTACATAGTTGCAGTTAGTCTGGAACTAGTGAAAACACAGGATTGATGTGATTGAAAGGTAGGTGGTGCAACTACAATGTAGTCTTATCCCATCAGATGATGGTTCTGTGTTGGTTATATACACTGTACCATTGATTTCTGGTCCTAAATGGCTCAAAAGCAGACTTCTCTCTGTTAAATACAGATGTCCACTTTCCCTCCCCTACTCATTATCACAGCAGCTTTCCTGTTATGTGGAATGCCTACAGGTAAAGCAGCTGCAGGTTGAAGCATATAATAATATTACAGTATTCGGTAAATACATTCGTACACACTGTACTTTAATGCTGTAGTTGTATATCCAACTCGTGCAGTTGCTCAGGATGCTATCAGCAACTTCCAAGTAGCCAAACGGAACACTACTCACATCACCTTCTCCTGGGATATTGTGGACAGCTACTACGACTCCAGCTACATCGATAGTTTTCGCATATACTACAGGCTCCATCTGGTTCTGGCTATACTAGCTACTACTCATTTTCAACCTCAAATGTCAATCTGATTCAGTCGGGACGCTCTTTTAAGTACACTATAACTACTATTGCGACTGGATACAATGGTGAACATGTCATGTGGGTCCGTGTATACAGGTATAGCCTTACACCTTCAAGCTCCTACTCTGCTCAACTCTCTGTTGATTTAGGTAAGTCACAATGTGCTTTCCCACTCCTTTCTAACAGTTTTTTTTGCATGTATTACTCTCTAATACAACATCCCTGGATGTAACCCACTGCATCCCTGTTCCCTACATGCAACCAACCAAGGTCAACAAATCTCCATTGAAATGAACATAAAGTTTTGGCCATCTCAATCCTGTCACGAGTTCTCTGTGAGTAACATCGCATGTTATATACAAGGTTCAAAATAGTGCCGGTCATTAATTATCAATAATGAAGTTATTATTAATATTCTATATAATTATGTACAATTATATCTTGCACTGAATGTATATGTAGGAACTCTCTACTAACACCTACGTGGCAGTTCAGAATGAAGTGTACTGGGCCCTCAGGAAGTACTGTCAGTGCACCTACCAAATCACTCAAGATATCAGGCTGAACAATGGCTACTTCACCTGCAGCGAAAGTGGCTATGTCACATTTCGAGCTCACTTGTATTCAACTGACATTACCACTGATCCAGCTTCCTTCAAGAGCACCTTGACTAGTTGGCTGCATGGGCAGGACACAGACAAAACTATTACCATATATGGAAGACAGTACTCTGTGGAGCCAGGTCCATGTGGAGTGACTGTACCACAGCTTTATGCCCTAACATGCAGCGCACCTGCAGCCACTCAAGCTGCACAAGCATCCTCATCCACAACAGCAGCTCCTACTCAAGACAACACTGCCGTCATTGTGGCCTCTGTATTTGCTGCCATGTTCTTCATTTTGTCTCTGGGACTCATTGGATACATACTAGCGGCCAGGAGGTGAGAGAGTATTCTCATCAGCTACACACATGAATGTTGGGCAAAAGTAGGGGTATTGTTCTTATACTCATTCTATCACTTGTATACAGGCGTCAAACTACCCGTTCTACAGGTGCAAGGATGGCCAAGAAGACTACTAGGCCCAACACAGCTCCAGCCCAAGCAGCTACTAGGAGGGAGCAACCTAAAACGTGTGCTAAACAAGAGTGTGAAGTAGAGCCTCGCTATTATCCTAATCAGGATGAGATATACACTGAGATGGATGACTTCTAACAATAGTGCGTGACAGTGTGTGAATGGTGTGCTTTGGAACATTACTTGTAACCAGATTATCATTGTACCCTCTACATTAATGAGTGTGACTGTGTGGATAATTGCAGATTCGTACTGCAGTAATGAAGTATTACATTAGCTACAGCTTACACTGCATGACACACTGTGTCTCGTTTGAGGAAGCCCCAAAGTATAGTAGAATACTAAGTATACAGTACTGTACATTGTAATATATAATTGTCAGATTCTAGTTGTACATACACAGCTGCGGTGTCCCATTTGAGGAAGCTGCAGTATACATGGTATAGACTACACATGTTCTGTCATTTGTAGTAATGTTATGTCAGTTTCTAGTTAGTATAATACATGGAATCGGTGGTCACTAATGCAATGGCATGATATTCTTTGGTGCATTATTTATACACAATACAGTGACGTTTTACGTGGCAATTTTCAGCCATATAACTACAGTATTGGATGTGCAATGGATTTACAATTGTTGTACTTGCAAATGTACCGATTGAAGCCATGGTAAAGATGGTGGGGATACCTCTAGCTTGACAGTTTGCAACCATACCCATGTGCTCCCATTAGTCAGAGTAAACAGTTGCAAATGGAGTAATAGAATATGTCTCAAACATGCAGGATTGTGATGCTGACGTCTTAGCTAGTTAGTATAACTTGCCTGACAAGTGGCAGCAGATGCAACATACTGTGCTCTTTAAAATTATTAAGACTTATAATGGACAGTCTGTATGTTCAAGGCATTGACGCATTGATATAGTGTACCCAATAGGGTACATAGGTTATAGTCACGTTTTACACATGCCACACACTCAGGTACACTGAATTTGAACATAATCATTTTCAGTTATACTTCACTTGTCAAGGATATAATATAATTGCATGTCTAATGAATGGATGGACACACATTCCACATTTAGAAGAGTCATTCATGAAGCATTTGAATACATTTATGCATTGATGGTGTTGGTAAGTATTACAGTCATACTAACAGCATAAAGATTAAGTCTACAGAACAGTAGTGGTGTGTAGCTAGCAGCTGTATGTATGGTATACTAGCATACCCTCTGCAAATATAGACTATATTTAGGTATATATATATATCAGGTGCATGTGCATCTATACCTTGCTGCAAGTACAGTAATAGTACAGACTGCCCATATTATATAAACACAAGGCACACCAAGAGTGTTTGTGTGTGTGTGTGTGTGTGTGTGTGTGTGTGTGTGTGTGTGTGTACATTTGTGAGTGTGTGTATGCATGTGTGCATGTGCGCATGTGTGTGCGTGCATGTGTGCATGTGTGTATGTGTCATTGTGTACTCCAAAGTTGGTATGCTATTTTCAAGTCGGAGCTGTCCATTATGTTGTTTTGGTGCAGTGAAGATGTACAAGGAGTAAAGTGAAGATGTAACAGGAAAGATAACAATAACATGGTAGCTCCATCATTCAGTCAGCTCATTATAATTAGTGTATTGTAGTACCAACCCAGATAATTATGAACATGTACCATATGTATGAAGCTTATAATTATTGAGCTAACACAGAACACTGTATGTGCTACGTAGTTATGCAAGTGTGTATACTGTTATATATGTATGCATGACATGTGTGAGTATGTGTTTGTATGTATGCATGTGTGTGTGTGTTGATTGCCCCAAATGTGCATGTATAGGTGAGGAGGGGGTGTGGGCTTCGTTGCATGCTGAAGACAATCACATAGCTAAGGTTGGGACAAGTTGCTTGTATGTAAGAATGAGTAAGGAGAGAATCCATATGCAGTTACATTGGGGTGGCTACCCATTACAGCACGCACACACTTGCTGGTAAGCTCAGTGGACAACTAGCATGCTGCATGGGCCCATGAATCTGAGATGGATGGTATATACGTAGTAGTGCATTGTCCTCTATCACTATGTATGTTAGTACAGTATAGTCCTCCTTTGAGAGACCACCCTGGCGACGGACCACCCCATGTACGTATAAGACTGGTTTGCTAGTCACGGATGCATATAGTACACATGTACCAGACACTTCCTTTGAGAGACTACCCCTTTGAAAGACCATCTTAGACATGTTCTTAATGGTACTCTCTCAGAAGGGGGACCATACTGTAAGTGTTTGCAAATTATGTACCATGGCCAGGATCAGTGGCTCGTGTGACTGAGCTCTGTGATAGAGCATAAGTCTCAAGCTTGAGCTCAATGGTTTTGCTAATTTTCCTGCTGTTGCCTCCTTCCTTTGTGCTGTAAAGTTGGATAATTTGCCACATACGTAATACAACCAGCTTGCAAACACTTACTATATAACAATGTGCACATTGTGCACATTATTTGACTGTGTTATGCTACTATATACATACAATGGTTACACCTTTTAGACAGCGAGTAGTGGTCAGTACATGATATGTTTGTGCTGTTTGTGTGCTAACTAAAGCAATGTATTACCCTGTAGTGACAACACACACTGCTTCTAATGAGGTGGAGAGAGAGCTCTACCATAGTGCAATGCACCACCTCTTTAGTCAACTAGAGATCACTGTTTGTGGTGATTAATACACAGCTGAGCTGCATAACGTGTACCCAATAATGGTACTGTATTCATATTGTAGGCAAAGGGGGAATTGCTTTTGCAGTTAGCCACTGCGAGGCAATAGATTGAAAGGGTAATCACTGGATATTACACCTAACGTACCAACTACACCAGTATTGGTGTCTCAGTTGGCAGGGGGGCACAAAGCCCTATAGGTTGGCAACCAGTGATCTCCTCCCCCAGTCATCCAACAAAGATGGAAGAGCCACAGACAGCTGTTTCACCCTAATTGGGGCTCATCAGAGTGGAGTACTGATGGCTGATAGTTGGATGACTGGCTGCTTCTGTATCCACCACAAGTTAAACACTTGTGGTTTCAACAGAAACAGACAAGGGAGACTACAGTCGTCACGACTGAGGCGTTGTCAAAGGGGGAATTGCTTTTGCAGTTAGCCACTGCGAGGGAATAGATTGAACTGTGTAGTGGTGAACTATACAGGTCCTGGCCATGCCATGCACTTTCAAATTACAACTTTATGAAATTAATTTTTATTTCTTATTAATGTTCTCAGTCTGGAAGTAACCATGGCATTGAGATGAAATGTAACAGAAATATACATAGACCTTGTTGTTTTGATGTGCAAGTTGAAGCTCTCTGTCAGCTTGAGACTTAAAGTTTAGGGTTCACCAATTGAAAACGTGATGTCATATGAACTCACTGGCCAGTACCATGCAGAAGGGAATGCTGCAGTGGTGTTGTGGATTGCTGTCCTTTGTTGACAGTTGACTACTGCATGCACACGTGCATAATTGCATGCAACCTGACTGATATGGTAGGGTATGCGTTTATCCATATAATTACTAGTATAATTTTATCCTTTAGGTGCATGAAGTCTCTCATATCACATTTAATGACTCATTAGTATGCACACATGTTCCTACATGTGACTTTCAGAGTTTACCTGCTCACAAACAATGCTACAACAAAGCTGCAATGCATCTTCATGTATATATATTTATACATTGTTACTTGGCAATGCACTGTATTTACCAATTAGTAACTTTGGAGTCACAGAGACAGAACTAATATATCATAGATTGTACACAGTGCTCAAGAACTACACATCGGGCTGTAGAGATGGATGTCAGTTTTAAGAGAAAGTGCATTCACATGTCAGTCCCCCAAATTTGATCCATTAGCAACTGCTGTTTACTGCTGCTAGTGGCTTGTACCCTGCCTGATAGTGAGTAGTTATCTCCCAACTAGCTACAGCCCATTAGACAAGCTTGGTCAGCAAATCATCCTGCATGCAAGAGAAAGTGCCAGGACAGTAAAATTAATGTAAATGTGTGTATAATAATATGTGCGCCAATGCCTTTGTATGGAGGAGGTTCATAATTATGTATGTGTCTTTTACACTGTATATGAATGGAAGGTGTGCAGACATAATATAACTAGAGATGCAAGTGTACATTTGCGTACATGCACATGTGTGTTGTGCTGTGTTTGTGTGTGTGTGTGTGGTGTGTGTGTGTCTGTGCTGCTTCATGGAGCTGAGATGTGGACCACCAAAGCAGAACTAGTAAGGCATCCTAACATCTTTCACAGTTGTTGTGTTCACACCATTCTAGGTATCAAGACTCAAGCAGAGGCAAGACCACATGTCTATGCTTGTGTGTATGTATGCATTTGTGTGTGTGTGTGTGTGTGTGTGTGTGTGTGTGTGTGTGTGTGTGTGTGTGTGTGTGTGTGTGTGTGTGTGTGTGTGTGTGTGTGTGTGTGTGTGTGTGTGTGTGTGTGTGCACAGCACATGCAGTGTATTCGTATGCAGTATGAGACATGTAATAGCATGCCACTGCACAAATTGTGTAAAATTGTGTGAGTTGTACTTTATATCAGAGCATAGAAGATCTCAATCATCTATCAGCATTGCAAGAAATGCTGTTTAACATCATCTCATCAAGTGGCCATGTATTTAACAGTACATGAGAACAATTATGCTTGTATGCAACAGCCATCAAAACTTAACACCCCATTCCAGCTGTACTGCACCAAAGTCTCTGACTGCACTCACTGTTGCAACCATTATTGTAGGATTGTACATTGTATACCCACTGACATGGTAGCTTTGATGAATGCAGCAAATGAACTCATGCAAATTCACCATACAGAATATATGATGTTCTACGTATTATATCGAATTAGACTATTTTGTACCATATATGTACACCTTCACTGTACCTCACAGTGACAACACCCATAACCTCTGACAGTGTAAACAGCTGCCACCATGTCTGCAAGTAGCTAAACATATATAATATATATAATAGTATTATATGATTTATCTTATTAAGTTGGGATAAGTCATTGACAATAATTTCTATAATTACATATGGTGAGTGGGTGTGCACATGCTGAACTATACCGTAGTTTCAATTGCAACTCTATCCTTATCTAATATCACTGATTGCATTTTGAAGTGTGTAGCACAATAATGATATGATTGAATTGATAATGCTTCCCGACTGTGCTAATTGGTTGACTGTACTGAAACCAATAGTATTACCATATAAACTAAGGTAGGAACACACTGTGGTCAGTTGCAGTTGGTCAAGTGTATACTGAACAGACTAAATCGGGTAAGCGGTGTGACTGCAGGTTTTATTCAGTAGTCCTAATATACATATACTATGCCTAGTACCACTCCAAGGAGTGCAAGGTTGTGTATACAGACAGTAGCACTGCAACATTAGTGATTTTTGCTGTCAGACTTGATTCACATTATGGAGAAGTGGCTTATACCATTCCTCAATTGCTATACAGATGGCAAGTCTCCATCCTCTATTCATTGTAACTGCAGTTGTTCTCCTATGTGGAGCACTCACAGGTGAAGAAGGTTTATATAAGTGTGCTATATTACCATGTACACAATAACTTACAGTAATACCACATGTCAAATTCAAACATTTTCAGATGCCCAAGATGCTATCCGCAACTTCCAAGTAGCCAACAGGAACAGCACTCACATCACCTTCTCCTGGGACATTGTGGATCCCTACTACAGCTCCAGCTACATCAGCTACTTTCAGATATTCTACAGAGATAGAGCTTATTATACTGATTACCGAACTGCTATATATATTTCTTACTCCGACAATAACCTAATAAAGATTGGGTCATCATTTCAGTACACCACAGAAGTGACCAGTTTCTCTACTTATGGCCAGTACATCATGTGGGTCTATGTGTACAGGTCTAGCCTTGAACCTACTGCTTCTTACTCAGAACAAATTTATGTTGAAGTGGGTGAGTGATTAAATTGCAATTATAGCACATTATCTGCATTTCTTCTCATTTATGTATGCATATATACACTAACTCTAAATCTTTACTTGCATTCTTATACAGGACGGCAAATTTCCATTGAAGTGAACATAAAGCTTTGGCCATCTCAGACATGCCTCGACTTCACTGTGAGTAACAGTGTATGCTATTGTTATGCAAATCTGTAATATTCACCTATGTGTACAAGCAGCTGTTGCAATCAGAGAACCTCATAATCAGTGCCTCCTCCACTGTACCTTCACATGCAGGGGCAATCAACGAGCATAAATGATGCAGTACAGAATGAGGTGTACTGGGGAATCAGAAAGTATTGTCAATGCTCCTATCTCTACTTCCAATACATTCGTTTGAACAATGGCTACTTCACCTGTGCTGCTGGGGGCTATGTCACCTTCAGAGCTAACCTTCTTTCAAGTAGTACCACAGCTGGTCCTGCAACATTGAAGAGTACCTTGACCAATTGGCTGAATGGACAGGATACAGACAAAACTATTACCATATATGGAAGGAGGTACTCTGTGGAGCCAGGTCCATGTGGAGTGACAATACCACAACTCTATGCCCCAACATGCAGCACACCTGCAGCCACTCAAGCTGCAGGAGCATCCTCATCCACAGCAGCAGCTCCTACGCAAGACAACACTGCTGTCATTGTGGCCTCTGTGTTTGCTGCCATGTTCTTCATCTTGTCTCTTGGACTCATTGGATACATATTAGCTGCTAGGAGGTTAGATTCTCAACAGCTGCACATATATATGAATGTTAAGTAAATGTGGAGGTATGAATATTATACTCATCTTTACCATTCACATACTACAGGCGTCAAACTACCCATTCTACAGGTGCAAGGGTGGCCAAGAAGACTACTAGGCCCAACACAGCTCCAGCCCAAGTAGCTACTAGGAGGGAGCAACCTAAAACGCATGCTAAACAAGAGTGTGAAGTAGAGCCTCGCTATTATCCTAATCAGGATGAGATATACACTGAGATGGATGACTTCTAACAATAGTGCGTGACAGTGTGTGAATGGTGTGCTTTGGGACATTACTTATAACCAGATTATCATTGTACCCTCTACATTAATGAGTGTGATTGTGTGGATAATTGCAAATTCATACTGTAGTAATGAAGTATTACATTAGCTACAGCTTATACTGCATGACACACTGTGTCTCGTTTGAGGAAGCCTCAAAGTATAGTAGAATACTTATGCATACAGTACTGTACATTGTAATATATAATTGTCAGTTTCTAAGTAGTATGTACACAGCTGCTGTGTCCCATTTCAGGAAGCTGCAGTATACATGGTATAAACTACACATGTACTGTCATTTTGTAGTAATGTTATGTTGGTTTCTAGTCATTATAATATAAGGCAGCGGTGGTCACTAATGCAATGGCATGATATTCTTTGGTGCATTATTTATATGCAATACAGTGACGTTTTACATGGCAATTTTCAGCCATATATATAACTACAGTAATGGATGTGCAATGGATTTATAACTGTTACACTTGCAAATGTACATATTGAAGCCATGGTGGGGATACTATCAATCTGGACATTGTAATACAGTGTTGACCAATTGAAATCTTTTAACAAGTGAACATCATCAGTGAGAAAGAGCCTATATGTGACAGTTAAGTGTTTATTTGCTCTCAACCATCACTACACCAAATCTGCAATTCATTCTCATGCACATTTTACTGTACACAGTGCCTGAGGGCTAGGCACCAGTATAGATGATTCAACTAGGAGAGAAAGCACATTCACATCTCAGTAGCATAATAGACAGCCTTGGCTGTGGTAGCAATGCAAGGGTCGGGTTGTTGCAATTGTTATGGTGCTGTCGTCCATTTAGCCTTGCACCCAGGACTACAATAAAAATCAAAGGCCTGGGTTCGAGTACACTGTGAGTGAAGACGTAGAAGTGACCCACACAGGAGAACATAACAATATCATGGCAACACCTGTAGGGAATCACCAAATTAGTCCATTACCAACTGGTCTTTGCTGCACTGCTAGTGGCTTCTCTTAGTCCTGATAATGAGGCAGTTATCGTCCAATCAGATATAGCTCATTAGACAAGCTCAGCAAAACATCGTGCGTGCATGTAATAAGGGAAGGTGCCAGATCAGTGAATGTAAACGAGCATACTATTATGGGTGTCCATACCTTTGTACTTATGAGTATGTTGGAAGGGATCATAATTGTGTGTGGTGTACTCTTTTTGAATGTATAATGTATAGGTTGCAGACGAAGCTACAGATACATGTGTGTGTGTGTGTGTGTGTGTGTGTGTGTGTGTGTGTGTGTGTGTGTGTGTGTGTGCAGTCATGTGTGTGTATATAGTAAGAGGAGTGGCCAGATGTGTGACTATACACATGTACATGTAATATCATGCCGCTGCATAAATTGTGTGAGTTGCACTTGACATGAGAGCATAGAACACCTCAAACATCTATCAGCATTGCAAGAAATGTTGTTTCACATTACCTCACCAATGGCTGCATAATTATTTCAAAGTATAGGTGTTAGAACAATGTTGTGCTTTCATGCAACTTCCATTTAACGTCTTATACTAGCTGCACTGCACCAAGGTCTCTGACTGCACTCATTGTTGCTACCGTTATTGTAGGATTGTACATTATATACCCACTGACATGGTAGCTTTGATGAATGCAGCAAATGAACTCATGCAAATTCACCATACAGAATGATTGATGTTCTATTATATCCAATTAGACTACTTTGTACCATATACGTACACTTTCACTGTACCTCACAGTGACAACACCCATAACCTCTGACAGTACAAACAGCTGCCACCATGTCTGCAAGTAACTATGCATATAAATGGTTTATCTTATTAAGTTTTTAAATCCAATTATTTTTATTTGGTGAGTGGGTGTGCACATGCTGAACTACCATAGCTCCAACTGCAATTTCACCCTTGTCCATAATAATAATCTATCTTCAGTTCTGCATACTTAACTCATTATACAATAAGTACAGAAACATGCATGCTACAGTGCAAATCAATTTTGTTGTTTGGATTTTGAAGTGTGAAGCCCAATAACCATATGATTGAATTGATAATGCTTCCTAATTGATTAGTTGCACTGAAACCAACAGAATTACAGACCAGATATACTAAGATAGGGGAGCATTGTGATCAGTTGCAGTTGGTTCACTCAGTGTATACAGGAGTCGACTAAATCAGGTAGGCGATGTGACTGCAGATAAATTTAGACTCAGTAGTCTTAATAAATTATGATATATGCATATAAAAAGTGCTTAGCACCACTCCAAGGAGTGCAATCTTGTGTATACAGGCAGTAGACTGCAGCAATAGTGATGATTTGCTGTATCTATTTATAAGACTTGACTCGCAAAATGGAGAAGTGGCCTATTCTATTCCTTAATTGCTACAGATGGCAAATCTCCATCCTCTATTCACTGTGACAGCAGTTGTCCTGTTATGTGGAGCACTCACAGGTGAAGAAGGTTTAAGTGTGCTATATTTCCTTGACTGTACACAATAACCTAATGCCACATGTCAAATTCACACATTTTCAGATGCCCAAGATGCTATTCGCAACTTCCAAGTAGCCAACAGGAACAGCACCCACATCACCTTCTCCTGGGACATTGTGGATGGCTACTACACCTCCACCTACATCAGCTACTTCAGAATATATGATAGGCAGAGATCAAGCTACAGTGGCGCCAGGACCAGCATATACATACCTTTCTCTGATGCGAACTTGATTAAATTGGGTTCATCATTTCAATACACCACAGCAGTGACCAGTTTCTCTACTTATGGCCAGTACATCATGTGGGTGTATGTGTACAGGTCTAGCCTCGAACCTACTGCTTCTTACTCTGAACAAATTTATGTTGAAGTAGGTAAGTGATCAAATGCAATTGTAATGATGACACAATAATCATTCATCTCATTTATGTATGCATAATTATACAATACACTATAGCTTTATACCTTTACCTGCACTCTAATATTATACAGGACGGCAAATTTCCATTGAAGTGAACATAAAGCTTTGGTCATCTCAGACATGCCTCGACTTCACTGTGAGTAACAGTGTATGCTATTGTTATACTTAATTGTTTTAATTCACCTATGTGTACAAACACCTGCTGTGATTAGAGAATCTCATAATCAATACACGTGCCTCCTCCACTGTACCTTCACATGCAGGGGCAGTCAACGAGCATAAATAATGCAGTACAGAATGAGGTGTACTGGGGAATCAGAAAGTATTGTCAGTGCACCTATCTCTACTTCCAATACATCCGTTTGAACAATGGCTACTTCACCTGTGCTGCTGGGGGCTATGTCACCTTCAGGGCCAACCTTCTTTCAACTAGTACCACAGCTGATCCTGCAACACTGAAGAGTACCTTGACCAATTGGCTGCATGGACAGGATACAGACAAAACTATTACCATATATGGAAGACGGTACTCTGTGGAGCCAGGTCCATGTGGAGTGACAATACCACAACTCTATGCCCCAACATGCAGCACACCTGTGGCCACTCAAGTTGCAGGAGTATCCTCATCCACAACAGCAGCTCCTACTCAAGATAATGCTGCTGTGATTGTGGCCTCTGTGTTTGCTGCCATGTTCTTCATCTTATGTCTGGGACTCATTGGATACATACTAGCGGCCAGGAGGTGAGGAAGCATTCTCATCAGCTGCACATATGAATGTAAAGTGAAAATGGAGGTACGTATGATTTATATACTCATTCTACCATTCACATACTACAGGCGTCAAACTACCCGTTCTACAGGTGCAAGGGTGGCCAAGAAGACTACTAGGCCCAGCACAGCTCCAGCCCAAGCAGCTACTAGGAGGGAGCAACCTACACCACTTGCTAAACAAGAGTGTGAATTAGAGACTCGCTATTATTCTAATCAGGATGAGATATACACTGAGATGGATAACTTCTAACTGCAGTGTGTGCAGTGTGTGGTGTGTTTTCAGATGTTAGCAAGTATATGCACAGCTGTAGTGGTCACTAATGAAGTGGCATAATAGTCTCTGGTGCTATATTTATATGCAATACAGTGACAGTTTACAGCCATACGTTCGTATAACCACAGTATTGGACGTGCAATGGATTCACAATTGTTGTACTTGCAAATGTACACATTGAAGTCATGGTGGGGATACTATCTAGCTGGACAATGAAATACAGTGTTGAGCAATTAAAAATTTTTGTCAAGTGAACATCATCAATAAGAACAAGTCAATATGTGACAGTTAAGTGTTTACTTGCTCTCAAACATCACTACACCAAAACTGTAATACACTCTCATGCACATTTCACCATACACAGTGCTCGAGGGCTAGACACATGCATGTATATACGATTCAATTAGGAGAGAGGTACATCACAACTCAGTAGCATAATAGACAGCCTGGCTGTGGTAGCAATGCAAGGGTCGGGTTGTTGCAATTGTTATGGTACAGCCGTCCATTTAGCCTTGCACCCAGGACCACGAGGACACCATCCATTATGTTGTTTGACTGTAAGTGAAGACGTAGAAGTAACCCACACAGGAGAACATAACAATAACATGGCAACACCTGTAGGGAATCACCCAATTTAGTCCATTACCAACTGGTTTTTGCTGCACTGCTAATGACTTCTCTTATCTGATAATGAGGCAGTTATCATCCAACTAGCTACAGCTCATTGGACAAGCTCAGCAAAAACATTGTGCAGTATGTAAGGGAAAGTGCCAGATCAGTGAATGTAAATGCATTCAGATGTTCAGAATTATTGTGTGTTCCTCTTATGCAAACCCACCACCTACATATAAAAAAGCATTCAAAGGGCCTGGGCACAAAGCTAGCATTCATCATAATAATGTAGTGTGCATCCAAATGAATATTATGCACTGCACAAACCTGACTATTATACAGTAACTGGGTGAAGCATAATTATACATGCATACACAGTAACTGGGACAAGCAATTCTTGTATCTGAAGGCACTGCTGGACTCTTGCATTCAGCGTATAGCTGTATGTGTGAATATATGTAGATTGCATTGTGTGTATACACATGCAGTGTGTGTCTGTGTGTGTGTGGCCATGTGTGCACATTGAATGTGTGTGTGCTCATGTACATGCATGCAAATGCTTTGCATAATCTCTGTGAGTGTGTGTGAATGCATGTTTGCATTTCATTGCTCATGCATGTTGTGTGAATTGTACTTGCTGCATAAAGATTCATAGACATATAATAAAACAAGTATTTCGAGTTAAAAACTCGTGGGGCTGCCGCCCCAACTCAAAATACTTGCTCCCTTCGTTGCTGCTCTGTCACTCACAATAGGTAAACATGACATTGCGTCATAATAGCTCAGTAACTTCAACACACACACACACACACACACACACTCACCACTATCACCAGACACATGAGACACACACACACACACACACACACACACACACACACACACACACACACACACACATGCACACACACACACACACACACACACACACACATACACATGCACACACACACACACACACACACACCACACACCACACACCACACACCACATGCACACACACACCACACACACCACATACACACACACACACCACACACACACACCACATACACACACACACACACACACACACACACACACACACACACACACACACACACACACACACACACACACACACACACCACGCACACACACACACACACACGCACAGAGAAATCTCCAGCAAAGACAGACACATGACTGCTTACAGCACATGCATTTACCGTGAATATTCACAGAAATATAATGTACCAAGGAACCCACAGTCGCCAGAGTAGCTAGTGGTCTGTGATGGCAAAAGCTACGTACGTTTGCTACAGCGCAGTACGCGTGGGCCAGGTTCTGAAGAGCATTTAGAAGGGCAACCGTGCGGGCTAAGCTTTTCAACGCTAGAAATGGTTGAAGAATGTTAGCGTCAACATATCACGGCGCTCACCAGTTTCTACGTTACTCCTGTCATGTGTTCCAGGCGGCGGAGTGAAGTCCTCCGAGGCGGGCGCGGCCATTATCGAAGAAGGCGCGGGCGAAGTCGATGACCTGTTGGGCGCTGTCTAGAAGCTGTCCCTTTGTCCGTCGACCAGAAGTGCTGTAGGAGTCTGTTCCAGGATCAGAGGCGGAAGAGAACGTCCAAAGTTCGCTAAGACGTCGTTTCGAAGCCGGTTTTCAAAGTCCCTTGGCCTTGCACACGGTCTACTTCCGGCCGAATAAAATGGCCGACAATATAAATTCCCTATACCCAATACTTCGCCCAATACATTCAATATAAATGTAAGCATTGACGCACAACCGTAGGTTGGCGTATTATATATATATATATATATATATATATATATATATATCCGTAACATGAAGCCATATGAAAACGTCAATTTGAAAACAATATAGGGGCTGCCGCAGGCAGCCCCTAAAAATACTAAATGAATATCAATAATAATTGAATACAAATGCAATGTTGTCATTGTGATAGTATAATACTTATATAGTTCATGTGCTAGTGTACAGTATGTAGCTGATGTTGTATACTGCAATGCATTGTCAAGTAGGAGTACATAAATTATATGATGAACATACAAATACTGCACTACATTTACATACACAGAATGCACCGGCCCATTACATGATGTGTACATACCAATAGTTCCCAATGTGTCACCATTTCATATTGTGGCTATCTGTTATGTTGTTTGGATGTATAGGTGAAATGCTTTATTGGATATACATAATGGAACATATGGAACAGTGCCTTGCATATAAGGCAATACTAATGTATCACCTGGGAACCAAATTAGAGTATACTGTTAGTGAAAACAGACAAATGGAACACATTATTAACCCAATTGCTTGTGCACATACAAATGCATGGAAATGTGTTTGTGTGCACATCTGTATATATGTATGTATGTCATGGCGGTTGTGTGTGCTTCATGGTGTGCACATAGATGGGCATGCATTAGTGGCTATATGTATGTGTAAAAGATTTTGTGACTACATGTAGCTATTCATCAATAAAGAGAGAAAGCATCATAGGATCATTGGCATGTGATGTGCTCATTATGATAAAATCACTTATAACTTACCTGTCACTGATGTATACATACATGGTCTATGTGTACGTACATGTATATCATTGCACCGTTAACACACATGTGTTACATAATATATTATTACTGCAAAACAGCCTATATTTGTGTCACTGCACACAGCTTCGAGCAAACTAAGGGCATGAATGGTATTGCCTTGTGGCACTAAACATGAACAGCAGACACAAAATTACATTATAGTACCCAAAAACTGTACATGTAGTATAAATAGTCTAGTGTGGTATAACAAACTTGTTATATTATATGCTTCTAGCGTTTAGAGCAGAAAATCACAAATGGAGCGCTGAGGCATGCTACAGGCTAGCAGACTGAAGTCTGAGACACACAAGTAGGTTAGTTGCATGACAACATGAACAGCTGTCTGTAATGTGCATATCACAGGCTATGAGGGTTGTCAGTGAGAGGGTACAGTGATAGTGTATGGTGCTAATTAGTCCAATTAGATTGTAACACATCAATTAGTAGGCACAGTGACTGGCTAATATTTCAGTTGTTGCACTCATTAAGTTCCAACATGTCACACTTGGCCAGTAGCTACGTAGCTACATGCTCAGACTTACAGTGCGTTACCAGTAATGAGTATAGACCCTCAGTTGGTGGAGCACATCTGAACTGAGGTAAGTGTTATAATAAAGCATGACTGTTTCTGCCAACAGTGGCAGTACATGCACTTTCAAGACCCCTATTCTAGCACAATGATATGATGAAACAATTCTATTCACTTAGCTTTACTCTTTTACTAATTGGCTTACTTTGGCATTAGATTCATGCGTGATGCATGCAGTTTTAAGTCATCACTGAAAAGCAAGCCAACTGATATATAAAAGTGCTTAAGGTGAATCATTATGAAGCATGTACAAGTGCAGCAATACTGGAGTGAACACACTAAATGTACAGCATGCATGCAAAATTCCCATTCATGTTTGAGCTATCATCTACGTATGGTATTCGAGAGGAAGTGCATGAAGGCACAATTACGAGGCACACTTGTACATGTATGGAATAAACCATCACAAGATAATGTGACATGTATTGGGCATGCCTTATTTGGCTGTGTAGTGCACAACAATATGTGTTCTGCCAACTGTTATATATATATATATATATAGGGAGTGATTGTATATAGACCAGCTAGCGAGTGTACACTAATGCCTGGATGCACTAGCTATGGGTGAACATGAGGCCACATGCCTACACATGCATTTTGTATGGTATAATTACTGACTCTGTGGCCTCCATCCTGAATTACATTATTCAGATTAATGCATTATAATATTATTGTAATGTGTACTAAGCCAGCCCTAAGAAGTGACACATGCAAATGGCCAGTAACTGTATGGTACAGAAAGCGTGAAAAGTGGACACCACTTTTACTAAACGTTATAATGGTAAATCAAGCTGATTGGCTAAGAATATGGGCCCAGAGCTCTTGGGTAATTTATACCCCAGGGTAGCTAGGGTATATACAATTTATACCCCAGTTTTCCTTGGACATTCCATGGCAACCAACAGTAAAATGGCTTATAAAATTACATAGCCATGCATAATTGGCCAAATCATGCAGTGGCAGTGGAACAAATAGGTTGCTGGACACCACCCTCATATATATAAGGAATATGCAGCAGATCTAGAGGCACACAACAGCTTTTTTTAGTTACAATCTGTCCAGTGAGTTCAGAAGAAGATCCAGGCATTTTGCATATGGTTAGTCCTTCTATTACACTACTAGTGCCACTCCAGTGCAGTGATGTGTAGGAAACATTGTAACTGTGGAGATTACTTACGTATGCTAAGAACTAAGTTCTTCAACAGTTACTGTAACAGTAACTGTGCAACAGTGGGATTATATGTTCTGTACTTCCTTTGGAACAAGGGCTAATCACTGGATGTTACTACTAACCTCCTGAAACACTTCGGTGTAGAAGGCTGGTAGGCGTAATATCCAGTGATTAGCCTTTGTCCAACCTAGCCCGGCCTGGCCGTTGCAGTGGCTTACTGCAATGAACTGACCTCTGTACTTCCTTTTGCTGCAGATGTTGACTTTCCCTTCCTTGTTCATAGTCACAGCAGCTGTCCTGCTGTGTGGGAAGCTGACAGGTACGTAAGATCATGACACACATGTACATCTGTCAATATATGTGCACATGCAGCGTAACACTGTATATAGTACATGCAATTTTGTATCAAACCATGCAGCTTCCCAGGATGTTATTCGCAACTTCCAAACTGAAATGAACAGTACCCACATCACCTTCTACTGGGACATTGCAGACAGCTACTACAGCTCCAGCTATGTCCGCTACTTTCAGATATTCTACAGGCAGAGAGCTGGTTACACTGGTTATTACTCCTACTTTACAATATATTATTCTAACAGCAATCTGATAAAGAAAAGCAAATCTTTTGAGTACACCACAACTGTAACCAGTTTCAGCAGCCGTGGTCAGTATGTCATGTGGGTCAGTGTATACAGACCTAGTCGTATACCTTCCACTTCGTACTCAGAACAAATTGGTATCGAAGTAGGTGAGTCTTCACAAGCTTGTGGACAGTTAATGCATGCATTCACCAATGGTGCATGGCTTTGCTTTGCACTTCACTCATTTAGTCTCTCTAGCATATTTACTAAAACCATTTCTATCTCTTCAACCCTCTAGGCCGACAAATGGCCATTGAACTGAACATTTTACTCTGGCCATCTCAAAAATGTCATGAATTTACCGTGAGTAGATGCTGTGAAAATACTGTAAGTAACAATTAAAGGGGCATTAAAGTGAACATGGAATTGTAATATTTCAACATCACAGGAGATGTCCACCAGCATTGATACAGCAGTACAGAATGAAGTGTACTGGGCACTCAGGAAGTACTGCCACTGCACCTACCCAGTCATAAATGACATCAGACTGAACAACGGCTACTTCACCTGCAGTAGAAGTGGCTATGTCACCTTCAGGGCCCACATATACTCAACTAACGTTGCAACTGATCTATCTTTCGTCAAGAGCGCCTTGACTACTTGGCTCCATGGACAGGACACAGACAAAACTATTACTGTTATGAAGAAGCGGTATTCTGTGGAGCCAGGTCCTTGTGGAGTGACCATACCAAGTCTGTATGCCCCAGAATGTGGTCAGCCCACAGCGCGTGTACAGTAACTAGGTAAGTGCATTCATAGGTGTGGTTTCTTGTTTCATTCTATGTTCTATTTTGCATATACGAATAATGATTATGATTATATATTATAAACCCTACCTCTCTATCTGCAGGTGCAAAAGGTGCCAGGAAGGTGACTATACAAGCAGCTGTTAGAGCCTAAAAGAACAAAAAGGGTGCTTTAGAGTTGTAGTGTGACATGTAGCCACTATCCTGACTGCACGTGGTCAGAATTATGCTGAGATGGACAATTACTAGCTGTAGTGTACTTTGAACCAAATGTCTGCTGTAGTACTGAGTGTGTTTGGAAACATTATGATCATGGCAGTCATCTTGGTACACAATATAGCATGGCATCTAATATGGTACTTTCTGCAGAATTGTATACAACAAGGAAGTTAAAGAAGTGCTGACTGATGTTCAAAACATTGAAGGATAGTGCCATTTGCAGACACAATGGCAACTGTTGCAACCTATGGCATCCAGAATAGAGTAGGACTACTATGTCTACAGTTATTAAACATCCCTTTATGTACAATACATTATGCTATCACTGTTTGTACACAGTGTAGTCTGTATCCTCAGACAAGTGCAAAAGCGAGAAAAATATTAATAGCAGATCGTTATAAGCACTGCATATTGCAACAACCTACAGTACCAGCCATACCAGTATTGGTGTCTCAGCTGGTAGGGGAGCGGAAGCCCTATTGAGTGGCAACCTGCAGTGATTGGTCCCCCCCCCCACACACACACACTAGTTCTCGTACGTATAGTGCTGGAAGAGCCAGAGACTACTGTTTCACCTTGATTGATTGAAAGCAATCACATGGTTACCACTCAGTAGGACTTCAGTACAAACTGAGACACCAATATACTAGTGACTTTAAAAGGCAGTACCAACTATATAATTTGAGCATAAATAATTGATGCATATGCATGTAATGTGTTCAATCATTTTGTACGTGTTGTAGTAGTAATTTTGATATTACATATGCTGATTTAATGCGTAGGCATTGCACATCAGAGAGGGGGCAGGTATCAAACAGATATGGTATGTATTTATGTCCATGCATACTGGAATATCGGAATCGTAATTAATGTCTGTGTTTCTGATGATGGTTCCAAAATCCAGTACATGCATCACTATATGGCTTTGTAGCAAATGTAATGATGTTATAGTAGTAAGGACAAGTGTGCTTTGAAGATGGATATATGACTTTCGTGTACGCAACCTGCATGTGCATGCACACGTCACTGTTGCCTTCAGTAGTGGGTTGTGCACGTATCCCTTTACACATACTGTAACACCAGGAGTATATGATTGTAAACACTTCCAGAGAATAACTGAAGTGCAACGATCTAATTGACTTAATCAGGAATAGATCTAAAAATGGTGCAGTATCACACATAGATACCTCATACATAATACGTACCACCTTTGACCCTTAAGATTATCAAGGGATAATGCAATACAGCAGCTGTGACTGTGTCTGCATCAAACTAACTGAATTAGTGTCTGCTGTTGGAATATGACAGACATGAGCTGGCTGTGCAAGTTAAGCTATTTGTACTGATGATGGAATGCAGTGGAAGGCCCTGACACACTGACTACCAGTAAGGAAGTGTAGAGCTTCCCCAGTGAATATCAGTAGGTTTTAGTTCTTATGTGAGGAGGAATTCACACAAGAGTGGAAGGATGAAGCAAGCTACTCTGATGGCTACTTACACTGTGAGTGCAGTGTCATGAGGGAAAGAACACATTATGTTAGGTATATGCGGTTCAGTGAATGCTTCAACCATTGCTAACCTAGGCCTGCGAGTGCATCTAGGACCACATTAGGTTTAGCTGCAGGGCCCAACGAGGGGCTTAAACAAGGCTTGCTTCATGCAGATGACCCTATGTTTGTTATGTTCATGTTAAAGACCTTTGTTAAAGACCTTTATGTTTATATTATGTTTATATTGGTCCAGAGCAGAGCTGAGAATTGTAGGAATGCTCAAACTGAACTAGAATGTGTTTCTCACTAAGTCAGTTTGTCACTGGCAGACTGGGTGGCGGATGCTGTGTTATCACATCAACTTCTAAAGTCCACTAATTTTATGGGTTGCTGATTTGTGTGAGTTGCAGTGATGTACCCAGCACATTAGATAATTGGGCTATAATAGTGTATCACTTCAGTTCTTCATGGCAAGTGCACAAGAATGTACTTGCCGAGAATATATAACACAATTTTAACAATGTAGGACATGCATATTCATGAACGTAAGAAAGGACATTAACTAATCGCAGAGTACAATTTAAGGGCCTCAACACATTGACTACCAATAAGAGTATTCCAAGTAAGTTTCAGTAGGTTCAAGCCATTTTGTGAGGAATTATATATTTTCAGAAGTGTGGGAAGATGGCAAAAAGCTAACCTTCTGGTTGCTTCCACACAGGAGTGTATGTGCGTGTGCAGACAGTGGGAAAAGGACACATTGTGTTAAGTCTGGTTCAGCAAACACTTCGATCATAACTTTAATTAACCTAGGCCTGCAATTCACACTACAACCCACATAATATTATATGCTTGGATGACGGGACCGAGCACCATTGAATGGATTTGAAGTTTGCTTCATATGTACAGATGACACAATATTAGGTTTACACTTGTCTAGCAGATAATTGTAGGAATGCTCAAACTGATGTAGAATCCAATTCTCAAAGCATTTCTCACAAAGTCAATAATACTATACTTGCAGACAAGGTGGCTACTGTTGTAGCATCACATTATCTTGTAACTACATAGCAAGTATTTTAAGATGACTGATCTGTGTGAGCTGTAGTCATCATGTCTCATCTAAATAGGATGATTAGGTCAAGCATAATTAGCATTAAAGGTCTTCACGGCAAGTGCACAAGAATGTGCATATTGTTATGGATGGCACAACTTTAAAACATAGTACAATGTCGTGTATATCCCAAATGGAAGAATGAACATTATGTGTGTAGCATATCTAGCTGCAAATAGGGCTGCTAGATAAAGCATAAAATATTGGTCATGAAACAATACTGTCAGCAACTGTTTCTATACGTGAAACATACAAAGGCAGAGAAATGCGGAGTGGACACACCAAATGTACAGAATGCATGCACGTTTCCCATTTCATGTTGGAACTATCAACTATGGTACATATAATTATAATTATATGTAGTCGAGTGCACACAACACCATGTGAATGTATTAGAGTACTTACAGCATACAACAGTTGCAGTCATATCCAACACAGAATTAATGTGCCTTCTCTTTATCCCTTAATTGTGTAAAGTAATGACATAAATGTAACCCAGAGCTAAATGAAAGGGCATATAGCAACTCTGTTGGAGAAGAATCTCATAAATAGAATTATGCATATGGAGGGATTGCCCATTAAGATATAAGTGTGCCTTCCATCTGTACAAGCACATTTGCAATGTTTGTGAATGTATCTGATTCATCATTTCTGTTCTCTCAGCCTACATCTTCATAATAATAAATTATAGCATGCTATGCAGAATCTGCTGCATGGTGCACAGTTTGTACAATTATTCTGCCAACTGCAATAGGGAGTGGTTTTTACATAGACCAATGCTTTTGTATGACTGTACACAAAAGGCTGGATGCACAATGGAAGAACACAAGGCATGACTACTCTCCATAATTATGTAATAGTCGTTGTGTACATACGTAGTTAAATTGGCTTATAATTATCTAGCTAAGCATAATTGGAACACCTGGTCAAATCATGCAGTGGTAGTGGAACAAATGGATTGCTGGGCAGCAGTACACTGGTATATATAAGACACATGCAGCAGATCTAGCAGCACACAACAGATGCTATTACACTTTCTTGTCCGGTGAATTCAGAAGAACCAAGCATTTTGTGTGGTTAGTCTTTCTAATACATTATAAAATATATATTATTGCCACTCAATGCAGTGATGTGAATGGATAATATTATATAATATTATATATTATAGCATTGTAGCATTGGAGATCTTCTTTTGCTATAAGAACCTACTCACACAGATCATTGAACAAAATTTTAATAGGTCTTAGAGCAAAACTTATCTCTTTGTTACAGATGTTGACTTTCCCTTCCTTGTTCCTAGTCACAGCAGCTGTCCTGCTGTGTGGGAGGCTGACAGGTAAGACCACGACACACATGTACACCTGTCAATATACTCAGCCTTTATTTTCTGCCTCAAACCTTACAGCTTCTCAGGAAGTTATCCGCAATTTCCAAACCGACGTCAACAGCACTCACATCACCTTCTACTGGGACATTGCAGATGGCTACTACAGCTCCAGCTATGTCAGCTACTTTCACATATACTACAGGCAGAGAGCTAGCTACACTGGTGGATATGCCCTAAGCGCAATATATTACTCTTACAGCACTCTGATAAAGAAAGGCTCTTCTTTTGAGTACACCACAACTGTAACTACTTTCGGCAGCTCTGGTCAGTATGTCATGTGGGTCCGTGTGTACAGACCTAGTCGTACACCTGCCTATTCGTACTCAGAGCAAATTGGTGTTGAAGTAGGTGAGTGAACATGTGCTAGTGGTTAATGAATTGAATGCATGCAGAATATCACCAATGGTCCTTTGCCTTTGCTCGCACTACTCTATAACACACTTACATGACATCACAATCCACTTCTTCAACCATCCAGGCCGACAAATAGCCATTGAACTAAACATCTTACTCTGGCCATCTCAAGCATATCATGAATTTACTGTGAGTTACAGATGCCATGAAAGATTCAACTATGCAGCTAGCTATGCTTCTAGTGTGTGACTAATTGGTTTTCTCTTACTTCAACATCACAGGAAATGTCCACCAGCATTGATACAGCAGTACAGAATGAAGTGTACTGGGCCCTCAGGAAGTACTGTCACTGCACCTACCCAGTCATAAATGCCATCAGACTGAACAACGGCTACTTCACCTGCAGTAGAAGTGGCTATGTCACCTTCAGGGCCCACATATACTCAACTAACGTTGCAACCGATCTATCTATCTTCAAGAGTGCCTTGACTACTTGGCTCCATGGACAGGACACTGACAAAACTATTACTGTTATGAAGAAGCGGTACTCTGTGGAGCCAGGTCCATGTGGAGTGACCATACCAAGTCTGTATGCCCCAGAATGTGGTCAACCCACAGCGCGTGTGCAGTAACTAGGTAATTGCATTCATAGGTGTGGTTTCTTGTTTCATTCTACATATGTTCTACTGTATTTGCATATACGAATATTATGATTATATATAATAAACCCTACCTCTCCATCTGCAGGTGCAAAAGGTGCCAGGAAGTTGACTATAGATACAGCTGTTTGAGCCTAAAATAACAAAAAGGGTGCTTTAGAGCTGTAGTGTGACATGTAGCCACTATTCTGACTGCATGTGGTCAGAATTATGCTGAAATGGACGATTACTAACAGTAGTGTACTTTGAACCAAATGTCTGCTGTAGTACTGAGTGTGTTTGGAAACACTATGATCATGGCAATCATTTTGGTACTCAACATAGCATGGCATCTAATACGGTACTTTCTGCAGAAATGTATACAACAGGGAAGTTAAAGAAGCACTGAATGATGTTCAAAACATTGAGAGTATAGTGTCATTTGCAGACACAATGGCAACTGTTGCAGTATATGGCATCCACAGAATAGAGTAGGGACTACTATGTCTACAGTTGTAGAATATCCCTTTATGTACAATACTTTACGCCATCACTGCTTGTATGCATACACAGTGTAGTCTGTATGCTCAAACAAGTGCAAAAGCGAGAAGTATATTAAAAGCAGATCGTTATAATCACTGCATACTAAACCTATAGTACCAGCCACACCAGTATTGGTGTCTCAGCTGGTAGGGGAGCTGAAGCCCTATTGAGTGGCAACCTGCAATGATTGCTCCCCCCTCCCCCCCCCCACACACCAGTTCTCCTACGTATAGTGATGGAAGAGCCACAGACTACTGTTTCACCTTGATTGAAGTGAAAGCAATCACATGGTTGTCACTCAGTAGGACTTTAACTTCAGTACAAACTGAGACACCAGAGACACCAATATACTAGTGACTTTAAAAGGCAGTACCAACTATATAATTTGAGCATAAATAATTGATGCATATGCATGTAATGTGTTCAATCATTTTGTACGTGTTGTAGTAGTAATTTTGATATTACATATGCTGATTTAATGCGTAGGCATTGCACATCAGAGAGGGGGCAGGTATCAAACAGATATGGTATGTATTTATGTCCATGCATATACTAGAATATCAGAATGGTAATTAATGTCTGTGTTTCTGATGATGCTTCCAAAATCCTTTGCATGTATCACTATATGGCTTTGTAGCAAATGTAATGATGTTATAGTAGTAAGGACAAGTGTGCTTTGAAGATGGATATATGACTTTTGTGGACTCAACCTGCATGTGCATGCACACGTTACTAGTGCCTTTAGTAGTGGGTTGTGCACGTATCCCTTTACACATATATACTGTAACCAGTGCAGCACCTGGAGCATATGATTGTAAACACTTCCAGAGAATAACTGAAATGCAACGATCATATTGACCTAATCAGGAATAGATCTAATAATGGTGCAGTATCACATGTACATACCTCATACAGAATACGTGCCACCTTTGACCCTTAAGATTATCAAGGGATAATGTAATACAGCAGCTGTGACTGTGTCTCAAGAAACTAACTGAATTAGTGTTTGCTGTTGGAATATGGCAGGCATGAGCTGGCTGAGCAATGTTAAGCTATTTGTACTGATGATGGAGTGCAGTAGAAGGCATTGACACACTGACTACCAGTGAGGAAATGTAGAGCTTCCCCAGTGAATATCAGTAGATTTTAGTCCCTTTGTGAGGAAGAATTCACACAAGAGTGGAAAGATGATGCAATCTACTCTGATGGCTACTTACACTGTGGGTGCAGTGTCATGAGGGAAAGAATACATTATGTTAGGTATATGTGGTTCAGTGAATGCTTCAAGCATTGCTAACCTAGGCCTGCAAGTTCATCTAGGACCACATTAGGTTTAGCTGCAGGACTTGCCCATAAACAGAGTTTGCTTCATGCTGATGACACTATGTTATATTTATATTGGTACAGAGCAGAGCTGATAATTGTAGGAATGCTCAATGTGAACTAGAATGTGCTTCTCATTAAGTCAATTTGTCACTGGCAGACTAGGTGGCTGATACTGTATTATCACATCAACTTCTAAAGTCCACTAATTTTACAGGTTGCTGATCTGTGTGAACTGCAGTGATGTACCCAGCAAATTAGATAATTGGGTTATAATAGTGTATCACTTCAGTTCTTCATGACAAGTGCACAAGAATGTACTTGCCGAAAATATATAACACAATTTTAACAATGTAGGAAATGCATATTCATAAACGTTAGAAAGGACATTGAGCACTTATAAGTAGCTACATAATTATTAAATAATTATTTAGCTGCAATTGTGAATAAATTGGTCATTTTAACACTACTGTTAGCAGCTGTTAATATGTAGAACTTCAACATTCACTGCCAGTATCCTAAGAGTAATCAATGTGCATGTGTTTGTGTTGTATGTGTGTGCATTTGTGTGCTGTTTGTGCGCATATGTATATACCTATACTCTCTCTCTCTCTGTGTGTGTGTATGTGTGTGTGTGTGTGTGTGTGTGTGTGTGTGTGTGTGTGTGTGTGTGTGTGTGTGTGTGTGTGTGTGTGTGTGTGTGTGTGTGTGTGTGTGTGTGTGTGTGTGTGTGTGTGTGTGTGTGTGTGTGTGTGTGTGTGTGTGTGTGTGTGTGTGTGTGTGTGTGTGTGTGTGCGTATGTGTGTGTGTGCGTATGTGTGTGCGCGCGCATGTGTTACGTATAAGCCACATACAACAGAGCGCTCCTGGTGTATGAATACTGATTATTGTGTTCTCCACTGAGCATTCAGGATAAGAATAGCATAACAGAATACATAATTTATGCATGCAACACACATTAAATGATTGAACTGTCAATGAGGATACCACACTATATACAGTACATTAGTGTGCTGCAGCATGCATGGAGCATATACGTACGTGCACCAAGTTAAGGTATGTCTTTGAACTGTATATTTTCTGTATTAACTTAGTGTGTTTGGAAACATTAGGATCATGGCAATCATTTTGGTACTCAATATAGCATGGCATCTAATACGCTGCTTTCTGCAGAAGATGTTATACAACAGGAAATTAAAGGAACACTGAATTATGTTCAAAACAGTGAAAGCATTGTATGACAGACATCAATTCAGTGATTACAATAAGGCACACATGTGCACTGCCTGTGATAAATAAAAACCGCTTCATAACAGTGTCAATGTACATAATATTACATAAATACCAAGGACATCCAAGAAATGGCAAATGACAACATGCACATTGTAATAAGAGATCAATCTGCTATTCACTGTGTCTCATCTACCATCAAGCCTCGCTGGCAACGAGGTCCAATGGCTGCTCATGGAGGTTCAGTTCCCTGGCTGGTTGGTGAAAAGAAGACCTGGCCCCGCGTAGGCACACGACTGTAGAATCAATGATGGAGAAGGCCAGCTTGCAGCAGATAAAATACAGCTGTACGGCTGATACACTTTGCCGGAGATGAGGCTGGCAAGCCTCTTCTACACAACTGTTGCCGAGGGGCCCCAGCCCCCACTTGTAGACATCACAAGGGGGGTGAAAGTGCCTTGTTATACTTCCAAAACTCTCCTCTCATATGTCCTTCACTTTTCCTGCTCATGTCTTCTGTAGCAAGCAGTCGTTGCTGTCCTACAATTTGATGGGGCATGGGAGTTAAAAACTCTCACATCAAAGAATGCACTTCTTTTACTGTGGTCCCAGAAGTCTTGTGCTTTTATGTCTAGTCTTGCATCATCTTGCACATTAGTTGTTCTGAGGGAGAATCCCCCCTGTCAGCGGCTGGAGGACTGGTTCGACTGCCACATTGGGGCAGACCTCATGCAGTATGACAGACACAATGCACCCACAGACATAGAATAGGTGTAAGTAATGGAATATACCCTTTATGTGTGATGTGTATAATTATGATTACCCAAACTTTACACCACTCCCTGCTTGTGCATAATGTGCAGGTGGGGCTATAAGGTATGCAGCTATATTGAATACCTTTCATGTATAATATGCTTATAGCTCTAACTTCACACCACTCACCGCTTGTGCATAGTATAGTCTGTCTTCTTGAACAAGTGCAAAAGAAAGAAGAATTTAAAGATAGTTTGTTAATCTGTTCACTGGATACTACACCAACCTACCAACCAGACCAGTACTGGTGTCTCAGCTAGTAGGGGAGCTGAAGCCCTATTGAGTGGTAACCAGTGATCGCTTTTCCCCTAGTCATCCTACAGGGATGGAAGAGCTGCAGACAGCTGTTTCACCCTAATTGAAATAAAAGCAATCACATGTTTCCAATCAGTAGGACTTTGGCTGTAGTACCAACTGAGACACCAATACCAGGCATGTAGCTCCAACTATAGAACAATTGGGTAGTCATTTGTGTGCATGTATGCATGTAATATGCTCTCTCTGTGTGTTGCAGAACTATGTTATATGGCAGTAAGGACAGGTGAGCTTTGAAGGTGCATGCATTATAACTTCTTGTATTCAACCTGGATGTGCATGCATTTTCACACAATAATTGGAGTGCCATAATATTGGGATCTGCAAATATATACCTCTTTACACATACAAAAACTGGAGCAGCAACTGGAAAAATTGCAAGGATATCCAGAGAATAAGTGATGTGTTACAATCTAATTAATTGAATTATAGAAAGTGATCTTAGACTAATAATGGTGCAGTTTCACATGTAACTCAAACAGAATTCCACCGTTCATCCTTACTTATCAGACTGAGGATGATGCACTACCACATGTACAGCTGTACCAGTGTCTGCAAGCAACTAACTGGATTACTGTTCAAGGATGGAATTGCAGACTCGAGGTCAACGCAGAGGCTATGTTGACAGAGCACTTTTAAATACAGATACTTGGACTAATCACAGAGTACAGTTTAAGGGCCCTGACACACAGACTACTAGTAAGAGTATTCCAGGTAAGTTCCAGTAGGCTCAAGTCCTTTCGTGAGGAACATTTTGCAGAAGTGTGGGAAGATAACAAAAAGCTACCCTTCTGGCTGCTTACTCACAGTGAGCGTGTGTGTGCAGACAGTGATATGTGGGAAAGGACACATTGTGTTAAGTCTGGTTCTGCAAATTCTTTGATCATCGCTAACCTGGGTCTGCAATTGCATACTAAAATCCACATATATGCTTGGATGATGGGCCCATGCACCCTTGAACAGAGTTTGCTTCATGCAGATGACACAATGTTATGATTGCAATGCAATTGGTCTAGAAGATAATTGTATGAATGCTCAAACTGAAGTATATAGCATCCAGTCTCAAAACAGTTCTCACAACTCAGTTACTATACTTGTAGACAAGGTGACTGCTGCTGTTGTAGCATCACATTATCTTGTGAATACATAACTGATCTGTGTGAGCTGTAGTGACCATGTATTATCTAAATAGGATGATTGGGTAAGGATATCATTTCAGTTCTTCATAGCAAGTACACAAGAAAATGCGCATATTGTTATGGTTACCGTAGCACAACTTTAACAATATAGTACAATGTCATGCATATCCCAAAATTGAAGTATGGACATTATGTATAATTATAGCATATCTATAGGCTGCTTGGTAATGGGGCTGCTAGATAAAGCATAAATTGATCATGAAACCATACTGTCAGCAACTGTTTTTATATGTGAAACATACAAATGCGGCGAAATGTGGAGTGAACACAACAAATGTACAGAATACATAGACACATTTTCCATTTCATGTTGGAGCCATCAACTATGATATATAATATTGGTTAAGTGCATGCAACCTTGTGAATGTATTGGAGTACAGCATAAAACAGTTGCTGCAGTACCCCATGCCACCAGAGCTTAATAAAACTGCACATATAGCAAGTCTGTTAGTGAAGGATCTCATTAATAGAATAAACATAATTATATGGAAGGATTGCCAATTAGGGTAAATCTGCATCTGTGCCTTCTGTATCTGTACAAGCACTTTTGCAATGGTTGTGAATGTATCATTATTTCTGTTCGCCCAGTCTACATCTTCGTAATGTATAGCATGCTATCTATTAATTATTCTGCTGTATGGTGCACAGTTTCTATATAATTATTCTATATAATTATTCAGGTCGTCTATTTCAAAGTAGATAGCAGCGCTCTTCATCATGGCAGTTTGTTCAGGAGGCAGGGACTGAACATCTGCAATTCGCATGTAAGTCGGATCGTCAAAATCCACTTCCGCATCTTGTACCAGGTCTGCCATATTGGTGCTTCACCAAACCCCGCCCACAATACAGACAAGCATGACATGCAACTGACGCCAATTAAACGCAAACGTAAAATGATGCTCATCATCCTTCATTGATCGTTCAGCCCTTCATCTTTGTCAGCATCATCACTGCTCTCTGCTATAGGGATTGATTTTACATAGACCAATGTTTTTGTATGACTGTACACAAGTATGGCTGGATGCACTACAGAAGAAAACAAGGTATGTCTACTCTCCATACGCAATGGTCATGCAGTGTGTATACTTAGATTATAATTTGTAGCTGTGCATAATTGGAACACCTGGACAAATCATGCAGTGGTAGTGGAACAAATGAATTGTTGGGCACTACACTGGTATATATAAGAAGCAAGCAGCAGATCTAGAGGCACACAACAGCCTCGATTACACTTACGTACTAGTTCAGTGAGTTCAGAAGAACCAAGCATTTTGTGTGGTTAGTCTTATATATTATTAGTGCCACTCAGTGCGGTGATGTGTACGTATATTATAATAACATTGTAGCAGTGGAGATCTTATTTTGCTATAAGAACCTACTCAAACAGATCATTGAACAAAAATAGGTCTTAGAGCAAAGCTTATATCTCTTTGCTGCAGATGTTGACTTTCCCTTCCCTGTTTCTAGTCACAGCAGCTGTCCTGCTGTGTGGGAAGTTGACAGGTAAGATCAAGTCACACCTATCAATATACACAACCTATAATTGCAATTGTTTCTGTATCAAACCGTGCAGCTTCCCAGGATGTTATCCGAAACTTGCAAACTGACATAAACAGCACCCACATCACCTTCTCCTGGGACATTGCAGATGGCTACTACAGCTCCAGCTATGTCAGCTACTTTCGCATATACTACAGGGATAGAGCTGGCTACACTGGTTATTATACCCATATTGGCACAATATATTACTCTTACAGCACTCTGATAAAGAAAGGCTCTTCTTTTGAGTACACCACAACTGTAACCACTTTTGGCAGCTTTGGTCAGTATGTCATGTGGGTCTACGTATACAGGCCTAGTCGTACACCTTCCACTTCATACTCAGAACAAATTGGTGTTGAAGTAGGTGAGTGAACACATGCTAGTGGTTAATGAAGTGAATGCATGCAGAATATTACCAATGGTCCTTTGCCTTTTGCTCCAGCTACTCTATAACACATGTAACTACATCACAATCCACTTCTTCAAACCTCTAGGCCGGCAAATAGCCATTGAACTGAACATCTTACTCTGGCCATCTCAAGCATATCATGAATTTACTGTGAGTAATAACAGATGCCATGAAAGATTTGAAACTATGCAGCATCAATTATAGTGTGTGACAAAGTGGATTTCTATTACTTCAACATCACAGGAAATGTCCACCAGTATTGATACAGCAGTACAGAATGAAGTTTACTGGGCCCTCAGGAAGTACTGCCACTGCACCTACCTAGTCATAAATGCCATCAGACTGAAAAATGGCTACTTCACTTGCAGTAAAAGTGGCTATGTCACCTTCAGGGCCCACATATACTCAACTAACGTTGCAACTGATCTGTCTTTCGTCAAGAGTGCCTTGACTACTTGGCTCCATGGACAGGACACTGACAAAACTATTACTGTTATGAAGAAGCGGTACTCTGTGGAGCCAGGTCCTTGTGGAGTGACCATACCAAGTCTGTATGCCCCAGAATGTGGTCAACCCACAGCGCGTGTACAGTAACTAGGTAAATGCATTATTCATAGGTGTGGTTTCTTGTTTCATTCTATGTTCTATTTGCATAATTATACAAATAATTATTATGAATATATATTATAAACCCTACCTCTCTATCTGCAGGTGCAAAAGGTGCCAGGAAGGTGACTATGGATGCAGCTGTTTGAACCTAAAAGAACAAAAAGGGTGCTTTAGAGTTGTAGTGTGACATGTAGCCACTATTCTGACTGCATGTGGTCAGAATTTTGCTGAGATGGACAATTACTAGCTGTAGTCTACTTTGAACCAAATGTCTGCTGTAGTATACTGAGTGTGTTTGGAAACATTATGATCATGGCAATCATTTTGGTACTCAATATAGCATGGCATCTAATACGCTGCTTTCTGCAGAAATGTATACAACACGGAAGTTAAGGAAGCACTGAATGACGTTCAAAACATTGACAGTATAGTGCCATTTGCAGACACAATGGCAGCTGTTGCAGTATATGGCATCCACATAATAGAGTAGGACTGCTCTGTATACAGTTATAGAATATCCCTTTATGTACGATACTTTGCGCCATCACTGCTTGTATGCATACACAGTGTAGTCTGTATCCTCAAACAAGTGCGAAAGCGAGAAGTATATTAATAGCAGAAGTGAAAGCAATCACATGGTTGCCACTCAGTAGGACTTCAACTTCAGTACAAACTGAGATACCAATATACTAGTGACTTTAATAGGCAGTACCAACTATGTAATTTGAGCATAAATAATTGATGCATATGCATGCATGTAATGTGTTCAATCATTTTGTACGTGTTGTAGTAGTAATTTTGATATTACATATGTTGATTTAATGCGTTGGCATTGCACATCAGAGAGGGGCAGGTACCAAATAGATATGGTATGTATTTATGTCCATGCATACTGGAATATCGGAATGGTAATTAATGTCTGTGTTTCTGATGATGCTTCCAAAATCCTGTACATGTATCACTATACGGCTTTGTAGCAAATAAAATGATGTTATAGTAACTAAGGACAAGTGTGCTTTGAAGATGGATATATGACTTTCGTGTACTCAACCTGCATGTGCATGCACACATTACTAGTGCCTTTAGTAGTGGGTTGTGCACGTATCCCTTTACACATACTGTAACCAGTGCAGCACCTGGAGCATATGATTGTAAACACTTCCAGAGAATAACTGAAGTGCAACGATCTAATTGACCTAATCAGGAATAGATCTAATAATGGTGCAGTATCACACGTAGATACCTCATACATAATACGTGCCACCTTTGACCCTTAAGATTATCAAGGGATAATGCATTACAGCAGCTGTGACTGTGTCTGCTAGAAACTAACTGAATTAGTGTTTGCTGTTGGAATGACAGACACGAGCTGGCTGTGCAGTGTTAATCTATTTGTACTGATGATGGGGTGCAGTGGAAGGCCCTGACACACTGACTACCAGTGAGGAATTGTAGAGCTTCCCCAGTGATTTACAGTAGATTTTAGTCCCTTTGTGAGGAAGAATTCACACAAGAGTTACGAGAGAGATGAAGAAAGCTACTCTGATGGTTGCTTACACTGTGAGTGTATATGTGAGTGCTGACAGTGTTATAAGGGAAAGAATACATTACGTTAGGTATATGACATATGGTTCAGTGAATGCTTAAATCATTGCTAAACCGTGCCGGCCTGCAAGCTAGTGCATCTAGGACCACATAAAGTTCAGCTGCAGGGCCCACCCTTAAACAGAGTTTGTTTCATGCAGATGACTTTATGTTATGCTTATATTGGTCCATGCAGAGCTGATAATTGTAGGAATGCTCAAAGTGAACTAGAATGTGCTTCTCATTAAGTCAATTTGTCACTGGCAGACTAGGTGGTTGATACTGTATTATCACATCAACTTCTAAAGTCCACTAATTTTACAGGTTGCTGATCTGTGTGAACTGCAGTGATGTACCCAGCAAATTAGATAATTGGGTTATAATAGTGTATCACTTCAGTTCTTCATGGCAAGTGCACAAGAATGTACTTGCTGAGGGGCGTGTGTGTGATATGTATATGCCACATAAAACATGCAGAGCGCTCTTGGTGTATGAATACTGATTATTGTGTTCTCCACTGAGCATTCAAGATAAGAATAACATAACATAGCACATAATGTATGCATGCAACACGCATTAAATGATAGAACTGTCAATGAGGATACCACACTATATTCAGTACATTAGTGTGCTGCAGCATGCATGGGGCATATACGTACGTGCACCAAGTTAAGGTATGCTGTCATCAATCAGAGTGGCTGATCCTTCGTGGAGTGCTGAGACAATTATATGAATGTACGATATTGATTTGATTGAGAAGGAAAGAACTCCAAGCGTAAGCACAGCCATGCCTGATGGAAGGAGCTACGTCCAAAAACCGTAAGGAATGATGTCAAAACAGGACACAATTGACGTAGTTACTGTCTATAGACCTTTGAAACGACATAGGGCTGGAAAGAAAGTGGTGAGGTATGATGCAGTTTTAGTACATTTAGCTACAAGTATACAAGGTAGAAGCTGTAGGAGCTGGTAACGCTTTAGGAATTGTTTTGTGTGCATGAGACGTAGTGATAGTTAGCATGCTCACAGTGCAATTATGGTCAATCTTGATTGGTTATAGCACATTTCCTTTGGTACACTTATCAAGATTACTATATTAATGTCTTGGCGCACATCTGAGTCATTGTCACTCTTCTATGAATCGCAACAATAACACTAACACAGTGACATGAAAGGTACTGAAAGAGGATTCAGAAATAATTATTTGTGAAGGCAATTAATGCCTCCACTGTGTTTGGCCCATGTGTCTGTGCACAATTCTTGCTTTTCACTGAATTTGAATTGCACAGACAACATGGACTGCATGAGAGCTATAGTAATTATATAAATATACCATACGCTATACATTAATATATATACATAGTAAGTGATGCAATACACATATGCATACATGTGTACACACACTATGTATGTATATGTAATGTATTATGTACACTTTTTAAAAGCATGTGTATGTGTGGGAGTGAATACCCCATTTTGCCATTTTCACGGTGGAGCTATATCCATTGTCTTATTTGGGTATATGTGAAGATGCACAAGTGATGAACAAGGATGTTTACAGGTAACTTAACAATAACATGACTGAGCTCACCCGGTTACAACATGTCTGCCAATTAGAGCAGTTTGTGTGAAACCAGACAAATGAAATGTTGAGTGCACTATACAATTATACTTTATGTGTGGTGTGTGTGTGTCCATGTCTGCCAGTTCATTTGGTATGTGTGTGCGTGTGTGCGTGCGTGTGTGTGTGTGTGTGTGTGTGTGTGTGTGTGTGTGTGTGTGTGTGTGTGTGTGTGTGTGTGTGTGTGTGTGTGTGTGTGTTCTGTCAGAGTTGTGCTTATGGTACCTATAATAATTTATTCGGATACCACTCAAGTGCAGAACAGGATATAAGGAAGCACTTCCTGTTTAGCTAAACGAATCTATGTACATGTAAGATAGCACTGCACAGTGAGTTGGGCAGTTCCTGTGGTAACAGTGGAGTTGAGAGAGAGCCTCAAAGGTGCATCAAGAAGTGGGTTGCTTTCTGGTTTGCTCATTTTGTATGCAGGCATACACAAGGATAAGATTATACACCATTTTAGTGATCGACCTATTCCTCATTACCCACAAGGTGCGAAAGACTGCTCAAACAGAAGCAGCTAAGTTATATATGATGATGAGAGTTCTTCTCACTACAGCAGTACTGCTGTCTGCATCACTCACAGGTACTTATTGTAAATGGAGTCTTCTAAATGTTAACTCTGGCTAACCTTAAGCACATGTTATCCCTTACGTACAGCTGCCCAGGAGAATCATGTTCGTAATCTTCAAGTTGATCAGAACAGCACTGATGTCACAGTCTCCTGGGACATTGTGGATGGATACTACAGCTCCAGCTACATACACTACTTCTATTTCTTTTACCAATATGACTCCTCTACCAGGTCACTGTACATACCTTACAGCTCAACAACTTGGAATATCAGTGCTAATGGTACCACCACCTTTATGTACACCACTTCTTTGGAAAACTTTAATGAAGAAGAATACATCATGTGGGTTAGAGTGTACCGAAGTAGCCGACTGGACCCCAGATCTGTGTATACAGCAAAAGAATGGGTGACTTTACGTAAGTTATACTATACAACATATGCACATCGTGTGCAGCTTAGTTGAAATTCGTACACTGTAAAATGTGTTGTGACAATTGTACCATGTCAATATCCACAGAAATTCCAGTGCAAGAACTAATTCTTGAAATTAAAATACAGTTTTGGCCTACACAAACCTGCTCTGACTTTGTTGTGAGTTGCTTGTATATAAATGATTTAGCTATACCAGCCTAACTTGCTCCAATAATGATTATGGCTAGGACTTTAATCAATGCAGGGAACGTCCACCTACATCAGCAGCCAAGTTCGCAGTGAAGTGTTCTGGGTTCTCTTTAAAAGCTGCCGCTGTGCTTTGCCATATGACTTTACAGTGGAAGATGACTACTTCACCTGTGCAAGTAGCTATGTCATCTACAGAGCTAGACTCTCCACTGTTGACAACATCACATTAGATGTGACAGCTCTAAAGAATAGCCTTTCCGACTGGTTACTGGAAGGAGATGAGAACAGAGCAATCTCCCTCAATGGAAAGGGATATTTCATTGGTCCAGGGCCCTGTGGGCTGACTATTCCAGATCTCCATGCTCCACACTGTGTATCCTTAGCTGCTGCTCAGAATCTCAATGACAACACTATCATCATCGTGACCACTGTTTTAGCTGGCATGTTCTTCATCCTGTCCCTGGCGCTCATTGGGTACATAAACATACTCAGTAGAAAGTAAGTTTTGCACTAATCAGAGTAATCTGCAAATGTAAACAAACTCATGAAAGCATATTTAAAAGACAGGCCATACTGCTATTTATTCAGTGGCATTTTCAGTTCATGACTGTTTAATACTTGGTGTACACTGTATAGAAGCATGGACTCATGCATTGTGTTAAAGGAGTTGCTTTGCATGTAGAGCAATGTACAACAAATTCACCCACAGCTTTATGCATTCTACCCTCCTGTTGGTATATTCGCAGGACTGCAAGAAACTCTTCCACTGAACGGAAAGCAACAGGAGAGACTGCCACAGCCAAACCCGATGGAACTAAACAGACTTGTGCTGACAGGCAGTGGCAGGATAACCATTACTATCCTGAACCTGAACAGATATATGCTGAAATGGATGATTTTTAGTTATACAACTACTTGGTTGTTTTGTGTGAATCTTTACACAAGTATACTAGTGTTTACTGCAGTGTTTCTCTTTGAAAACAATGCTGCCTATAAATTCATTCATGATTGATGTGCAACTGCATGCATGTTCATTACAAGCAGGTCATGTCAATGCACTTGGTCATTGGCTGAGAAGAATGATTGCAAACAATAGTTATTGTACCATGGCAATCAGTTTGCCTATGTTGCTATAGAGCTGGCTAATAGGGAGCTCAAGTGCAAGAGTGTTTGCAAATCATCTGTTTAGTCATTGTTCATCCATTAAGTTGTGCAATTAATGTATCAGTGTATTGCATTAAGTAGTGCATTAGTGAAGTTGTACAAGAAGCAGTATAGGGATCATAACAACACCATAAAAGTACACTCTAAGTGGCAGCCTTCTAACTCAAGAGAGGATGTTAGACACAACATGCAGATAATTTGATTATTGCAGTGTTCATCCAATAATTACAGCCAGTACAGAGCAGTACAGTAAGCGTGTAGCTGTGCAGTGTGTGTGTGTGTGCATGTCTGTGCAAGCTCGATCACAAGTGCATGCATGTGCATGTATGAGTGCGTACCCTTCACAGCAGAATTCATAGCAATAATGTCTTAAAGAGGCACTGGAGGAATCATAATTCTTACCAAATGTATAATGACATAATAGTGATCTACTGTACTAGGCTCATGTATCAGTGTACTGTCAACATATGGACTGAGATGGAGACTGCTATAGTAGCATTACATGTATGTAGCAAATGCTGCAGCACACATAGTGTACACATCACATGCCTGATATATTGTGTATGGTAAGTGAATACCCCATTTGCCATTCCATGGTAGAGCTATATATGTCCATTGTCTTATTTGGGCACAGGTGAACATACACAAGTGATGAGCCATGCAAGATGTTTACAGAGGACTTAACAATTATATGACTGTGCTCACATGGTAACACCGACCATGTCAACCAATAAGCAGTTTGTGTGAAACCAGACAAATGAAATGCTGCAGAGCATTATATAAATATACACTGTGTGTGTGTGTGTGTGTGTGTGTGTGTGTGTGTGTGTGTGTGTGTGTGTGTGTGTGCGCGTGTGTGTGTGTGTGTGTGTGTGTGTGTGTGTGTGTGTGTGTGTGTGTGTGTGGATGTGTGTGGATGTATGCATATAATAATATCCATGTGAATGTATGTGTGCGCACATGAGTCTGTGTGAAGTGGGTGGCACTGAGGTATCACTGTATGCTTGCCGTGTCCTTTTGTATTCTCACATTTCTTCAAATTCTGCAAGGAGTTTAAAACTAGCCCTCACTGAGGACTACTGCTCGCATTACCTGTCACAATTATTCATTACACTTGACATGTATATGTTACTATAATTATATGATCATTTTATTAATCTATTTGACACTTTCCACGACGAGAGCTGCTCTGGATACTTGTACTGCTGCCTACATTATTAATGTGAATTCAATTTCATGCACAAGGAACACAAGATTATGGTTTCAGGAAGAATCTGAGGACTTCCTGTTCGGAAGCTCAATAAAAAGAGATGTAACCATGCTGCAGGGAACACGAACACCCGAACAAATCATTTGTACAGGCGAATCAGTTGCATGCGTTTCCCCAGCGATTTCTCATTATAACTGAACGACCTACAACTGCTTGTGTATACCTCTGAAGCTACAGATCATGACGGCAGAGCGGTTTTCCGGAGTGAAGTCGTTTGAAAGGATGGCAGGAATATTTTTGGCATCAGTGATGCTCGCCGGGACACTCACAGGTAAACTAGCATATACTCCATGGCCAGCTGTCAGAGAGTACGTGCGGCAGCACTCAATTAGCTAGGTAGCTGTCACAGTGTATATGTTTTATATAGTCTACGTATAATGAGGTCCTTTTAGGATGGAGTGCATGGAAAGTGGTATTACGCAAAGCGTCAGCTATGAGAATGAAATCCTTGGATGGCCAGCGAATTCAAACGCAAGTAAGCGATATGAAGTTTGAGAACAACTTAAAGATAGAATGGTGCACAGGGTGATATGGATCTTGATTATACATCGGCACTACTGGCCCACGGTGTCGCGGTACCTTGATACCTCTATTCCAGAGTGCAAATAAATTTCACCTAAAGAACTTGGCCCTATTCATTTATTCCATGATATTGGCATCCTGTGCTCTGCAGGCCAACTGCGAACGCGAAAGCGGTACGTACGACTGCAAGCCAATGACTTTCAAGAGCTTTAAATTGCCTCCCGTGCGCATTCGCTCCCTTCTCCTCTACCTCTGAGCTCAGTAGGAGAAGTGGTACTAGAAATAAGCTTCATAGCTTCAGATCAATGTTAGTTGTTCATCAATGGAAGCTCCAGTTGAGTGTCGAGAAGAAGGTTAGGGCAAAGCAATTCGTTATCCTGTTGCACGGCGTTTGTGGTATACCGCTTGTGTCTTTAAGGGTGCTGGACTTGAGAGGACTTAAAAGTGTGGACACATTCTTCTTGATGTTTGCATAGATTTTTTGTTTGCATAGATTTTTTCCTGAAATGTCATCAAGTAACTGTCCATTCATAATTATAAAGCAATGATTAATACTCCTGTAAAAGGTACAGTGATGGGACAAAAGGAGAGACTCTAGGTATAGCCAGATGGCGCTGCTGCCTCCTAGTGTTCAAACAGTTAATCATCTGCAAAGAGGCGGGACCTCCACACTCCCGACCAGCACTGCCCAGTACAGAAGCTGAATTTCCCCTCTGAACTGCCACTGACAAATGCTGGATAAGATGATTGAACGATCTGGTGTCAGTAGACACCTGCTGGAGAAGTTGGCCCAGCTCTCTCATGCAGGAAGACCAAAGTCTCTGGACCAAACACACTGGTTGTCTCAATGGCCACAGGGACAAAAGAGTGACACTGGCTGAGGGAAATGTATTTGGTCTTCTTCCGCTCCTCTACTGCAGCCGCTACGGCTCCTGCATGGCTATAGCCGCACTGGCCAGGTAGGAAGGGGCAAAGGTATCAGGCAGGAGCCTACATCTCTTCCATGGCGCCACTGTGACACCATTAGGATGCTTTCCATCGGTGCGACAAATCCCAGATGTTTCTCTGTTCCCTGATCCCTGTTTGCATAATGTTAATTATTCCATTTCACTTCCTGCTTTTATTATTTCAGTTTTGTAGCTTGCAGCATTATTTCAACAGATTCGCAACGAAACAGGATGACATTGATTGGCTAAGCGCTCAATTGCATGCTGTAGCCTGGGCTTTCTGGCTGTAGCCTGGGCATTCACGGCATTGTGTAAGCATGCCATTAGCACCCAACACACTGCCTATGTAACTATGGTGAGACCTGAATATGTGTGACTCATCCTTCACAAATGGCAGCTCATAGTCCTATTAACACTATACAGTAACTCTCTAATTACTGAGACACAAACTTAGCAGAAACTGAAAATAAAGAGAATAATATCCGTGAATCCTTTCCTGGCACTCTTGCATTAACAAGGTAGTGATATATTCCAATGAAAAGCATAATAAGCTTATGCTCCATGAAAGTGCAGAAACCATAAAGAACAGTGATATACAGAAATAAAGGAAGGGCCCTGTTGCACAGTGGAGCATTGCTCGTACATGCCCTACTACATGGGAGTAGTGATTCTTCACTTCAGCACTGATGATGGTACCTGCAAGATAATGCTGTCCAAACATCTGAAGTTATTCATATGAATCTTCTGGCAAGTACATGTAACAAAATGAAAATATTTCAAGTATATAATCATGCAATTATTTATCAATGCATTGTATTTTCTGCAGCTGCCCAGCAGGAGTATGTTCGCAACTTCCAACTCGTGAACAAAACTGGCACTCACTTCACTCTCTCCTGGGACATTGTGGATGGAAACTACAGTGAAAATGACATCAGCTTCTTTTACTTGTACTACAATCATGGGGCCTTCAGCTACTCTCGGTACATTTGGTACCACTCCACATATCAAATCAACAGCACTAATGCAGTCAGATTCTTCTACACTATTAGTACACAGTCATTTACCTATGAAGAGTACATCATGTACATAGAAGTGTACAGAAGACGCCTGAGGCCAGCATATACATACTCAAATAGGAGGTTTGTGGATGTAGGTATGTTGTTATAATGTCCATGCTGCATATGTTGGTGTAATCCACTATAATATGCAATACATTAGCAATGTACATTCAGTGACAGTTATTGTACAGGTACCGGTACCAATGATTCTCTAAATGTGAAGCCACTTATCCTGGAGATCAGCATTCATCTGTGGCCTTCTCAGACCTGTTCAGAAATGGACTTTTTTGTGAGTGGTAACTTGGAATATATACGAATAGGTTACTGCCTGTCACCAGTACATCATTTAAATGGGGCTAGCTGTCTCCTTATAATTCGCCAAATAATTTGTACATGCAGGGAACATCAACTTCAACCCACACTCAAGTTCGACAAGAGTTGTACTGGTCACTGATCAGAAGCTGTCGTTGTTCTCTGCCTTATGATTTGCAATTCAACCAGTATTCATCATACTTTGCCTGCCCGGCAAGTGGCTACATCATCTACAGGGCTACTCTAGATCTCACGCAGATGGCAAACTCTTCATATGCCCCATTATCCTTGCTTGATAGCCTTGACACATGGTTGCACGGTGAAGAACAAAGTAGAGGGATCACTGTCAATGGAAGGAGATATATTATAGGCCCAGGACCATGTGGAGTCACTGTCCCAGATCTCTATGCCCCACACTGTGCATCCACAACAACATCCACTTATCAAATGAGCAATGCTGTCATTGTGTCGTCAATGTATGCGGCCATGTTTTTCATTACAGCAGGTCTGATTGGATTCACTTGCCTTTGTATGAGAAGGTAAGTATTATGCATACTCCATCCACAGAACTAGACACAATATGCATGAGCTCTTGTCTTAGTTTAATAACATATGTACCTTCCTTCATTAATCCCACCAGAGATAGGCTGTTTAGCATAATATTTAATTAATTATAATGGAGTCGTTCATAAAATTGCATTTGGCACATTTATATCTGCCTTGAAAGAGTCTTACGTAGAACAATGAATTCAAAACTGACAGAGTGTAATTCATTGGATGAGCACAAACCAGAACAGAAATGGAATGAATCAACTTTAACCTTCTGCAGGAACAAAAGTGCTGGAAGTGGAAGTGGAAGATAGCCAGTAAAGATTTGTATGCAACTAAGCATCTGAGTGTGCATGATGTAATGAGTGTGAACCTGAAATGTAGATCAGCTGACATAAAATTAAGGTATTGTGGGTTGTATTTTGAATGACTACTGTATGACATTGTACTCTCCTTTTCACATCAGTTGGAAGATTGCTCATGTGGTTATGTAGCATTGAATTACAGCTTGTATATACAGAGCTGTGTGTAAGCATATATAATGTCACCTCTGTAACACTGCATGCAATGAACTTGCATTTGAACAATGATTGAGAAGTATGACTAGTAAACAGTAATGCTGCAAACAGTTTGGCTATAATGTTGCTAATATGCATTCATACAACAGCTGTGACTGGCTACACACAGTCGTTTGGGCCAGTTGTCCTTGGCTGGATGGCTGCAACTAGTTATTGGTAGTTTATAGTCAAACTATACCATTTCCTCGTGGTCAAATCATTTAAATATGTTAGTCTCCCTCTTCCAGTCCCCAGACTTGTTGTCACTGTATCAGTGAACATGTGGTACATATACTGTGTGTACAAATGCATACTGTACATGTATGAATGCATGCGTGTGGGGTGTACATGTGTGTGTGTGTGTGTGTGTGTGTGTGTGTGTGTGTGTGTGTGTGTGTGTGTGTGTGTGTGTGTGTGTGTGTGTGTGTGTGTGTGTGTGTGTGTGTGTGTGTGTGTGTGTGCGTGTGTGTGCATTGTACATGACATAATTACTAGGCTCCATGGACAGGACACAAACAAAACTATTACTGTTATGAAGAAGCGATACTCTGTGGAGCCAGGTCCATGTGGAGTGACTATACCAAGTCTGTATGTCCCAGAATGTGGTCAGCCCCCCACAGTGCGTGTACAGTAACTAGGCAATTGTATATTATTATAGGTAGGTGTGGTGTCTTGATTCACTCTATGTTCTATTTGCACATAATTTATGAGTATTATCTAAATCTTACCTCTCTATCTGCAGGTGCAAAAGTTGCCAAGAAGATAACCATAGATGCAGCTACTAGAACCTAAAATGTGTGCTTATAACTGTAGTGTGACATGTAGCCACTATTCAGACTGTAGTCAGAATTATGCTCCAATGGAAGATTACTAGCTGTAGCATACATGGCATTGTGACAAATATAATGAAGTTATGGCAGTAAGGACAGGTGAGCTTTGAAGGTGCTGCATATATCTAGCACTCAACCTGCATGTGCATGCACACGTTACTAGTACCCTTAGTACGGGATGTGCCCATTTACACATACTGTAACCAGTGCAGTGACTGGAACATGATATATAATCGTGGACAGTTTCGATAAAAACTAATGTGTAGCAATCTAATTGACCTGATTAGGAATAGACCTAAGTATGGTACAGTATCACATGTACATGCCTCATACATAATACCACCTTTGACCCTTTGGCTTACCAAGGAAAGGTGTACTACAGCAGCCGTGACTGTGTCTGCTAGAAACTAACTGAATTATCGTCTGCAGTTGGAATGGCAGACATGAGCTGGTTGAACAATGTAAGCTATTTGGACTAATGATGAAGTGCAGTACGTGGAAGGCCTTGGCACACTGACTACATATACATATGTGGATATGTAGAGTTTTCCTCGTAAATTACAGTAAGTTTAGTCCCTTTGTGAGGAAGAATTCACACAAGAGTGAAAAGATGAAGCAAGCTACTCTGATGGCTCATTACATACAGTGTGAGTGTGTGTGCTGCATCTGTGTTGTGAAGGAAATAACACAATACGTCATGGTTGCATGCTTCAATCACCGATAACTCATCTAAGAACACATTTAGTTTAGATGCAGGGCCTACCCTTAAACAGAGTTTGCTTCATGCAGATGACACTATGATATGTTTACATTGGTCCAGAGCAGATAACTGTAGGAATTCTCAAACTGAACTAGAATGTGCTTCTCATTAAGTCGATTAGCTATTGGCAGACTAGGTGGCAGGTGCTGAATTATCACATCATCTTCTAAATTATGCAAATTTTACAGTTGCTGATCTGTGTGAATTAACTGCAGTGACATACCCAGCAAATTAGATGATTGGATTATTGTGTATCACTTCAGTCCTTCATGGCAAGTGCACAAGAATGTACTTGTTTAGGACAACACAATGAACATAGGACATGAATAATACGTATATAAACAAATTGAAGCATGGACATTATGTATGCAAATGTAGCTATGTACGTAACTGTACTAGCTGCATAGCGTATATACTAGATGTGCTGTTGTGTATAGCACTTGATGACAGAAATGAAGAAGCTGCAAAACTGTGTGTTCTTGTTTCTGCGGTGAATATTATTCATTCTCTCAACTATGTCTATACTAGTCTATCGAGCTAGACCTCTTTCGTGTTTCACATAACCGTAGCAGTATGGTTGTTACTTTCTGAGTACGAAATGTGCCACTAAGTAACCATCAGACTCTATGAATATTAATGACTTATTCTAAACCCTCTTTCGCCCTCCCCGGGTGATTACTTCTGTTCGTGCTTTAACATGAAAGAGGTCTAGCTCAATAGACTATGTCTACCCCAGAGTTGCAGCTTGCGATATATACCAAAGAATAATTTATTCGGATACCATTCAAGTTCAGAACTGGATAAGGATTCACTTCCTGTTCAGCTAAACTATTCTATGTACATGTAAGAGAGTGTTGCACAGTGAATTGGGCAGTTCCTGTGGCAACAGTGGAATTGAGAGAGATCATCAAAGGTGCATCAAGAACTGGGTTTGCTTTCTGATTGTTCATTCAGTCTACAGGCATACACATAGATAAAATAGTTCTACACCATGGTTATGATCTACCTATTCTCCATTGTCTCCACAAGGTGTGAAAGTTTACTCAAACAGAAGCAGCTAAGTTATGATGATGAGAGTTCTTCTCACTACAGCAGTATTGCTGTCTGCATCACTCACAGGTACTTATTGTAAATTGAGTCTTCTAAAATGTTAACTCTGGCTAACCTTAAGCACATGTTATCCCTTACGTACAGCTGCCCAGGAGAATCATGTTCGCAATCTTCAAGTTGATCAGAACAGCACTGATGTCACAGTCTCTTGGGACATTGTGGATGGATACTACAGCTCCAGCTACATCAGCTACTTCCGTTTGTATTACCAATATGGCTCTTCTACCAGGTCACTGTACATTCCGTACAGATCAACAACTTGGAATATCATCAATAATGATACCACCACATTCATGTACACCACTTCTTTGGAAAACTTCAATGAAGAAGAATACATCATGTGGGTTAGAGTGTACCGAAGCAGCCTACAGAACCCCAGTGTGGTGAATACAGCAAAACAATTGGTGGCTTTAGGTAAGTTATACTGTACAGCATGCCTACTCATTGTACGTTGTAAAATGCTTTGTGAAAATTGTACCATGTCAATATCCACAGAAATTCCAGTGCAAGAACTATTTTTTGAGTTTAAAATACAGTTTTGGCCTACACAAACCTGCTCCAACTTTGTTGTGAGTTGCTTGTAAATGCTTTAGCTATATATACAGGCCTAACTTGCTCCAATAATAATGATAGCTAGAACTTAGGTTTTATATATAATCAATGCAGGGAGCATCCACCTCCATCAGAAGACAAGTTAGCAGTGAAGTGCTCTGGATTCTGTTTAAAAGCTGCCACTGTGCTTTGCCATATGACTTTACAGTGGAAGATGACTACTTCACCTGTGCAAGTAGCTATGTCATCTACAGAGCTAGACTGTCCACTGTTGAAAACATCACATTAGATCTGACAGCTCTTAAGAATAGCCTTTCCAACTGGTTACAGGGAGGAGATGAGAACAGAGCAATCTCCCTCAACGGAAAGGGATATTTCATTGGTCCAGGGCCCTGCGGGCTGACCATTCCAGATCTCCATGCTCCACACTGTGTATCCTTAGCTGCAGCTCAGAATCCCAGTGAAAACACTACCATTGTTGTGACCACTGTTTTAGCTGGCATGTTCTTCATCCTGTCCCTGGTGCTCATTGGATACATAAACATACTCAGTAGAAAGTAAGTTTTGCACTAATCTGTGTAGTCTGCAAACATATAAACAAACTCATGAAAGCATAGTTAAAAGACAGGCCATACTGCTGCTCATTCAGTGCCATTGTAAGTTCATGACTATTGCATGCAAAGCAATGTACAACAAATTCACCTGCAGCTTTATGCATTCTGCCCTTCCTATTGGTATATTCACAGGACTGTAAGAAACCCTTCCACTGATCGGAAAGCAGCAAAAGAGACTGCCACAGCCAAACCAGATGGAACTAGACAGATATTCGCTGACAGGCAGTGGCAAGATCCCAGTTACTATCCTGAACCTGAGCAGATATATGTGGAAATGGATGATGAATATATATAGGTGTATAGTGCACTTATATAATAGTCTAAGATCAAAGTGCACCATATCATATGGCACAGAGAATTACAGTGCAAGAGTGTTTGTAAAATCAGTTTTAGTCATTAAGTCATCCATTAATTTGTTTGGCAGTAGTGAAGTTGTACAAGAAGCAGTAGGGATCATAACAACACCATAAAAGTACATCCTACGTGACAGCCTTCTAACACAATTGAGGATGTTAGACACAATACAAACAGACAAATTGAATAATTATTGAGGTGTTCACTCAATCATCATAGTCTGTACATATACAGAGTAGTACAGTATGTGTGTAGCTGAGCAGTGTGTGGGTGTGTCTGCATGTGCCAACACAAAGGCATGCATATGGTATGTGTGTATCCTCTATGAATCACAGCAGAAGTCATAGCACAAATTAATGACTTAAAGAAGCACTGAAGAAGGAATCATATGTTCATTAATGTCTTATTAGCATAAGACATAGCGTAAGGTGAACATACGCAAGATACGAGTCATGGTGATTACAGGGACTTCTCAATAATATGTCTCTGCTCGCACATTAACACCATGTCAACCAATAAAGTAGTTTGTGTGAAACCAGACAAATGTAATGCTAAAGAGCATTATAGAAAGTTAATGTAAAACACTGTGCATGACTGTGTGTGTGTGTGTGTGTGTGTGTGTGTGTGTGTGTGTGTGTGTGTGTGTGTGTGTGTGTGTGTGTGTGTGTGTGTGTGTGTGTGTGTGTGTGTGTATGTGTGTGTGTGTGTGTGTGTGTGTGTGCATGTGCATGCATATATCTCCATGTGAATGTATATATATGTGTGCACACATGAGTCTGTGTGAAGTGGTTGGCGCTGAGGTGTTATTGTGTTCTTGCTGTGTCCTTGTGTATTTCCATATTTCTTCAAATTTGCAAGGGGATTTAAAACAAGCTCTCACTGCGGACTACTGTTAACATTACCTGTCACAATCATTATAGTTATTATACTCTAATTACACTATATTTTATCATTCTATTAATGTATTTGACACTTTCCATGAGAGCTGCCCTATACACATGTACAGCTACCAACATTATTAATCTAAATTCATTTTCTTACACAAAGTACTGTAACAGAAGATTATATAGTTTCAGGAAGAATTTGAGGACTTCCTGTTCGGAAGCTGAATAAAAGAGACGTAACCCTGCAGTTGCAGGAGAACACGAACACCCGAACAAATCATTTGTACAGGCGAATCAGTTTCATGGTGCCCCAGCGATTTCTCATTATAACTGAACGGCCTGCAACTGCTTGTGTATACCTCTGAAGCTACAGATCATGACTGCAGAGCGGTTTTCCGGAGTGAAGTCGTTTGAAAGGATGGCAGGTCTATTTTTGGCAACAGTGATGCTCGCTGGGTCACTCACAGGTAAACTAACATGTATTACACTATACTCCATGAACAGCTGTCGGAGAGTGCGGCAGAACTCAGTTAGTTTGCTAGGTGGCTATATCTGTAAGGTCCTTTTAGGATGGGGTGCATGGGAAGTTGTATATCACAAAGCGGTAGTTATGGGAATGAAATCGTTGGACGGCCAACGAATTCAAACGCAACTAAGCGATATGAAGTTTTAGATCATCTATTTATGGAAAGGTACACAGGCTGATTGATCTTGGTCTACATCAGCACTACTCTCCCGCTGGTGTCACGGTAACTTGATATCTCTATCCCGAACCGGTAAACTTCATCTAGATAACTTGGCCTTATTTATTTGTCTCTGTGATATTGGCATCCTATGCTCTGCCGACCAACACTGCATGGCAGCGGCGAGCGTGAAAACGGCACGATGGCAAGCCAATGACGTTCGAGAACCTTGGCACGCGTGCGCTCCCTTTCCTCTGAACTCAACTGGAGAAAAGGGGTTAAAGATATGCTCAATAGCTTCAGGTAACTGTTATATTTAAATTAACTTAGTTATCCAACAATGAATGCAAGCCTCCCAGTTGTTGAGAAGAAGGTGAAAAGATGCAGGCAAAGTAATTCGTCAACCGGTTGTACGGCGTTTTTGGTACAATTGTTTGTGTCTTTGATAAGCAAATGGTGGATTGTGAAGGATGCAATAAAGATTTTGTTCCATTACAAGTGTATTGGACTTCAAGAGGGCCTATTGAAAGTGTGGACACATCAATTTTGACATGATGTCTGACGTTGATTATTCCACTTCACTTCCTTTTACTACTTCAGTATTTATGTATAAATTATAGCATGCAGTATAGATTCTGTCAAAAGAAAATTGTATTCACACTGAAACAGGATGACAATGATTGGCTATAAGTGCTCAAATGCATGCTGTAGCCAGGGCAAGCATTTCTGGCTCATTTATTCACAGCACAGTGTAAGCATGCCGTTAGCACCAACACACAATGTCCACATGTCTATCCTACATACATGGGCAGTGGTTCATTGCTTCGTCACAGATGATGGTAGCTGTAAACCGACCAAACATCTGGAGTTATACATTGAATCTTCTGGCTAGTGTAACAAAATGAATTATGTGGAGTAGCAAAATGTATTATTAATATTAATTGATTGTTTTTCTGCATGCAGATGCCCAGAGGGAGTATGTTCGCAATTTCCAAGTGGTGAACAAAACCAGCACTCATTTCACTGTCTCCTGGGACATTGTGGATGGAAACTACAGTGAAACTAACATCAGCTACTTTATCTTGTACTACAGTCAGGGATCATCGCTTAGTTCCTCTTGGTACATTCCCTACTACTCCACATATCAAAGCAACAGCACCAATGGAGTCACATTCTTCTACACCTCTAGCTTGCAGTCATTCACAAATGTGGAGTACATCATGTACATACTGGTGTACAGAGTAAGCCCACTGAACCCTAGATATACTTACTCAAACAGGAGGTTTGTTGATTTAGGTAAGTATGTTTGTTAGATTTCATGCTGCAGATATGTTAGTAATTGCACTCCCATCTCAAAAGCAGTGCTGCATTCAATAATATGCACTGTACAGGTACTGGTACGGGTGATGCTCTAAATGTGAAGCCGATTATCCTAGAGATCAGCATTCATCTCTGGCCTTCTCAAACCTGTTCAGAAATGGACTTTTTTGTGAGTTGTAACTCAAAATGTATGTAGATTGCTACTGTGTCAACATTGCATCATCTAACTGGTGCCATTATTTTCTAATTGACCAAGTGCAATTATTTCGTACATGCAGGGAACATCAACTTCAACCCACACTCAAGTTCGACAAGAGCTGTACTGGTCACTGATCAGAGGGTGTCATTGTTCTCTGCCATATGAATTGCAATTCAATCAATACTCGTCATACTTTGCCTGCCCGGCAAGTGGATACATCATCTACAGGGCTACTCTGGATTTCACGCAGATGGCAAACTCTTCATTTGCCCCATCATCCTTGCTTGATAGCGTGGATACCTGGTTGTACGGTGAAGAAAGAAGTAGAGGAATCACTGTCAATGGAAGGAGATATATTATAGGCCCAGGACCATGTGGAGTAACTGTCCCAGATCTCTATGCCCCACACTGTGCATCCACAACAACATCCACTTATCAAATGAGCAATGCTGTCATTGTGTCCTCAATGTATGCGGCCATGTTTTTCATTACAGCAGGTCTGATTGGATTCACTTGCTTTTGCATCAGAAAGTAAGTATTGTGCATACTCCTCCCACAGAGCTAGACACAAAATATGCTCTCAGCTTAGTTTAATTATGTACCTTCTTTCATTAATCCCATCAGTTAAATAGTTGAATAAATATAGGGGCAATCTTTTAAAATTGCATGTGGCACATTCGTGCATGCTTACAACAATGCCATGCATTATGAATCTTCCTCAAGAGAATACATGTATTATGGACAATGAAAATTTGTAGCTCTGTGGATGAGTACAAAAATTGAATAGAAATGAATAAATAAATTTCCACCTTCTGCAGGAGCAAAAGTGCTGGAATAAGTGGACAATAGCCAATAAAGACTTGTGTGCAACTGAACAGATAGAGTGTGCATGTCAATGACTGTGAACCTTAAGTGAGATACGTACATGGCTTATTAATAAAGTATTATGAGTTGTGTTTTGAATGAGTATTGCATTGGATAAACAATTGTTCATGTTGTTAGCAGTGCATTACAGTGTAAATCTACAGAAATATATATCTTCGGCATGTATGACTAGGAAGCACCTCTGTAACACCACAAGCAATGAACTTGTAACTCAGAGGTCAAAGAACATTCCACGAGGCAGTCAACAGAACAGTGCATGGGTACAAAAATTATGAAAAATCTACAGCTAATGACAGAATACAGATAGGCAGCAAAAAATTGGGTAAATAAAAAATGATGCAAGAATTTATGAAAGACTAAATCATTTTGCACTGTTGTAAATGAAATATAATTTGCAATGACATGAAAGTCAATAGTAGGGCTATCGGCATTGTGTTTGCTTGTGTGTGTGTGTGTGTGTGTGTGTGTGTGTGTGTGTGTGTGTGTGTGTGTGTGTGTGTGTGTGTGCATGCATAAGTACTCTGTGCACGTATCTTGTGCATAGTGAAAGGTGTGACCTATACTGCCCTATAGCACTGCAGATTTCACATGAAATGCAAATACATTATTTGGACACTACCTTCATTACTACAACCACTAATCCTGTTGTTGTCGATGTCAGTCAGTTTGTATTTCACTTGTCATGGAATGATGTTGTTCTGTTCTGGTGGATGTTCTTTCGAACTGATGTGCATTTCCGCATAGAAACTTGTGTACCTTGCACAAACATTCTATTGCCAAGCTGCAACTGTAACAGATAACATTACAGTACTTGAACCCTGTACAGGTGCCGTAGTACAAATCTCCTACTGTTGTAGCAGGGCTTCCCAAATTGAATTGCAGAAATCCTCAGGTAATGGCATCCACATAAAGTGTACACACGCGGTATAGGGGGCACACTAACTGCAGCTTCACATATCACCGTAGCACCTAGTGGACATGCATATATTTAGTTGATTATGTAATAATGTACATGTTGTTATGGCTATGTCACAGCAAACAAGATGAACGAGCAAAATAGAGTAATGGGTAGTGTGTCTATATTACAGGGATTTGACCGTCAATAACTTCAAGCTAGGTCCGCAGGTGTTGTGCCCTGAGTAGCAAGCCCTGTGGTCAGTCTTACTCTTCTGATGGCAGTGAGTGATGGCCTCATGTAAGAGAGACTAGTACAACTGACAGCACAACCATGCCATCATCTTGATGTACATGTGCAGTTGTTGCAAACCTTAAACTTCACTTCCTTTCTTTATCTCTAAAGGTACATGAGCTACTGCACCTTGTTCCAGACAGGTACAGCACAGCCAGTGCATGACCAATGTAAGACACCTAATTGCTCGTTGTTCCCATTTACATGGGCTCACAGCAGTCTTCAACTGTACATGTATGATGTGTACCACACAACCTTAATTACTACGCTGTAAACTACAAGTCCTGTTGTGTCAGTCAGTTTGTGCTTCAATTTGTTAGGAATGAAGTTTTTATTTATTGTGAAGTGGTTGAGGCTTTCCGACTAAAGTGCATTTCCTTATGGAAATGGTAAACCTAGCAAAAACACAATACTGTTGCATCATAAAGGGTTGGTTCTCCAATACCAGCTTCACAACAGGAGCTACTGCACGTGTGTCTAGCAGTACAACAACATTGGATGCTCTGGTCTTCTTCAGGGCGAAGAAGACCAGAGCATCTGGTCGAAGCGTCGGCAAGGTTTTCAACCCTGTTGTGAAGCTAGTATTGGAGAACCAACCCTTTCTGATGCCTGAGCCAGCTGAGAAGCCCTCACTTCATTGATACTGTTGCAGAATACCATGCATCCAATGTTGTTGTACTGCTAGACACACATGCAGTAGCTCAAACATTCTATTGCCAAGCTGCAACTGTAACAGATAACATTACAGTACTTGAACCCTGTACAGGTGCCGTAGTACAAATCTCCTACTGTCGTGGCAGGGCTTCACAAATTAAATTGCAGAAATCCTCAGGTAATGGCATCCACAAAAAGTGTACACATGCGGTATAGGGGGCACACTAACTGCAGCTTCACATATCACTGTAGTACCTAGTGGACATGCATATATTTAGTTGATTATGCAATAATGCACATGTTGGTATTGCTATGTCACAGCAAACAAAATGAACGAGCAAAATAGAGTAATGGGAAGTACAGGTGTCTAAATTACAGGGATTTGACCGTCAATAACTTCAAGGTCCACAGGTGTTATGCCCTTAATTGCTAGCATGCCCTGTGGTCAGTCTTACTCCTCTGATGGCAGTGAGTGATGGCCTCATGCAAGAGAAAAGCACAACTGACAGCACAACCTTGCCATCATCTTGATGTACATGTGCAGTTGTTCTTTTTGTGAGTAATTCATGATGCAAACCTTAAACTTCACTTCCTTTCCCTTATCTCTAAAGGTACATGAGCTACTGCATGTGTGTCTAGCAGTACAACAACATTGGATGCATGGTATTCGGCAACAGTATCGTGTTTTTGCTAGGTTTACCATTTCCATAAGGAAATGCACTTTAGTCGGAAAGTCTCAACCATTTTACAATAAATAAACACTTCATTCCTAACAAATTGAAACACAAACTGACTGACACAACAGGACTTGTATATAGTTTACAGCGTAGTAATTAAGGTTGTGTGGAACACATTACACGTGTACAGTTGAAGACTGCTGTGAGCCCATGCAAATGGGAACAACGAGCAATTAGGTGGCCTACATTGGTCATGGAGTATCAGCATTCACCGCCTGTACTGAACTTGTGTGGGAGGGGGCAGTAGCAATTGTGTCACAAACAATATTAATATGGGCAACAAATGGCCTTCCTTAAAGTTAGATGGAGGTATTTTATAAGAACGCACTTTAGTGTAATTTAAAGGGCTGAAAATTTATGCATGAAGAAAAGCAAAAAAGACAGTTATGTGTGCTAAACAGAGTAAGGAAGATGTTACAAACAGATGGAATAAAATAAGGTACGTACCAACAGTTATAATTATATCAAATATATCCTTGTACAGGTATGCAATACAAATCATGTCAGCTTATGTAGAATGGGATTGTTCCTTTGGTGACTACTGACAACATACCCTTAGCATTGAATTCAGTGTTATGTAATTACGTTATATGGCAACAACATGGCAAGTGCAATATACTAGCTGACTATACAAGGAGGGAGCTGGAGATGGTGAAGAAGAGACAGGAGGAGTGGAAGGAGGATCGGAACGGATGGCATTGAGAGATGTGCTGGGAGATTGTTTGAAGGTGTTATAGAGGAATATGGCCCAGAGGAAGACCTAGATTATGATGGCTGGTCTATTTTAGAATAGTACTTATGGGCCTAATCTGTTCTTTGTTTAGCAGTGCCCATGCAGTTACTTTGGACGTCCTCCTGTCTTGGAGACATGTCTTGTCTGTGTCATGTATTGATTGATTTGGTTGACAATGACAAGAAGGTGGCATCTTGTCCTTTAGTTGTGAATTCAAAATGATTGAAAGGGATTGCATCCATTTTCTACAAGTACCACCAATCAATACAGGTTGAGTTGTGTGCACTTTAGTGCATTGTGAAGACTCTTATTATATCACTGCTCTTACTCATCTGCATTAATTTCTACACTGTGTATACTGGAGAACCACAACAGCCTTCTGTATACATGAAATTTACACCACCCTTATTAATTATCACAGCAATTATAACCCACAGTCCTGTTGTCAGCCAGTGTTGTTTCAGCATGTCATGTGGAATAAGTGGTTTCTGCAGCTGTTTACTGCAGTTGAAGTGTTTTCCAAACCATATGATGTGTACTTCCATAAAGAAAGTTGTACACCTAGCATAAACACTATTGTTCTGTTGCAAATTGCCATTGGGACGACTACCAAACAGTGTCCAGATTACTGAATTTGAAGACAACTTTTCAACAGACAAGACTGTAAGACAATGAAATTTCAATGACAAGACAAGATTCAAGTAACGCATGCAAGATATTGCCAAAAGTTGCATGGATCATCAGACTCAATTTTCATACTATTAACAAGACCTATCATCTTTAACTGTGTCTCTTTTGTACCATATATTACAACTGCATGCTACTATGCATTATTAATGTTGAAATTCAATTCTGAACTGTATTTTGAATTTGGCTTCATATATATATACCAGTAGCCAATTGAATCAGTCAATGAAGCCACACTCAAATCTGGTGTGAGAATTCAGGGCAATGCTCACGTACACCAGAAGATCACACTCAAAACTTAGAGCACTCACTGTATGTAGCAGCCAATTCACACGCACACCAATTAACAGTGCATGTGATCGTCACACAAAGTTTCTAGCCATGTATAGCTATACCTAATGTTACTGTGCTGCCACATGTATGTACACATGCACATGCATGTACTATAGTACACTGTAGCACATGATGGTAGAAGAGAAAATTCCTGTAAAACCTATAGCTCAAACACATTTGATTTGAAACTTATCATAATTTATTCAGAACTATAATAAACCAGTTGCAGCTTACTATACTATAGAATTTTCAATTTAGATAACACCCAACAGAAAAGCAGAATAAATTATACGGACCCACTTCCTGTTAGATTTAAACACTATAAGAGAGCACTGCACAGCATAAATGGGCAGTTCCAGTGAAATCCGTGGAGTTGAGAGAGAGAGCGGCAAAGGTGCATCAAGTACTTATTTTGGAAATTTATGCTATTAAGTATGTTTTGTCATTTATGTATGTGTACTTTTCTGGCTTATTCATCTAGTAGGCAAATACTAAGCATTTATATTGAATATAAATGATATTATAACAATTCTTCATTGTTTCTCTAAAGGTTTAACTTTAAACTGGTGCAATTGAGTTGTTATGATGCTGGGAATGTTTCTCACTACAACAGTATTGCTGTCTGCAATCACAGGTACTGGACATGGAAATGTTGTATGCATGTCTATAACACCCCTTCTACAGCCAATGACATGAAAGATTTACTGCAGATTGAATCCAGATTTTGTTCATATAAAAGGGGTAAAAGAGTCCATCCCCTTATTTCCCTAATGCAGCTGCCCAGGAGAATCATGCTCATAATCTTCAAGCTGTTCACAACGCCACTCATGTCACAGTCTCTTGGGACATTGTGGATGGATACTACAGCTCCAGCTATATATACTACTTCCATTTCTTTTACCAATATGGCTCCTCTACCAGGTCACTGTACATCCCATACAGATCTGCAACTTGGAATATCATCAATAATGATACCACCACCTTTATGTACACCACTTCTTTGGAGAACTTCAATGAAGAAGAATACATCATGTGGGTTAGAGTGTACCGAAGTGGCCTACTGAACCCCAGTGTGGTGAATACAGCAAAACAGTTGGTGACATTTAGTAGGTTACACTACATTATATAGCATGCTCACTTGGGTTGCAACTTAATTGAACAGGTGTACATTGCAAATGCTTTGTGATATTTTGCCATGCCAATTTCTACAGATATTCCAATGCAAGAGGTAATTCTTGAATTTAAAATACATTTTTGGCCTACTCAAACCTGCTCTGACTTTGTTGTGAGTTGCTTGTAATTGTTTTGCTATATACTGGCCTCACTTGCTCCAATAATATACAAATTGTAGCTTGAAAATATGCTCTATTAATGCAGGGAGCAACAACCTCTATCAGCACCCAAGTTAGCAGAGAAGTGTACTGGACGCTCTTTAAGAGCTGTCGCTGTGCTTTGCCATATGACTTTACAGTGGAAGATGACTACTTCACCTGTGCAAGTGGCTATGTCATCTACAGAGCTAGACTGTCCACTGTTGAAAACATCACATTAGATATGATGGCTCTAAAGAATAGCCTAGCTGATTGGCTACTGGGAGGAGATGAGAACAGAGCAATCTCCCTCAACGGAAAGGGATATTTCATTGGTCCAGGGCCCTGTGGGCTGACCATTCCAGATCTCCATGCTCCACATTGCGTATCTTTAGTTGCTGCTGTGAATCTCAATCAAGACAACACTGCAGCCATCACAGTGACCTCCGTTTTAGCTAGCATGTTTTTCATTCTTTCCATAGCACTCATTGGATACATAAATGTTCTCAGTAGAAAGTAAGTTGCACTAGACAAACTATATATAATTGGCCTGTATGAGCAGAACGCTATGCCTGGGTACATTGCTAATAGCCAGGATGCTGCTACTAGGTCAGGACCCATTTCAGTTTATGATATACAAGCATGCAGTATGTTACAGGTGGGACTTTGTATGCAGCTCAAAGTACGTACATATATGACTGTACAACAAACTCACTACAGCTTCACACATTCTGTCTGTATTCACAGGACTGCAAGAACCCCTCCAGCAGAACAGAAAGCAGCAAAAGAGACTGTCACAGTCAAACCACAAACGTTTGAACAGACTTGCACTGACAAGCAATTGGAGGATCCCCGTTACTATTCTGATCCAGATAAGATATACACTGAAATGGATGATTTTTATCTATAATACAGTAATTACAAGGGTTGTTTTAGTGTAAACTAGAATACATACAGTACATACGTGTTCACTACATTTCTCCTTGAAAACAAAGACATACTTTACCATGTATAATATACATCAGTGTGCCACTGCAAGTGTTCATTACAAGGCGGTCATGTCAATGCACTCACTCACAATGATTGAGAAGCATGATTATTAGTAAACAATGATGTTCCAATGCAAACAGTTTGGCTATGTTGCTAATATGCACGATGGCTGTGACTGGTTGTGCACAGTGTTTTTTAGGTCAGTTGACCCTGATTGGACGGTTGCAACTGGTTGTCAGTAAATCATAGTCAAACTAGACACTTCCCCTTGGAGCAGAAATGTCCATGCCCTTAAGTCCTTGGTCTCAAATTGCTCGAATAAGTCTGTCTTTTCCTCCATTTGCCACTGCTTGAACCTGACTTGCTGTCTTCATGTGAGTAAGCATGTATGCGTGCATGAATGCATGCATGCATGTGTGCACATGTGTGCGTAAGTGTGTGTGTGTGTATATGTGTGTGTGTGTGTGTGTGTGTGTGTGTGTGTGTGTGTGTGTGTGTGTGTGTGTGTGTGTGTGTGTGTGTGTGTGTGTTGTGTGTGCGTGTGTGTGTGTGTGTGTATGTGTGTGTGTGTGTGTGTGTGTGTGTGTGTGTGTGCATCTGTGCAACGTATGTCCATGTGAGTGCATGTGTGAACATGCAGTTCATGTGAAGTGAGTGATGATGGAGCATTTTGTATATTTGCATTTCCCATGTACACATATTCTCACATTAATTTTGTTTGACTTGCATATCTGCCTGACTCTAATGGGATTTCTCACGAACTACAAAATGCATTACATGTACCACACTACCTTCATTACTACAACCACTAATCACAACTCCTGCATGTTGTTGTCAACATCAGTCAGTTTGTATTTCAACTTGCCATGGAATGAAGTGTTTCCATGCATACAATGTAGGTAGATGTTTTTTCCGACTAACATGCATTTCCATATGGAAACCTGAACACGTAGCACAAACACTCTATTGCAAAGCTGCAAAGTAGCAGCTAACATTACTGCTGTGTATATGTAGTATAGTAAATATGTAGTATGCAGTATACCTTTAGTGATGAAGGAATATATATTATGGGCAAAAACAAACCACGGTACGGTGTGGCTGTTGACTATAGAGTAACTTTATCCTTGTTAGACCTTCTCCCTTTGCACAGCCTTCTCATTGGTAAAGCAGCAGTATAGCAAGCATGAAATTAGAGCATAACATTACGTATATTATATCTTTTATATGTCATTGAAAACAGGACATGCAAAGCATAGTTAGAAGAGACCCAATGAATTTAAGATTACAAATATAGTATAGCTGAAAGGGAAGGAAAGCATTGTTAGTTAATGATCCCCATAAGGGGTGCACAATAATAATCTAATAATGTTGAGTGAAATTGTTTGGTGTATAAAAATTACATGGCTCAGTAGAGTCCCTCAGGCTCAGAGTCTCTTGATTTGATAGAGGCTCATAGCTGCGATATTCAATAGATCATGTAAATGATGAGCAGTACTGCAGCTTTAATAAACGATGGAGGAGCAGGACGTTTCTGCCCGGGGGTCTTTGTCAACTGCTTAAAGTGTCAGAGTCTCTTGGTAATTCATAAATGTTAAGTAATCATTTATACAAGGTGTTGTGTCAACATGCTGCATGTACAACAGCACTTCACACTCACTGGTACCTCTCTGCTTTGTTGTGCAATTATGTATCCCACTGACTACCAGAAGAAAACTGTTACATAAGATTCTACTGTTCGCCACCACTTCGTTTCATTACTCTGATCATCTACAATATGCATCCAAATTTCACAGGACTACTATATTTTCATGAATTTCATGAGTTAGCTCACACTCCCATAAATTAACATGCATGCATGCCACTACTGTCACTAGTCATTTAGGGGGAAGCCAAGGCTTTGCAAAAATGGACTGTGGAAATCCTCAGGCACAGGGCACCCTCAAAATATTGTGGTATAAGGGGCACACTTACCAGCTTGACATATCACCATACGTGGCGTATAATATTATAGTGGATTTGCATTCACCCTATAATGTGCATTCTTGCTATTATAGTGACATAACTCTTCCTTCCCCTCAAACATTATGTATATACAAATATTAGTTCATTTTAGTTGATGTTGGAATGATGTACATGTGATAATGGACACTGCAAAACAATATGAATGAGCAGAGAATAATGGAAAATATAGGTGTTCAAATCACATGGATGTGACACTCAGTAACTTCAAGGTCCATAGCAGTTGTGCCTCTTGCTAGCATATGCATGCCCTGTCATCAGTCTTACGTGACGCATGGCAGTGAGAGATGACATCAAGAAAGAAATGCATAGTTGACAGCACTGCCATGCCATCACCTTGTAATGTCATTCCCTTTTGTGAGCAATCAATGAGCCACAAACTACCCTTCTGTTCCCTTGTCTCTAAAGATGAACTATTGCATGTGTGTTCAACAACATTGTGCCCCGGTGGCATTCAGTAAATGCTTTTGCTAGCTTTACCATTTCCATAAGGAAATGCACTTTAGTCGGAAAGCCTCAACCAGTTTACAATAAATAAACACTTCATTCCTAACAAATTGAAGCACAAACTGACTGACACAACAGAACATGTTGTTTACAGTGTAGTAATTAAGGTTGTGTGGTACACATCATACGTGTATACAGTTGAAGACTGCTGTGAGCCCATGCAAATGGGAACAACGAGCAATTAGGTGCCCTACATTGGTCATGGAGTATCAGCATTCACCGCCTGTGCTGAACCTGTGTGGGAGGGGGCAGTAGCAATTGTGTCACAAACAATAATGGCAATAATTGACATTCCTTGAAGTTAGATACAGGGGTTTGCCCCAGTTGGAGGTTTGCGTGTAACATATATAGGCATGCACTGTAATGTAATACAGTGGAACCTGCCCAAGACAGCAACCTGTGAGTCTGTTCTGATTGACCTTTATAGGGAGGTGGCTGCTCTACGGAGGTAGTTTGCATTACTTTAGTGCTAGCTATTTGGGACCAGTGAGGCTGGCTGCCAAACACAGTGACCATATAGACAGGTTCCACTGTATAAGGCACTGAAAAAGCATGAAAGTAAAACATGCAGCTATATAAACAGTTACATGTGCTGGACAGAGTAAGGAAGTTATGTAATAGCTGCATGGAAGAAAGTGAAATACCACTAGCTATTCAGTATCCTTCCACAGGTACAAGCAATACAAATCATGACAAGTACATACCACCAATTAGCTTGGTTGTGCATGTACGTACACTTTTAAATGTGATGTGAATACATTAATTATTTTATCAATGCTTTTGTACCAGTCTGTAATTATATTACTCTGCAGTGCATACTTTGGAATCACAGCAGTGTTCTATAATTATACATGACGTGTACACCACCCTTATAATTATCGCTACCACCATCACCCACAGTCCTGTACTGTTGTTGGCAGTCAGTTTGTTTTTCAATTTGTCATGGAATGAAGTATTTCTGCATGCAGCTGTTTACTGCAGTTGAAGTGTTTTTCAAACCATATGATGTGTATTCCCATAAGGAAAGTTGTACACCTAGCGTAAACACTATTGCTCTGTTGCAAAGTGGTAACTACCTAACTGTACTGTGCTACCACAATGACATTATGCACATGCACATATAATAGAGGTGCTATATTAATTATACTGTAGCTGATGGCAGAAATGAAAACACCTATAAACTACGTGCAAACATCATTGAATTAAAACTAATCATACTTGGAACTATGTAATACCAGTTGCAGCTTACTGTACTATAGAGCAGAGCAGAATAAATTATAATTATATGGCCCCACTTCCTGTTGGGTTCAAACACTATAAGAGAGCACTGCACAGCATAAATGGGCAGTTCCAGTGAAATCCGTGGAGTTGAGAGAGAGGGGCAAAGGTGCATCAAGTACCATCCTTAGACATTTATACCATTATGCATACTTATATGTTATATCACTTACATTCATCTAATGTTCTGATTCATTCATCTAGCAGGCATTACACTAGATAGTTACTTAACAAAAATAGTATTTATTTATATTATGACAATTCTCTATTGTTTCTACAAGGAGTGGAAAGTTAACTGAAGCAACTACATTGTAATGGCAATGGGTGCTCTCCTCACTACAGCGCTAGCAGTACTGCTGTCTGCATCCCTCACAGGTACTTGATCTCTAAATGTTGTGTACTGCTACTCTGCTTACATTTGAGTCCAACACCTGATTTTCCTTACAGTTGCCCAGGAGAAACACGTTCGTAATCTCCAAGTTGATCAGAACAGCACTGATGTCACAGTCTCCTGGGACATTGTGGATGGATACTACAGCTACATATACTACTTCCGTTTGTATTACCAATATGGCTCTTCTACCAGGTCACTATACATTCCATACAGATCAACAACTTGGAATATCATCACTAATGATACCACCACTTTCATGTACACCACTTCTTTGGAAAACTTTTCTGAGAAGGAAAACATCATGTGGGTTACTGTTTACCGATATAGCCGACTGGTCCCTAGTGTTGTGAATTCTGCAAAACAATTAATTACATTGGGTAAGTACTACAGAGTGTACAATTCATTTGGCAGTTTAATTGACATTTGTATATTGGAAGATATTCTGTGTAAAACTTTACTATATTAATTGCACAGATTTACCAGTGCAAGAGATATTTCTTGAATATCAAGTACATTTTTGGCATACTCAAACCTGCTCTGACTTTGTTGTGAGTTGCTGGTGAATACATTAGCTGTGATGGCCAGACTTGCTTCAATAAAATTAATGTTTATCAAATTATAGCTTAAAATTATGCTTAATTAATGCAGGGAGCATCAACCTCCATCAGCAGCCAAGTTAGCAGAGAAGTGCTCTGGCTACTTTTTAAGAGTTGCCGTTGTTCTTTGCCATATGACTTTACAGTGGAAGATGACTACTTCACTTGTGCAAGTGGCTATGTCATCTACAGAGCTAGACTGTCCACTGTTGAAAACATTACATTAGATCTGACAGCTCTAAAGAATAGTCTATCCAACTGGTTTTTGGGAGGAGATGAGAACAGAGCAATCTTCCTCAATGGAAAGGGATATTTCATTGGTCCAGGGCCCTGTGGGCTGACCATTCCAGATCTCCATGCTCCACACTGTGTATCCTTAGCTGCTGCTGTGAATCATAATCAAGACAACACTGCAGCCATCACAGTGACCTCCGTTTTAGCTAGCATATTCTTCATCCTTTCCATAGCACTCATTGGATACATAAATGTTCTCAGTAGAAAGTAAGTTGCGCTAGACAGACTAGTCTGCAAGTCTAGGCAGAGCTCCATGCTTGGGTACATAGCTAATAGCCAGGATGCTGCTACTATGTCAGGAGCCATTTCAGTTTATGATAATACAGACATGCAGTACATATGTTGCAGGTGGGACTTTGTATGCAGCTTTCAATGTATGCATATACAACAAGCTCATCCACTGCTTCACACATTCTGACTGTATTCACAGGACTGCAAGAAACTCTTCAGCTGAACAGAAATCAGCAAAAGAGACTGTCACAGCCAAACCACATGTACTTGAACAGACCTGCACTGACAAGCAGTTGGAGGATCCCCGTTACTATTCTGAACCAGAAGAGATATACACTGAAATGGATGATTTTTAACTATTTTGTAGTAATTACGAGTGTTGTTTTAGCGTGAGCTTTTAAACATTAATGTGTGTTCACTACATTACTCTTTGAAAACAACAAAGACATCCTTTACCATGTATTCAATAGTGTGCCACTGCAAGTGTTCATTACAAGGAGGTCATGATCATATGCATGCACTCACTCACAATGATTGAGAAGCATTATTAAACAATGATGTTCCAATGCAAACAGTTTGGCTATGCTACTAATATGCATTAATACGTACGATTGCTGAGAATGGCTGCACACGGTCGTTTGGGTCAGTTGTCCGTTCTAGATGGCCGCAGTCAGTAACCAGTAGCTTATAGTCAAACTATTCAATTTCCTTTTGGGGTAATGATTCCCACGTGCACTGCTTGAACCAGACGTGCTGTCACTATGTCAGTAAACATGTGGTACATACATATAGATGTGTGCATGAATGCGAAAGTGTGCGAGTGCATGTGTGTGTGTGAATGTGTGTGTGCGTGTGTGTGTGTGTGCGTGTGCGTGTGTGTGTGTGTGTGTGTGTGTGTGTGTGTGTGTGTGTGTGTATTGTACTGTGCTGCTAATGATAAGAGTAAAGAGTATCACATTTGTTACGGTAGTGATAGGAAGCCTATGACTTGGCTGTTCTGTTAGTGATCCTAACACTGCAGATTATCACATGAATTACAAAACATTATATTATAAGTAGTACTGCCGGCATGCATTATTATGTCTGTACTATTATGACTGAGTTATAATGAACCTGAGCGCAATATTTACATATGGCAATGATTAAGTGAACAGCATGGACATTTCAACATACAGAGAAGGGGGGGGGGGGGGGAACCAAACCAAGCTATTGTGGTGTGTAGGTTATTGTGCATATACAGATCTCTAGCTGTAGGTTGTGCATGAAACTGTGATGAATTCAAACAGAGCAACAGTAGCAGTATGTGATGCATGCAAGAGTGCCATACAGAGTGAGCACTGAGCACTGCTGTGGCACACACAGCACAAAATAGCTAGATATTTTCATAATGGAGTGTAATCACTTGCAATGCGTTATTATGCTATGCATGATTGTATAATGATAGTGCACATGTGCATGTCACACTATCTGTGAGTGACATGTGTTCATTGATTTCTCCTGCCACGCATGCAGTGAGCGATTTAAATCCCTTTGAATTGTTGTTGTTGCATGCGCATGACCTGAACAGTTATTACATGGAGATATTCATATACGTATATAGTTGCATGGAGTAAGTGAGGATGGACGAAGGATGCAGATAGGAAAGGTAATGAAATACTGGATAAGCACTAACTGGTAGGGTACAGTACCTATAGCAAACCAATCCAGACCCAAGGTGAACCAGAAGATGCTCAAGGCAAAGCGGGTTAGCACACCATTTAAAGTTGCAATGTCTGTCTGTGTACTTATTAGCAAGTGCCCATAAATATATACATTGTAGCTGCACAAAATTTAATTCATGTGTGTATATAGAAAGCTATTTCATGGCCATGTTAGTGTAACTAATATTATAGCAGTCGTGCACACCTTTCACACACTATGACAATTACCCAGGAAATCCCTGGTCAGTCAGGTTCTATTTATAATACAATTCTCTAATTGTTTCCACACGCAAGTGGGTAGGCACATATATTAATTCCATTCTTACATGCTGATCAGATGCAATTTCTGCACACTGTGTGAATGTTCAATGCACTCAAACAGATTGCCCCACAGCGGCCCGCATCTCATTCTGTTTGATAATTTTACTAGTTAGGTAGACCAATTCACTCAGTTCTACGTTATAAACATTAATGAACACAATGTATAGGGTATTATACATGACACAATTACTAAATCATTTATAGCAAATCATGGTCCTTTCTGTGCACTATATACAGCTAGTTGTATAGACATGGGTGGATATGTATGTACATTGTTGAAGAGGGTGCAGCACAACTTAGGACTGCAGCGCTAATGGAATCTGCAGGGCTTCCTATCTGTATTAATTAGATAGCTGCACTGAAACCATGCAATAGATTTGTTGGGCCATAAATATTACACATCAGGGGCGTACTGTGGTTAGTTCCAGTTGGGCTAGCAGATTCTAAGGCGTCTGAAACGGTTTACATGGTAGGTGATTATGAATGTTAACACAATGACATTATATGCTTGCAGTGCTGTTGAGGGCCACAGAGCAGCAGGAATGATTTCTGCTATGTATAAGACCTGACTCACATCTTGGGGAAGCGCTGCATTAATGTAGTCCCTTGCTACAGATGGCTAATCTCCATCCTCTGTTTCTTGTGACAACAGTTGTCCTGCTATGTGGAGCACTCACAGGTGAAGAAGTTTCATCCATACTATGCTTATGTGAATGCACACTACAAACTTAATACCATAATTATGTTCAATCTAAACACCTACAGATGCCCAAGATGCTATTCGAAACTTCCAAGTAGCCAACAGGAACAGCACCCACATCACCTTCTCCTGGGACATTGTGGATGGCTATTACACCTCCACCTACATTAACTACTTCTACATTTACTATAGGGAGAGATCTGGTTACCTTGGCTATCGTTCCCAATTTGGCTCTATTTCTTACTCTGACAGCAATGTGAATGGAGCTTCCTTTCAATACACCACAACTGTGACCAGCTTCTCTACTTATGGACAATACCTCATGGCAGTCTATGTGTACAGGTCTGGACTTACTCCACCTGGAACGTATTCTGATGAAATTTATGTTGAAGTAGGTAAGTCACCACTTGTGATGCAAATGTTGATATCGAAGCACATTAGTGTTATCCATCCTCTTCACATTAATTCTTACACAAACAGTATAAGTGCATAATTATAATACTTGCTCTAAACCTTACATTACAATGCATATAATTATACTTGCTCGTAGGAAGGCAAATCTCCATTGAAGTGAACATACAGCTTTGGCCTACTCAAACATGCCACGATTTCACTGTGAGAATCTCATGCTGTTATAGTATTACTAATGCTATGCACAGACACACCAGCTGCAACACCCGGCCCATTGGAGAACTTCAGAACCAATATTAATGACTTAATTCTCTACTACTTGTACAGGCACAGTCAACTGACATTTCTAGTGCAGTACTGAATGAGGTGTACTGGGGCATCAGAAAGTACTGCCAGTGCGCTTATCCATATTTCCAATACATCCGTGTGCACAATGGCTACTTCACCTGTGCTGCTGGGGGCTATGTCACCTTCAGGGCCAACCTTCTTTCAACTAGTACCACAGCTGATCCTGCAACATTGAAGAGTACCTTGACCAATTGGCTGCGTGGACAAAATACAGACAAAACAATTACCATTTATGGAAGGAGGTACTCTGTGGAGCCAGGTCCATGTGGAGTGACAGTACCACAACTCTATGCCCCAACATGCAGCATACCTGCAGCCACGCAATCCATGGCAGTGTCTTCATCCACTCCAGCAACTCCTACTCAGGATAACCTTGCTGTGATTGTGGCCTGTGTGTTTGCTGTCATGTTCTTCATCTTGGCTCTTGGACTCATTGGATACATACTAGCAGCCAGAAGGTGAGAGAGCATTTTCATCAGCTACACACATGAATGCTACATTGGTGAATGTGGAGTTATGATTCTTACAATTGTTCATTCTACCATTCACATACTACATATACTATTCTACCATTCATGTACTACAGGCGTCAAACTACCCGTTCTACAGGTGCAAGGGTAGCCAAGAAGGCTACTAGACCCAGCACAGCTCCAGCCCAAGCCACTACTAGGAGGGAGCAACCTCAGGATGAGATATACACAGAGATGGATTATTTCTAACCTACAATGTGTGCAATGTAAGGTGTACTTTGAACTTAATACTTGCAACCAAATCATCATTGTATTCTTTTACCTTAATGCAGTATGCATTGTGCAGATATCTACAGTATTAGCAAATTCATCACTCCCATTAACTCATGCACATGCAATGAATATAAGTTGTTGACTGCTATGTGGCTGCACAATGCATGGCCCTTGGGAAATACATACTATCAGTGTGCTTACAGCTACCCAGTCATTAATGACATTAGAGTGCATGACTAACAGGTATTTCAAAAGCAGTACAAATGGCTATAATATGTTACCTTTAGAGCCCACATGCACTCAACTGATGTTACCACCGATCTGGCTTCTTCCTTTAAGAAAACCTTGATTACTTGTCTGCATGGGCAAGTGAACACAATTAAATATAACACCATTTATGGAAAGGATTATTCGTTAGAGCCCGTTTCATGTGGGGTAACTGTATGTACCACACCTTAGGTGTGGTGCGTTCCTCTATATGTCACAGGATACAACACAACTATATGCAGCCACTCAGACTGGGTTGGCATCCCAACCCACACCAGGATGGAAAACTACTGCCATCATTGTGGCTTCGTGTCTGCTGCCATGTCTCTGGGACTCAATGAATACTAACTGGCTACCATGCAGGAGGTGAGAAGAGTTCTCATCAGCTATACATACAGAACAAATGGTAGGTAAAAGCTGAAATATGTATGATTGTGCATTGTGCCATTTACAACAGACATTAAAATCGAGCTCTTCATTATACAGGTGCAAGGTGGTCAGAAATTCCTCTGCTTCACAGGGGCAGTCAACGGGCATAAATAATGCAGTACAGAATGAGGTGTACTGGGGAATCAGAAAGTATTGTCAGTGCACCTATCTCTACTTCCAATACATTCGTTTGAACAATGGCTACTTCACCTGTGCTGCTGGGGGCTATGTCACCTTCAGGGCCAACCTTCTTTCAACTAGTACCACAGCTGATCCTGCAACATTGAAAAGTGACCATCGGCTGCATGGACAGGGTACAGACAAGACAATTACCATTTATGGAAGGAGGTACTCTGTGGAGCCAGGTTAACGTGGAGTGACAATACCACACCTTTATGCACCCACATGCAGCACACCTGCAGCCACTCGATCCATGGCAGTGTCTTCATCCACTCCAGTAACTCCTACTCAAGAAAACATTGTTGTGACAGTGGCCTGTGTGTTGTTGCTGCCATGTTCTTCATCTTGTCTCTTGGACTCATTGGATACATAATAGCGGCGAGGAGATGAGAGAGAGTATTCTCATCAGCTACACGCATATGCATGAATGCTATAATGTTAAGTGAAAAGTAGAGATTACATGATTATGATTCTTATATTTATTCCACCATTCACGTACTACAGGCGTCAAACTACCCGTTCTACAGATGCAAGGGTGGCCAAGAAGACTACTAGGCCCAACACAGCTCCAGCCCAAGCAGCTACTAGGAGGGAGCAACCTAAAACGCATGCTAAACAAGAGTGTGAATTAGAGTCCCGTTATTATCCTAATCAGTATGAGATATACACTGAGATGGATGACTTCTAACCTACAGTGTGTGCAATGTAAGGTGTGCTCTTAACTTGATGCTTGCAATCAAATCATCATTGTACTGCATTGTGCAGTATGCATTGTGCAGGTATCTACAGTATTGGCAAATTCAATATAGCAATCGCATTAACTCATTCAGCATACATGCATGATAGTATTAGTCTGCCACTCATGAGATCTGGATGTCATCGTGTGTGCATGTGGAGTGAGCTCCAGGTGATGGAATAGGAGAAGAATTGTGGAGGACCTGTAGCAGAATAGCTACCCCTCACCCTCCCACCCCCCTCTACTCCACACCCCCAGGTTGATAACAAAAGGCTTGCAATAGCTGACTTTGCCCTGTATCGGTGCTTGCTCTGTATTGGTTAGACTGATTCTCATGCCTTAGTCAATAGGCAGTGTCCTGCCAGATGAGCACCCTTCTGCACCTGTTCATGCACCATTGCTACATGTAGCACAAAAGCATTTTGTAGTCTCGCGGGGCCAGACCCTATTCTTCCGGTCTTGCATAACCCACCAGCTGCAAGGCGCGCACTTGTGTAATACTGGAAAGGGTCTGGCCCCGCAAGACTAAGTCATTGTGTACATGTGTGGCATGGGGTTGCCCTATATGCGTAAGAAATATGCATGGCACATGCCTAACACATTGGCTATAGCAGAGCAGTGGTGGCCCTGAAAAGAGCACATACAGCCACCTTTAACCCTTGAAGAACCCATATTTGGCAACAGGCCATCCTGTGGAACTCACCAAGGCTGAGGTGCATGTCTGATTCCCATCATACACCATGCACCAATTGATGGCTCTTGGAGGAGCTCACAAATACAATGTGACCCAAACTTACACAAGGAGAGAGGTACCTTGCCTTGTAATCAGCACTTTCGAATCAGAGTGATTACAGTAGTAAACAGCAAACATATAATAGTGACTGTCTAATACTTTAGTTTGTACTATATATATGCTAGAATTCAGACTCTAATAATTATCTTTTATTATAATTATATCATGGCTCATTTCACTAACATATCCATCACATCATCTTTTGTCTATGCCAATTGCATAAACATTAACTGCTCAATTTAGTTCTTTCTTCAATCATTCACAATGAAGGTTTCAGCTACCAGTGCTCAGAATTGTGGACTTGGTTATAGTGTGAAGGATTCAATTGAAATCTGTTGTTACCAATAAATTATGTTCCCTTATACACTGTAATTTGTCAACTAATGATGTTTGCCTGTAGACTATTAGAGTTCATTGTAGCTTAGTGCACACTAGCCAGAATTAATAATAATTATTCAGGTGCTTTGGTGACATTACAGTCACCTTCATCAGTGAATGTGAATCAGTGAACAGTGATCAGCGATCAGTGAATCAGAGTTATGGAACCAATATTGTATAGTAGGCAGTACTCTGTCTAAACTTGTATAGCCAAGTCTGTCTACACATGCTCATCTGCAGTATTTCTCAAAGCCACACAGTGCAATCATCATACAGGAGTCAATTTGTGGTTAGGGTGGAGCCATCAATTATTATGTGTTTGGGTGAAAGTGAAGTAAAATAAGTGATACACACAGGAACATAACAATGATGTGGCAGTACTGGTAGGGCATCCTAGTCATTAATAACTATTGCTGACTGTTGCAACTGGCTACTCATTAATGAGTAGTTAATATTCACCCCCCAGCTTTCATTATACGAGATAAACAAATGTATGCTAACACTATAATAGAATAATACTATAATTTTTTTCATTACAATCCCCTGATGACAGACACAGCAAATAATAAATACATAGGCACACATGCGCACTGCCTTACATGCTTAGAGTACAACAATAGTCGAGTCAAATATATTGTTAAAGGGTATATGTGAGTGGGTATACTATAATACTATAATAGTATAATACTATAATAGAGTGTACAGTTGCTTCTATCGACTGTATTAACTACTGCTAGCAATCCTCTGTCAGTTGCATTGTGTTTACAGGTTGGTACGTACGGTATGTACAAGAGCATTCCTACTAATTGATGCAAGTTTTATTTCTGAATCATTCAGTTATTACTATCACAGTGCTTAAACCTGTGATGAAAAGAAGGCTTATATATTGCTGCATGCTTCTGTTTCAGACTAAAGTAATTATATTGTTGACTGATTGTGCTTCCTATAATTGGAGAACTAACCTCTTTCTAACAGCAAATGTAAACAAAGTAAGTACAGATCATGTCTACTGCATAATGATTATAATTATAATTATTCATCTGCATGGCAAAGAGACATTCATAACCTAAAGATGCTAATGCTATCAAACTCTCCCTTTCATTCCCTCATCACTCAAGGTGTTCTATAATTGTGTACGGCAGTGTAGTAATCAACACTACATAGTTGGCAAGTGCCAACAGCACAATATTTGTGCTAGGCACACAGGTTTCCATAAGGAAATGCACTAAAGTAAAAACAAACTCATCCTGCAGTACACAAAACACTTCATTCTGTGGCAATTAAGTTGAAAGGCAAACTACTAAGAGGACTACTTGTTAAAAGGGTTGCAGTAATAATTATAGGCACTGTGATGTATGTTGTGACTGCTGTGAGTCCCAAATGAGAACATGTATACACCGCATGAATAGCTGCATAGTCAAGGATATCCTACATTGGTCATGGAGTATGCATACTGGCATACACTGAATTCACTTTTCTATTATGCAAGTCCAATACATACGTATATATTAATCATAAAATGACAATTTGATATGAAAGCAAATTTAAATAACCATTATACAGGAACATGCAGAACACCAATTACTGTGTAAAACAGCTTGATCAAAACAGGGTTTGAAACTTTGCCAGTCAATTGATGTTTCATATCCAGCTTGGATCAAGCTGGTAATTGGAGAACTATATTGAAGTGATATTCCTTTACCATGCCTATATATAGCCAGCTGAGAAGCCCTCACTTCATTTGCACTATACACTGGCAATGCTGATCCATAGCATTTTGGCTAAATCAACACACAAGCTGGTGATGTACAAATCTGCAGTGGTGTATGTTTTCATGCATTTATTGTTTTGTCCTATTACATACTATAGTGCATACTGTATTTGGCATGTCATGAATTGCTGCAGGGGTTATACCAGCTATACATTCCCTGCTCCTGATAGTGATGTAGTACAGTATATAGCTATGTCTAGTGCCTTCCAATGCTCATGGCCAATGCAAGATAGTTTGAATGACTATGAACACCAGAGTCACAGCCATCTATTATGCAACACCCCACTGTATAAGTAGCTACAGCCAATAATCATTAGTCCTGTTGTTGCCATGCAGTCAGTTTGTGTTTCAACTTGGCATGGAATGAAGTGTGTTTCTGTGTACTGCAGGGTGAATTTTTCTAACTAAAGCACTTCCATCATTATGGTAACCTTACCTCATTAGTTACATGTACCAGCAACAAGGCATGCATTTATACATATAAGCTCACTATGTATGTGTTCTAGAATTTTGAGCATTATCTCATTGTGCACTGAAAGTGTTGTACTGCATGAGTAGAAAAGTACAGTGTTGTTGGCTGGTATGTGAGCTGTGAAATCATTGTGATAATTAAGTGTAAAGAAGAAGAAGAACCAACATGTACAATTATATAGTGAATGTAAAAAAGAACTAGTAAATTGCAGATCCCGTTGCCGTGGTAGCTAAACAATAACCTGCAGTTTGGCACCAAATTTAAAGGCTTTTCCTTCAGAGTCACCTTTGAAGCTTAACTGGCCCCACGTGTTCTTTTTATCTGACATTCCATCACATTTCCTATCACATCATTTCATGAGCTTTCAAGTTGTACATAGGAGGTATCCATGCACACACTCTAGGTACATATTTGGCTGCTTTTCATTCAGTTTGCATGGAATGTCACTTAGCTAGTTGATTACGAAGTTAGGACATACATTATCATAGTAATTTCCTGGCTAATCAAATGTTGATTTTCATTTTGCTGATCCATGCACATGTACAACAATATGCACAAGATGAGGCAGTTCAGCCATCCATGTACACTGTATCAGTATGTTCAGTGTAAACTATTATAATACTTAAGCTGCTATAATAAATTATACAGAATGTTATAATTTACAAGGATAAATGTATAATTATCCTTCAAAGTGGTAGATACACCTGGCCAGCACTCAAGCAGAGGATGTATCATAGGAATTTTGAACCAACTTCCTGTTTGCATGCTATACAGTATACGGATGTGCCCTCTATAAAGGCAACTGTGCACACAAGTCCAAACTATCTTACACATGACTCAGTGGAGTTGATGTAAGGAGTTTTTGTATACGTATTAGTGCTTGCAAATTCCTGTGTGTTTCATCTTAAATGTTAATTGTTGTTTAGTCACCTATATTCATTGCAAGCTTCTGATGTTTCCAGAAGACCACACTACAAAAGATTATAATGTGTGCCGATGCCAAAGAAGCTGATTTTGTGAAGATGATTCTTCTTGCAACTGCAATTGCAACATTGCTGTTTTGTGCTCCACTCACAGGTACAAAACATATTCCACTACAGTAAGCAGCTAATCATACATATACAAGATATATTTTATTATCTGTTATAACTTGGAACTCCACACATGCAGCTGCCCAGAAGAAGCACATTCGCAACTTCCAAGTTGCCAACAGGAACAGCACCCACTTCACCTTCTCCTGGGACATTGTGGATGGCTACTACAGCTCCAGCTACATTAACTCATTCAGTATATACTATCAGCACAAACATACCATTCGGTCTCTGTACATCGCTTACAGTTCAGCAACTCAAAACACCATCAGCAATGAAGTCACTACATTCATATATTCTTCAATTGTGGATAACTTTCAATATGAACAGTATATTATGTGGGTTAGAGTGTCTAGACGCCGACCACTTCAACCTACATACCCTACTTCAGAAAGAACATTTGTGATCTTAAGCTTGGGTAAGTGAATAATTGTTCTAGCACAAAGAACACAAAATTTTATAATATAAATTGTTAATCGCTGCATTTCCAATGGTGCATGGTGAGTAATACCTTACTTTCATTCAGTGGGACAAGACATAACATTATAGTAATTGGTTCATCCAGTACACTGCAAGGATTGATACTGTCTGAGTTCTCAAAACTAAGTATTCATTCAATTTGTGAATGTATGTGTTTTTGCTCTGAATGCACTGAAATTATATTTAGTGAACAAGGTATTCAAACGCATTCGTGGATAGCGACTTTGTGCATTCATGCAGGTATTCAAGAGCAAGAAGTTACTTTTGAGTTCAAAATACACCTTTGGCCCTCTCAAACCTGTCAAGACTTCATTGTGAGTTTACAGGTATTAGTTTAATATATAATATGTTACTGTACATTAGCATTGAAGCATTGGTATAAGCTAGCTTCTGCATGTCTTAATAAAATGTAAAGCATGCCAAAGAAGGAACAGTAGATGCCATTCTTGCATTTTAATGTCAGTGGCCGGTGCAATTGCAGTTTGTGGTACTGTGATCATGGTAGCAGGCAGAGTTATTTTCTTTGAATTAACGATGGATAGCAATTGTAGTATAATTATTTTCTAATGACTACTTGCACCTTGTTATCTATCGTTGCATTAATTATAATGTTATGCAGGAAGAAGCCTCAGCTATAGATCCCTTCTACTACTATGATCTACTCCACACACAAGCATTCCAGGGTGTGTATTGGATATTATTTCAAAGCTGTCAGTGTACTTTGCCTTCGGACTTTGAAATGAGAGACGGCTACTTCACCTGTGCCACCAGTGGCTATGTTGTTTTCAGAGTTTGGCTGTCTTCTAAGAACCCTACATTGGATCTGACATTCCTTACAAGCAACCTCACAGATGTGTTAAGTGGTGAGAAAGGAAGTCGACAGATCACTGTCAGGGCAAGGAGATACCTATTGTCACCAGGACCATGTGGAGTGACTGTACCAAACCTTGACTTTCCTCACTGTTTTAACAGCACACTGGACTCTGAATCATCAATGCCTCCATCTACACACTCTACACCAGATGCTACACTGCCTTCAGGTAACATTTCCAGCAGCACTCCCCAAGTCAACTCAATAGTTACTCAGAACAACACTGCAATCATCATTGCAACAGTTTTTGCTGCTATGTTCTTCATCCTGGCATTGGGGCTCATAGTGTACATATGTGTATTCACAAGAAAGTGAGTGTACACACAACTTGCTCATATATATGCATAATTATGCAAAATTCATACTCTACAACACCTACTGTACACATATCGAGATGCTGTCTCTACTAATTGCAAAATTGTGTCTACAGCCTTTGTTGACTGGTATGCCTAATTCTGCAACCAGCATGCACTGTTATATATATATGCATAGCTGATAACCAACCCTATATAAACATGTAAAGTTCCTATGCAGATTGCCATCCATTCATCATTCAAAATTGACGATTAAATTTTTGATTGGTACATGTACTGTATGACTCCATAAAACTCTGTAGGCACAGAATTCTGTTGATTCAGCTATTCTTTGATAGATCCTTTCATGCATGGCTCTGCTATAACCTTCCTCCAACATCCCCCCCCTCTCTCCCCCCTATATTTTCAACCATGTTTGGTCTACACCTATCAAGAACTGTAGTTCGATCCAAGAACTATTGCCAGCATTAAAACAAGACCAATTAATGCTTCATCTTTGCAAGCGTACTGCCATGCATGGCACTCTATTTCTCATACTTGTGTGTCCAGTTAATGTGTGCACCATTTACCAAGTCACATCAAAATTTTGCAATTATTCATATTCTGATTCATTTATGTTTTATGCTTCAGTCTTTTGGCACTTACTATTCCTACAGAATAATGCAAGGGAGTGCACTGAAGGCAGCTAAAGAGGAAAATTGTGCAAAGAAACAGGTTGAATGTGCCAATGCCTACTTTTATGCACCCGAAAAGCCTGAAGAGATATATGCTGAGATGGATGATTTCTAACTATTACTGACTACTGTGTGTTGTGTGAATAAAAACACATGCAAAGATTCCCATTATATTCTGCATCATGTTTTCTCACTGTAGCAATAGGTTATGTCATATACCTTGTGTATATATAAGTGTGCATTGCGTGAAATTTTGGAAAGGTAAAACAGTAATTATTGTGACATTTGCAGCTGTATCAGAGTCTGTTGTCAAAACCTCATCCTTGCATGTGAGATGTATTGTACAGGGGTATTGTTGACTCCAAGCAGATTTTTAAAGGTACCAGTGCAGAACCCTTTATGCTCCTTGAAGAACCCAAATTCTCCTTGAGGCAATTAACATGGCACTGTACACTAGTCATGTAACATTACAGGCCTACATATACACTACACACTGCATGTGTCATGGTTCATACTTTCCCTGCCAGTAAATGTGTTCACAACTGATGCAATTTGAGTTTGGAGTTGGGTGTGGCAGCCCCATGTGCTATTAAGGGACTGCCCGAGGAAGCTCGAGTATTGTTCATAATGTGAAGTTGTATGTTACACCTCCGGTGGTATATGTATATAAAGGATTTGTCCTGTTCCACCAATGTCTTGCTGATCTACTCAAGGGTGGGTGGTGCACAACAAAGAAGCTGTGAGCCAACCAGGAACATTAGTGCACACTGTATAGGAACTGGATTTGACTTCCCATACAGTTAACTAACTAACTGTGCATAACTTGCATTAGGTGATGTGATATCTTACTCTCTATAATATTATACATAGCTTTCTTATCTTTCAGCTCCATAAGATGAAGACTCGCATTTTCATTACTGTAATACTTTAACAGGAACACTCACTGGTATTAAAGTAGCTATAACATTATGATAAGCATTCAGACTGTGGTTGACAGTACTCCAGGACATTGGTGTTTACATGTTTCGTAGCTATCATTAATTCTCTACAATGCTGCCGCTGCCCAGGACAACTTTATCTGTAATTAACATTCAAGTAGCTAGTTGACAAATCACATATACCCCACTGCATATATTGCTGCAACCCTTTTAACAATTAGTCCTGTTATCAGTGTGTCATTCAACTTGCTGTGGAATGAAGAGTTTTGTGTACTGCAGGCTGAGTTTGTTTTTGACTAAAGTGCATTTCCATATGGAAACCTGTGTGCCTAGCACAAACATTGTGCTGCCACTATGTGATGTTAATTACTACACTGCCTTACACAATAGCTGAACACCTTGAGTGATAATGGTACTAGTACTAGTATGAGCATTTTTAGTTATGGATGTCTTTTGCCAGGCAAATGAGTCCTGAATATCTACTCATGCAGTAGGCATGATCTCAAGAAATCAAATGTATGCTGAAAAAAGAGACCCAGAGCCTCATGTTTGCTAATCTGGATGTGATGAACAAGTATTGAGAAGGATGACATTACTGTATGCGCGTAACATACATATGCATGTGTGGTGTGCCGCTAACTTGCTATATATTATACTTGCAACGTTAGCCATACAGTCACCCTGTATTCCCAATTTAGCACTGTGTGTGGATAATTGAAAAAATTGGTTATACTGTACATGATATGCATTCTTTCATAAATTTATACAGTACCATGTATAGACATTGGAATAACAGAGATAGGACTATATAAATATAGGCAATACTGTAAATCTGAACATGTACAGTACATACTGCCAAGACTGTTAGAGAGACGCTGTGTACTTGCTGTATTAAGTAATTCTCCAATCTCCTCAGTGTGTAGTAGCCATAGGAGCCTACATGTTTGCTTTCAGGGTGCTTGTGTGAAAGTTAAGATGTGTAAGTGACACATGCCTACATGACAGTACCAGCAGGGCATCACCTATTGCAGTCATTAGCAACAGCTATTCTAAATATGTTGTGCCGCTGGTAGGACATTGTCAGCTGGAATTTGACGGTTGAAAGTCACTTTTCAGACAGAATGACTCAGGCCAGGCATATTCGACTTCATGCATGAACATGATTGTAACAGCAGTCTTGTTGTCATAGTAACAGCAAATTTGAACTTGCAGTAACAGCAAGAGAAATAGGCATTTTTATCTGCAAACTGAGTGTGTGTGTGTGTGTGCGCGCGTGCGTGTGTGTGTGTGCGTGTGTGTGTGTGTGTGTATGTGTGTGTGTGCATTGTACAGGATAGCATATTTAGCAGTAGACAGGCCGTTGTATTTGTAATTGTTTGTGGAAGTGTGATTTGTTTGCAGTGAAGGAAGATGTTGTTGTTGCCTTTACATAAAGTTGACTTCTAGACACCAAAATCTTCTTATGGAGTGTGTCTTGTGTGGCATATTGTAGGTGGTGACACTAATTTCTGTAGAGCCATGCCGGGCATTTGTCCAGACTGCAATAGCAACCATTGAATGAATTTGCTCCTTTTCCCTCAGAATCTCTCTAGATCTCTCTCTCTCTCGTGTGTGTGTGTGTGTGTGTGTGTGTGTGTGTGTGTGTGTGTGTTGTGTGTTGTGTGTGTGTGTGTGTGTGTGTGTGTGTGTGTGTGTGGTGTGTGTGTGGGTGTGTGTGGGTGTGTGTGTGTGTGTGTGTGTGTGTGCGGATATAATTCTAGAAGTCATGTTCATATCAGTGAATTCATGCAAGATAGGTAGTCATTCTGTGAGCACTTTGTCAGTGGATAGGCAGTGCCTCCATTTCTGCAACATGATTTGAACCAGCATACAGTTGTTGTGTACGGCATAAATGGACCAAATTTGTGCATAAGGCATTATTGGGCAAGTATAGCTGCCTCTAGATTGTTGACTGTCAGATAACTGTGAAGCAGCAAAAACTGGAAGATAACTGGGGTATAAGAGTTGGCATTGGTGCTGTATAGTTTGCACTATGACAAAGTGCTGTCGGACCTCCTTAATAATGACCTTATATACTAAACCTGCACATAGGATAAGCGCCAGAGTATCCCAAGTAGATGTGTACATGTGTCTGTGTTGTTGTACATGTGTGTGTGAATGTATGTTTGTGTAGGTTCATATGTGGCTCTTGCGCATGCAGGTAATATAAATATATAGTGTGCATATACAATGGTGCATAGCGTGCATGTAGATTGCATGTGTTCAGAATTGCAAGAGCTTGCTAAGATGCTCAACAACATCACAAGCACATGTACATGTACAGTGAGTGCTAATGGTCTTACTAATTGAGAGTGTCAACTATTAACCTCTTACCTTGTTCAGGATTGATTGGATAGTCTAGCTAGCTAGAATACAACCACCCAACCTACAGAATATGATTGACTTGAAGGATCTTATGGACCACCACTAATGTTCCATACGAAGATGACACTAATGCTGAATGTAGCAGTAGAGCATGTAGTACTATATAATTGTAGCTAGCTACGTATATGCTCAAACATGCAATGACATGTAATACTGTATGAGTGCAGCAGTATAGGCTTCCATATGCATTGAAATACACTTTAACAGATAAAAGCACAACCTGCAATACACAGAAACCTTGCATTCCATGATAGGTGAAGCACAAACTGACTAACAGCAATATAGGATACAGAGTAGATACTGTATGTGGCTAATTGCTGTAGGACAATTAACACTTAATAACCACTAGACTTGTTGCTGTTTGGGCTTCAACTTTAGTGGAATGCAGTGTTTTTGTGTACTGAGGGTTGTGTTTGTTCCTACTTAAGTGCATTTTCTTGTGGAAACCTGTACACCTAGGTACACAATAAGCATTTTCTGTTTTGACATGATACTAGTACTGACGTTACTGAACTGCTCTTCACATGTAGTAGTACTCATTCAGTAGTGAGGGAATGGAAAGGAGAGTTGTGTCACTAGTATAAACACTTTATAATGTGTCTGTCCAGTATAGTTATATAATTATTATAGCAACTATTAATTATGGTCAGACCTGAAACTCTCATTACAGCATGTATGACTGTTCACTAGTACAGTTGCTAAAGGTGGTCTTTGTACGTGAAGTGACTGTTAATGTGTTTTACTGGTGGCTGTCGTAGAGAGGTTTCACTAATGTACAGCATTACGTATTCACTAGTACTAGTAATTCCATAAGTAACCAGGTCATGCCCAGCAGAACAGCCCAAGCTGCCCAGGCCATGGCCTGACCAGATTTTTAGGCCTGGCCATTCTTTTGTATAGCAAAGATACTTGCTGGCCTCTGCATGTGGTCATCTAGGTAAGATTGTCTTGACGTGGCCTGACCACCTTTAAAGTGCTTCCTTTGGGCCTGCAGGTGTGCATTCAAACGTGTTATGAAACAGTTTAGCTATTATGCATTTCCATGGTAATGGTGATAGACCTTCACTGTAAATTATAAATAGCTAAAGGTCCTGTACAAGATAATGTTCCCACTTTGTTATTATATGCTGTACAGTAGATATATGTTAGGTTATTGAGGCAACGGGTGAATGACATCAATAGTATTCAATAGTATGCATACACAATGAGACATAATTTCTCATGTATTGTACATACTACATTCATACTTGCCAAGCAGTGCAGTATTGAAACATGCTCTCACTATTTCAGGAACAGTCTACCAGCATAGCCCAAGCAGTACAGAATGAGGTGCTTTGGTTCATCAGAAAGCACTGCCAGTGCAACTACTCCTATTTGCAATCCATTCAAATGTACAATGCCTACTTCATCTGTGCCTCTGGAGGCTATGTTACTTTCAGGGTCACTCTTTATTCTACTGTTGTTCCGGGTCCAGCAGCCTTAAAGAGCACCTTGACCACCTGGCTATATGGGCAGAACACAGACAAAACAATTGCCATATATGGAAGACGCTACTCTGTAGAACCAGGTCCTTGAACCTTGAACCTTGAAATCTGCCCACAGCACGAAGTGCTGTGATGGCAGGGCCCTGGGAAAGCCTGGGCCAGCAGCAGGGGGAACGTCCTGGGTGACACAACCCCCTGCCACTATCTAGCGCATAGAAGATGGCACTCCCCATGGATTGCGAGTCCAAAGGCGAGTCAGAGAAATCACCACCAGAATCTGGACTACTCCTCACGAAACGGTGGTGGCTGCGGACCCTGGATTCAGCGGCTAACGGGCACCGAAAAGCCGTCAGGCTATAGATATGGTACCCGCTCGACTGGTCGCCACGCGTAGCGTAGTGTGACGTCACCAAAATGGCGGCGGTTAGCCACGCGTTCGCGCGGAAGACAACTCGAAACCATCAAGCCCGCGGCACAGGCTCCGCTTCCTTTTATCCATCCCTTCCACCACACCCCCTGGATTCGTTTGGAGCGACTTTGACTGGAACTCATGTCGGCCATCGAGAACCAGGTCCATGTGGAGTGACAGTACCAGACCTCAATGCCCCAGCATGCAGCTCACCAGCAGCCACTCAAGCAGTGGGTACTTCTATGCCAACATCAGCAGCCACTGCTCAAGACAACACTGCTGTCATTGTGGCCTCTGTGTTTGCTGCCATGTTCTTCATTTTGTGTCTGGGACTCATCGGATACATATTGGCTGCCAGAAGGTGAGAGATTTCTAAGCAGCAACAAATATGAATGTCAACATGTATGCCTCATACATTATTCTCATTGAAATTCTACCATTCACATACTGCAGGCATCAAACTACCCGTTCTACAGGTGCAAGGGTGGCCAAGAAGACTACTAGACCCAGCACAGCTCCAGCCCAAGCAGCTACTAGGAGGGAGCAACCTAAAACGCATGCTAAACAAGAGTGTGAATTAGAGGCTCGCTATTATCCTAATCAGGATGAGATATACACTGAGATGGATGACTTCTAACTATATACAGTGTGTGACAGTGTGCGTGTGGTGTGCTTCAAAACTTTACTCATAATTATAACCAAATTATCGATATCATTGTACCATCTTACATAAATGAGTGTGTGTTCTTGAATAATTGTACTGAACTTCATAATGCATACATTAGTGTTTGCTGCATGACACTGGAGCTCTACGTGTCCTCACATGCCTTGGGTCTCATAACACTCTAGATAGGTTGCCATAACACTTGCAGTGAGTCACCAATACAGCATTGACCACAGAGCCCCTTCCCCATTCCACCTCCAGCAGGGATGATGCTGCCCATCTGAACATTCAAACACAGGGCTTTGAAGAGCCGGATACAGATGTGCATTCATTTTGTCGGGGTATTCTATCCCAATGTACCTTCTCATTGGTATACCTGTAGCTTGGCTCTGTTAACTGTATACATTATACTATGTACTGTATACTGTGTACATAGCAGTGCATTGAACCACTTCTACATGCAGCATTGACCACAGAGCCCCTTCCCCATTCCAACTCTAGTAGGGATAGTGGTCACCATCTGAACATTCAGGTGCAGGGTGTCTGAGGTGACTCACTCAGATGTGCATTCATCAATGTGAGGGTATTCTATTCCCAGTGTACCATGATCTCATTGTAACCTGTAGCTTGGCTCTGTCTATACTGTAGGCATGCATGAGAAGGAGAAGGAGAAGAGCTACAAGGACTGAGTCAGACAAATATATAGAACATGGCCTGGCCTTTGTCCCATATACAGTGTCCTCACCACCATACATACAGGAGCAAGTTCAAGAGTTGGGCCCTGCACCCAATGCATACCAGCAGTGGACCTTGCTGTCAGTGACAATCATGGAACTCTTGCATTATCCATCCTAAATGTGACAGGACCATACTTTATAACCAAGAATTATTATTCAATTTACTATATTTTCTCATGATCAGTTGCATTATGTGTTCATTAATTAATTTACTATAATATACCACACTTAAAGGGGGTGTATTGGGGGATATTTCCTGAGGCTGAGGGTAGGTATACCAGATAAACAAATGTATACCTAATACTAATCAGAAAGTGTCAGAGTGCACAGTCGCACTACTAACAGGACTAATTGATAAAAGGCTTGCAGCAATAAGGTTAAGGCAATTTAATTGTGTTTACAGGTTGGTATGTACAAGAGAGTTCCTGCATGCAAAGTTATATTTCATTCAGTTACCACTGTCCCTAGCTGCTCTTTCGACTGTGATCTCATTCGACTGTGATAACTGCTGCTAGCATTCGTCAGTCTTGTTGTGCTAGCCAGTTGGGTTTATAGGTTGGTATGTACAAGAGAGTTCCTGCATTCTAATTGACACAAGTTATATTTTTTTCAGTTATCATTGTCCCTAACTGTCACCTGTCCTGAACAAATTCTGTTGTTGCTGCAGCTCCTGTTTCAGACTAAAGTACTTAATTTGTTGACTGATCGACTTCCTAGCAACCACAGGCTCATGGGATTTCTAAACAACAACTTTCATTAATAGCTAATATGCAGTATGGGTTCAATGCAGACTGCATGAGTGCATGAATATTGTTCTGCCTTCCTACATTATATGGACGCAAGAAACATGCATCAAAAATTAGCTGTCTGAAGGGCACAGTTTTTACTGTTCTGTGTGTTCTGCATGAATGAGATCATTTCATTTTTTTATTAATCTTTATGATTAAAATATATAAACATAATTGGACTGGCTTAATAGAAAAGCGTATATATACTGGTATGTCAGTATGCATACTCCATGACTAATGTAGGATATCCATGACTATATATGCAGTTGTTAAAGGGCGGATTCAGGGGTGTTTCCAAGGTTTCCAGAAACTGGTCAGATCACCTCTGGCTAGTATTTGCATGTATCAGTCTTATAATGTCTATGCTTCCTTATAGCTATACCTTTATGCGTTGGATACCAGTCATATAAGTTTCTTGATCCGCCCTAGGTTGTTCGTGCGGTGTATGTTCTCATTTGGGACTCACAGCAGTCACAACATACATCACACTGCTTTTATTGCTGCAACCTTATTAACAATTGCAGTAGTCCTGTTAGCAGTTTGTCTTTCAACTTGCTGTGGAATAAAGTGTTTTGTGTACTGCAGTCTGAGTTTGTTTTCGACTAATACGCATTTCCTTATGGAAACCTGTGTGCCTAGCACAAACATTGTGCTGCCACTATGTGATGTTAATGCTATACACATTTATAGAATACCCATTCAGTGATGAGGGAATAGAAGGGAGAGTAGTACTAGCACGGGTATTATTAGGTTATGGATGTCTCTTTGCCATGCAGACGAGTCCTGGATGTGATCCTGAATTTATAATGGTGTGGGGCATGATCTGTATTAAATTAGTTACATTTGCAGATAGAAAGGAGGTTATTTCTTACCAGCTTGATTAAAACAGGGTTTTGAGTCTTGCAGGCAAGGTTTCAATCCCTGTTGTGATCAAGCTGGTAATTGCAGAACTAACCCCCTTTCTCATGTCTACGCCAGTTGAAAATTCCTCACTTCATTTGCAACTATATGAGTAAATGTAAGAGCAGTAAATTAGAGGCTATACGCTACTGATCCGTAGCATGTTGGTCAAATAAAACGCAAGTTAGTGATATCATTTAGTGCACTAATGTGTAGTGGAGTATGTTTTCATACCTTTTATTGTTATTGTCCTATTTTACTAGTGTATAGTGCATATTTGGCATGTTATGTTGCATTGGGTTATATACTGATACTCAATTGTACCAGATAGTGAGTGTATTATATGTATGTCTAGTATGTATATACCCTCCAGTACATCATGGCCAATGCACAATAGTTTGACTATGTACGCCAGACTCACAGCCATCTATTACGCAACACCCCACAATATAATGTAGCTACAGCCAATAATCCATTAGTCATGTTGTTGCCGGTCAGTTTGTAATTCAACTTGTCATGGAACAAAGTGTTTTGTGTACTGCAGGGTGAATTTAAGATTTCAATACCTATGTGGAAACCTGTACATAACAAACAATGTTTTGCAGCACAATTATACCAGCCAACAATACTGTACTGCTCTACTCATGCAGTACAATACTAGTGCACAATGAGATAATGCTCCTAATTCGTGTACACATACATAATTATACACATACATGCATGTTTATTGTTGGTACATGGAACTGATGAGGTAATAAGAAGAACCAGCATGTACTGTTACATAGTGAATATCATTTTGTTTCACTAGTCTATGGAATATGTTGCGTACATGTCCAACAGTATTCGATTCTGCTCATAATTATATTCTCCCTCCATCTATGCAAATGGCAGTTTTCCTTCCACTACTCACTGTGACAGCACTTCTTGGAGTACCAACAGGTACAAAGCAAGTTACGTAAACAAACAAGATCTGTAGAATGCATTGCAACTCATTGATCATTAATGCCCAGCTCACAATTAATATAAGTTGTCAGTTGTTGTATTTTAATTGTAAGTTTCTGTCGATCCTCCATCACCTGCCTGAGGGGCACAAGATCTATTGCAGGCTTCATCCCCAACCCTACCTAGCCCGAAGCCCTGGACCTCACAATCAGTGAGGGCCAGGTTCCCTTATCATGAGCAGCGAAACACACTTTGACATTGTGGTTGAGCACCATCCTTGATTTTGTTAATCACATATAATCCTTTAACAATATATTTGACTTGAATATACGTACATAGTATGTATATAATAATATTTATTGTAGCTAGCTAAATGATCAAACAAGCAGCATTGATGTGTAGTACTGTATGAGTGCGGCGGAATAGGTTTCCATATGCATGGAAATACACTTTAACAAGTAAAAGCACAACCTACAATGCACAGAAACCTTGCATTCCATGACAGGTGAAGCACAAACTGACTAACAGCAACAGGCTATGTGGCTAATTGCTGTAGGACAATTAACACTTAACCACAAGTCATGTTGTTTGGGCTTCAACTTTACTGGAATGTAGTGTTTTTGTGTACTGAGGGTTGTTCCTACTAAAGTGCATTTCCTTGTGGCAACCTGTACACCCGGTACACAATAAGCATTTTCTGCTTTGACATGATACTAGTACTGACGTTACTGAACTGCTCTACACATGTAATAATACACTTTCATTAGTGAGGGAATGGAAAGGAAAGTTGTGTCACTAGTATAAACACTTTATAATGTGTCTGTCCAGTATAGTTATTATATTAATTATTATAGTAACCATTTATTTAGGTCAGACCTGAAACTCCCTTTACAGCATGTATGACTGTCCACTAGTACAGTTGCTAAACATGGTCTTTGTTCCTGATTTGACGTGAATTGACTGCTCATAGGTGCAGGGCCGGCTTCTGAGGTGAACGACACAGATGTGCATTCATCAATGTCAGGGTATTTTTTATCCCAATGTTCCATCTCACTGGAGCCTGTAGCTTGGCTCTGCCTATACTGTAGGCATGAGAAGGAGAAGGAAAAGAGCTACAAGGACTACGTCCGACAAATAGAACATGGCCTGGCCTCGTAACCCGATAGTGTCTTCATCACCATAGAGTAGTATGTTTAAGAGTCAGACACAGCAAACAATGAATACCAGCAGTGGACCTTGTTGTCAACGAAATGGCAAGACATGAACAATCATAGAATTCTTGCATTCTCCATCCTAAATGTGACAGGACCATACTGTATAATTATTATTCCATTTACTATTATATTCATCATGCTCTGTTGTATTATGTGCATGTTTTTATGTCAGTATGCATACTTCATGACCAATGTAGGGTATACTTGACTATGCAGCTATTCATGCAGTGTATGTTCTCATTTGGGACTCAGGCAGTCACAACATACACCACAGTGCCTTATTGCTGCAAGCCTTTTATTAATTAGTCCTGTTAGTTGTTTGTCTCTCAGCTTGTCGTAGATGGAATGAAGTGTTTTGTGTACTGTAGGCTTAGTTTGTTTTTGACTAATGTGCATTTCCTTATGGAAACCTGTGGCCTAGCACAAACATTGTGCTGCCACTACATAGCGTTTATGCTATACACATTCACAGAGCACATTCAGCGATGAGGGAATGAAAGGGAGAGCAGTACTAGCACGAGTATTATTAGGCTGTGGACGTCTCTTTGCCATGCAGACGAGTCCTGGGTGGGATCCTGAATTTATAATGGTGTAGAGCATGATCTGTATTAAATTATTTACATTTGCAGATAGAAAAGAGGCTAGTTCATACTAGCTTGATCAAAACAGGGTTTAGAATCTTGCTGGCAAGGTTTCAATCCCTGTTGTGATCAAGCTGGTAATTGCAAAACTAACTCCCTTTCTCATGTCTACACCAGCTGAAGATTCCTCACTTCATTTGCAGTTACATGAGTAACTGCAAGAGCAGTAGAAGATTAGAGGCTGTACACTGGCAATGCTGATCCATAGCATGCTGGTCAAATCAACACACAAGTTGGTGATATCACTTAGTGCACAAATGTGTAGTGGAGTATGTTTCATACATTTTATTGTTATTGTCCTTTTTTACTAGTGTATAGTACGTGCATATTTGGCATGTCATGCTGCATTTGGTTATATAGAGATACTCAATTGTACCAGATAGTGACAGTATTCTATGTCTAGTACCCTCCAGTTCATCATGGACAATGTACAATAGTTTGACTATGTACACCAGAGTCACAGCCATCTATTACGCAACACCCCACTATATAATGTAGCTACAGCCAATAATCATCAGTCATGTTGTTGCCAGCTGCAGTCAGTTTGTAGTTCAACGTGTCACGGGGCAAAGTGTTTTGTATACTGCAGGGTGAAGTTTTCTAACTACAGAGCATTTCAATATCTATGGAAACCTAGCTGTACATAACAAACATTTTTTGCAGCACAACATATACAAGCCAACAATACTGTACTGCTCTACTCATGCAGTGCAACACTTTCAGTGCACAATGAGAGAATGCTCATAATTCATGTACACGTACATATAATAAGCTTATATGTACACATGCATGCCTTATTGTTGGTACACGGAACTGATGAGGTAAGAAGAACAAACATGTACTGTTTTATAGTGAATGTAAAATGAATGAGGGCTAGCATAAAGTAGATCCTATTGCCATGGTAACCAAATAATGACCTGCAGCTTATCACTAAATTTAAAGGCTTTCCTTCAGAGTCACATTAGAAGTTTAACTGGCCCCACTTGCTCTTTATGTCTGATATTCTATCACATTTCCTATCACAGCATAGTTTGTTTCTCCTGCATGCCTCAGCTGAACTGCAATTTTTAGAGTAGAAAGCAGTGAGCGGTGCAACTCTTGGCTGTACCAGTAATTATTATTATCTTAAACGGTGAGAATATGCATACTGCTAACGTTACCATGGTATAAGTGTACAATAATAATAATGACAATACAGTACATTAGCAGTAGGATAGGTTGCATTATAAATAGTGTTCTAATTATAAAGCTTAATATGTTGCACTTTTCAAACATAGCCCCATTTAGCTATGTATCTACATATATACAGATGGGAATGGTGGAAATTTTAATGATTTACCATATAATTAGCTGCATTAATCAGATTCAAACAAGATGTCAGCAAATAATGAATCTGATTAACTAATAGTATTTATGTGACCTGCACTGGAGAAGAACCAACACACATCTGTTGCCATTTCAGAGAGGATTACGGGCTAAGACAGTGTCAGACCTTTTGTCACAATCACCAATTCAGAAAGGTGTGCAGCATGTTATAGCCATTAGGACAACAGAGAATGGCTGCATACTCTATAGTATCATTGTGTTTCACTAGCTATAGTCTATAGTATACAGTATGTTGTGTACATGTCCAGCAGTATTCTGCTCATAATAATATTCTCCCTCCATTTATGCTCTTTGCTGCAGATGGCAGTTTTCCTTCCATTGTTCGCTGTCACAGCACTTGTCCTCCTGCTTGGGGTATCAACAGGTATAAAGCAAGCTGCATAAACAAACAAGATCTGTGGAAATGCATTGCAACTCATAATCATTAATGCTACTAACTTCTAGATGCTCAAGATGCTATCCGCAACTTCCAAGTAGCCAACAGGAACAGCACCCACATCACCTTCTCCTGGGACATTGTGGATGGCTACTACACCTCCAGTGACATCAGCAACTTCCGCATTAACTACAGGGATAGAAGTGGTTCCAGCACCAGCATATATATAACATACTCCAACACACAGCTGATTAAATCTGGTGCTTCATTTCAATACTCCACTGCAATGACCAGCTTTCATTACTCTGGCCAAAATGTCATGTGGCTCCAGGTATACAGGTCTAGCCGTACACCTCAGTATTCTTACTCCGAACTAATATATGTTGAAGTAGGTAAGTGAATGCACACAAGAATGGAGCAAGTACATGGCATTTCTGGTAGCATTCCAAGAACCACTGTTGCATGCAACCACAAGCATGCACCCTTGACTGAGCTCCTTGTCTGCCTGGTCAATATATGACATACCATACCAACTTATTACTTCTGTACTCTCCTGCTGTAGGTCGGAATATTACAATGGAACTGAACATACAACTTTGGCCATTTCAGACATGTCTCGGGTTCACTGTAAGCAATGTTTGTTTGAAACATTCCATTCATATTGCCATGCAGTGCAGTATTGAAACATGCTCTCACTATTTCAGGAACAGAATATTGACACAGCCCAAGCAGTACAGAATGAGGTGCTTTGGTTCATCAGAAAGCACTGCCAGTGCAACTACTCCTATTTTCAGTCCATCAGAATGTACAATGCCTACTTCATCTGCGCCTCTGGAGGCTATGTCACTTTCAGGGCCACTCTTTATTCTGCTGGTGCTCCAGGTCCAGCAGCCTTAATGAGCACCTTGACCATTTGGCTATATGGGCAGAACACAGACAAAACAATTGCCATATATGGAAGACGCTACTCTGTAGAACCAGGTCCATGTGGTGTGACAGTACCAGACCTCAATGCCCCAGCATGCAGCTCACCAGCAGCCACTCAAGCAGTGGGTACTTCTATGCCGACATCAGCAGCCAGTGCTAGTGCTCAAGACAACACTGCTGTCATTGTGGCCTCTGTGTTTGCTGCCATGTTCTTCATTTTGTGTCTGGGACTCATTGGATACATATTGGCTGCCAGAAGGTGAGAAATTTCTAAGCAACAACAAATATCAATGTTGACGTATGCCTCATACATTATATTCATTCCACCATTCACATACTACAGGCATCAAACTACCCGTTCTACAGGTGCAAGGGTAGCCAAGAAGACTACTAGACCCAGCACAGCTCCAGCCCAAGCAGCTACTAGGAGGGAGCAACCTAAAACGCATGCTAAACAAGAGTGTGAAGTAGAGCCTCGCTATTATCCTAATCAGGATGAGATATACACTGAGATGGATGACTTCTAACTACAGTGTGTGCAGTGTGTGAATGGTGTAGTATAGTGTGTGATGGTGTGTGTGTGGTGTGCTTCAAAACTTTACTCATAACCAAATTATTGATATCATTGTACCATCTTACATAAATGAGTGTGTGTTTTTGAATAATTGTAATGAAGTTCATAATGCATACATCAGTATTCGCTGCATGACACTGGAGCTCTGTGTATGTGTCTTCACATGCCCTGGGCCTCATAAGACTCTAGATTGGTTGCCATAACGTTTGCATTGAGCCACCTATACAGCATTGACCACAGAGCCCCTTCCCCATTCCACCTCCAGCAGGGATGATGGTGCTCATCTGGACATTCAGACACAGGGCTTTTGAAGTGACCGACTCAGATGTGCATTCATTTTTTCGGGGTATTCTATCCAAATGTACTATCTCATTGGTACCTGTAGCTTGGCTCTGTTTACTGTATACAGGCGTGCATGAGAAGGAGAAGGATAAGAGCTACAGGGACTGAGTCAGACAAATAGAACATGGCCTGGCCTTTGTCCCCTATATAGTGTCCTCACCACCATACATACAGGAGCAAGTTCAAGAGTTGGACCCGGCACCCAATGCATAGCAGAAGTGGGCCTTGCTGTCAATGACAGTCATAGAACATAATAGAACATATAGAACATATTTTCTCATGATCAGTTACATCATGTGTTCATTAATTAATTCGCTATAATATATACCACACTTGAAGAGGATGTACTGGGGGATATTTCCCAAGGCCGAAGGTAGGTACGTATACCAGATTAACAAATGTATACCTAATACTAATCGGAAAGTTTCAGAGTGTACAGTCGGTCTTTCGACTGTGTTAACTACTGCTAGCATATTCCTCTGTTTTGCAGTTTGCTGTGTTAGCCAATTTACAGGTTGGTATGTACAAGAGCGTTCCTGCATGCTAATTGACACAAATTATATTTCATTCAGTTGGCCCTGTCCCTAGCTGTCACCTGTCCTGAACAGAATTCTTTTGTTGATGCAGCTCCTGTTTCAGATTAAAGTACTTAATTTGTTGACTGATCAACTTCTTGGCAACCACAGGCTCAAGGGATATCTAAACATCAACTATATACCTAATATGCATGAATGGGCTCATTGCAGACTGCATGAGTGCATGAGCGCATCTGCCTTCCTTACAATATATGGAAACAACAAGTTTTTGCTGTTCTGTGTGTTCTGCATGAATGAGGTCATTTAATTTTTCATTAATTTTAAATTTAAAAGTGTATTCAGTGTACATATACTGGTATGCCAGTATGTGTACTCCATGACCAATGCATATAGGATATCCGTGACTATATTATGCTGTTGTTCATGCGGTGTATGTTCTCATTTGGGACTCACAGCAGTCACAACATACACCACACTGCCTTTATTGCTGCAACCATTTTATCAACTAGTCCTGTTAGCAGTTTGTCTCTCAGCTTGCCGTAGATGGAATGAAGTGTTTTGCGTACTACAAGCTGAGATTGTTTTTGACTAATACGTATTTCCTTATGGAAACCTGTTTGCCTAGCACAAACATTGTGTGAAGTTTTGTAACTACAGAGCATTCTGATATCTATATATGGAAACCTGCAGATAACAAGCAATTTTTTGCAGCACAATATATACCAGCCAACAATACTGTACTGCTCTACTCATGCAGTACAACGCTTTCAATGCACAATGAGAGAATGCTCATAATTCATGTACACATACATAATTATACACATACATGCATGATTATTGTTGGTACATGGAACTGATGAGGTAAGAAGAAGAAGAAGAAGAACCAACATGTAATGTTTCATAGTGAATGTATAATATATGAGGACAAGCATAAAGTAGATCCCATTGCCATGGTAACCAAATATAGACCTGCAGCTTATCACCAAATTTAAAGGCTTTCCTTCCGAGTAAACGCTAGAAGCTTAACTAGCCCCACTTGCTTTTTATATCTGATATTCTATCACATCTCCTATCACATCATAGTTTGTTTCTGCTGCATGCCATAGCTGAACTGCAATTTAAAGCAGAAAGCAGTGAGTGGTGCAACTCTTAGCTGTACCAGTAATAATTACTATCTTAAACAGTGAGAATATGCATACTGCTAACATTAACATGGTATAAGGGTATAACTAGGTAATATGGGTGTAACTGTACATTAGATGTAGAATAGGTTGCATGTTAACTAGTGTTGCAATAATTAAGCTTAATATGCTGCACTATTCAAACTTAGTCCTATTTAGCTACGTATCTACATATATACAGATGGGAATGGTGGAAATTTGTAAAGATTTATCATACCATTAGCTCCATTAATTAGATTCAAGCAGGATGTCAGCATATCAGGAATCCAAATTGCAAGAAATGCTGCTTTTACACTGTCTCACCAAGTGACCACATATTTAACTGTATGTCAGAACAATGCCGAAGATTGATTTGACAGGCAGTATTTTTTCTGTAATGCTACGTCTGTGGCAGACTATATACCCTACAATACCTCACTATACCCTACAATGCCTCACTCTGCAAGTGCCATGTAGCAATACTAGTACTGCTGCAAAAAGATACACACAGATATAAATTATCAGTCATCTTTGTGCTTGTATAGTGCATGTGCTATGTAGATCCTGTTCATCACAAAAACATTATTATTATATTCATGTCAACCAAATAAGAGTGCAACTCATGATAGTGTAATTATTATAATATTATGCTGCAATAGTACACTCACCACATGATGAGGTACTGTACAGTACAATGCCATGTTAATGTTTCTCACTTTGTCATTTCATGCTGTAGTTATCTGTTAGGTTATCAGGCGAAGGGTGAATAACATCAGTAGTATGCAAGCACAATGGGACATAATTTCTTATGTATTGTACGTACTACAAATATACTGCCAGCGAATCAGTTACATATATAGTATACAGTTAATCATATTCATACAGGATATGGAGGTGCTCTCGAAGGAGGAACTATCTTACTATGAATATAGTTGGCTAAAATACACTGGCATAAATGAGACTACTCACACATTCTTGCCATTTTGGAGAGGATTACCAGAGAGAGTGGCAGACCTGCTCCTAACATCCAGCTCTCAAGATCTTAAGGTGCACATGTTTATAGTTGTCAGGGAATGGTAGCATGTATAGCTATAAGTACTTGCGTATAGGTTATACATTAATGTTCTTCCTCGTCCAGTTAGCTTGTGATCTACTGTACACGAAATAGTTATAGACCTCTTAGTGTGTGATACAACGCATATACAGCTCAAGGTCCAAAGGCGCAAAGCACCCGAGGGCAAGTGCTGTATATGCACTGTATTGCACACTAAGAGTACTAGGAGAGATCTATAACTTTTATATACCCTGCACTGACCCCGCACGTCTGCTAAAATGCTCTTTTGCCTAGTTGGCATTTTTAGCTGCAGGAGAATACTCACTGGACTCTTTCGCATCAAGGTTCTTTGCCTGCGTTGTGTCACTTCGGCGAGAGTTCCAAAGTTCCTGTCTAATATACTGAAAGCTGCTATAGTGGAAGAGAACAGCAGCATTAAGTGCATGCCGACTGAAGGAAGCCTCATTGACAATTAATGGGAACAGGTCCAACAACTGCTCTGCGATGGTCATTGTCTGCAGCCGAAGGGAGAAGGTTTAAGTTCTACGAAGGGGCATGTACAATTATAGAACTTGCACATTCTCCATCCTGAATGCAACAAGACCACATACTTTATAATCAGAATCATTCCGTTATATTATTTATTCCTCATGCTCTGTTGTATATCATGTGATTAATAATTAATCCACTACTAGGAGCAAACAGCAATAATCTGTGTGGTTTAATACATTACTACCAGCACTTGCACCACATTTCACACATAGCTATCACACAACACATAACCACCACATAATGCAAGCACCACACAATGGACAAGTGGCTTATACCATTCCTCAATTGCTATGCAGATGGCAAATCTCCATCCTCTATTCGCTGTGACAGCAGTTGTCCTGTTATGTGGAGCACTCACAGGTGAAGAAGGTTTAAGTGTGCTATATTTCTATGACTGTACACAATAACCTAATGACATATGTCAAATTCACACATTTTCAGATGCCCAAGATGCTATCCGCAACTTCCAAGTAGCCAACAGGAACAGCACCCACATCACCTACTCCTGGGACATTGTGGATGGCTACTACAGCTCCAGCTACATCAGCTATTTTCACATATTATACAGGGATAGAAGTGGTTCCAGCACCAGCATATATATAACATACTCCAACACACAGCTGATCAAATCTGGTGCTTCATTTCAATACTCCACTGCAATGACCAGCTTTCGTTACTCTGGCCAAAATGTCATGTGGCTCCAGGTATACAGGCCTAGCCGTACACCTCAGTATTCTTACTCCGAACTAATATATGTTGAAGTAGGTAAGTGAATGCACACAAGAATGGAGCAAGTACATGGCATTTCTGGTAGCATTCCAAGAACCACTGTTGCATGCAACCACAAGCATGCACCCTTGACTGAGCTCCTTGTCTGCTTGGTCAATATTTCACATACCATACCATACTTATTACTTCTGTATTCTCCTGCTGTAGGTATTTTACAATAGAACTGAACATACAACTTTGGCCATTTCAGACATGTCTTGGGTTCACTGTAAGCAATGTTTGTTTGAAACACTCCATTCATATTGCCATGCAGTGCAGTACTGAAACACTCTCTCAATATAATTTCAGGAACAGTCTATCAGCACATCTGGTGCAGTACAGAATGAGGTGTTTTGGTTCATCAGAAAGTACTGCCAGTGCAACTACTCCTATTTGCAATCCATCCGAATGTACAATGCCTACTTCATCTGCGCCTCTGGTGGCTATGTCACTTTCAGGGCCACTCTTTACTCTGCTGGTGTTCTGGGTCCAGCAGCCTTAATGAGCACCTTGACCACTTGGCTATATGGGCAGAACACAGACAAAACAATTGCCATATATGGAAGACGCTATTCTGTAGAGCCAGGTCCATGTGGTGTGACAGTACCAGACCTCAATGCCCCAGCATGCAGCTCACCAGCAGCCACTCAAGCAGTGGGTACTTCTATGCCGACATCAGCAGCCAGTGCTAGTGCTCAAGACAACACTGCTGTCACTGTGGCCTCTGTGTTTGCTGCCATGTTCTTCATTTTGTGCCTGGGACTCATCGGATACATATTGGCCGCCAGAAGGTGAGAGATTTCTATATAAGCAGCAACAAATATGTGAAATGTTGACATGTATGCCTCATACATTATACTCATTCTACCCATTTACATACTACAGGCATCAAACTACCCGTTCTACAGGTGCAAGGGTGGCCAAGAAGACTACTAGACCCAGCACAGCTCCAGCCCAAGCAGCTACTAGGAGGGAGCAACCTAAAACGCATGCTAAACAAGAGTGTGAAGTAGAGCCTCGCTATTATCCTAATCAGGATGAGATATACACTGAGATGAATGACTTCTAACTTTAGTGTGTGCAGTGTGCTTAAAACTGTACTCATAACCAAAATTATCATTGTACCATCTTACATAAATGAGTGTGTGTTTTTGAATAATTGCAATGAAATTCATAATGTTCAGTTTTGCTGCATGACACTGGAGCTGTACGTGTCTTCACATGCCCTGGGTCTCATAAGACTCTAGATAGGTTACCATAATGTTTGTAATGATCCAAGCTAACTAAAGCGTATTTCCTTATGGAAACCTGTGTGTCTAGCATAAACATTGTGCTGCCACTACGTAGTGTTAATGCTATACACAATTATGAAATCCTGAATTTATAGGCGGGGCAGGGCATAATCTGTATCAAATTATTTACATTTGCAGATAGAAAGGAAGTTAGTTCATACCAGCTTGATTAAAACAGGGTTTAGAATCTTGCTGGCAAGGTTTCAATCTCTGTTGTGATCGAGCTAGTAATTGCAGAACTAAACCCCTTTCTCTACGCCAGTTGTAAATTCCTCAATTCATTTGCAGTTATGTGAGAAAATGTAAGAGCAGTAGGAGATTAGAGGCTGTACACTGGCAATGCTGATCCATAGCAAGTTGGTCAAATATAACACAAGTTGGTGATATCACTTAGTGCACAAATGTGTAGTGGAGTATGTTTCATACATCTTATTGTTATTGTCCTATTTTACTAGTGTATAGTGCATATTTGGCATGTCATGTTGCATTTGGTCATATACAGATACTCAATTGTACCAGATAGTGATAGTATTATATGTCTAGTATATATGTCTAGTATCCCAATGCACAATAGTTTGACTATGTACACCAGACTCACATGCAGCCACCTATTACCCAACATCCTACAGGCACTATAATACAGGCCATGAGGAACACTTTAGAGGTGGTCAGGCCAAGTCAGAACAATTTTACGTAGATGGCAACTTGCACAGGCCAGATAATATCTTAGCTATAGAAAAGCATGGCAAACCTAAAACTATGGTCAGGCCATGGCCTGGGCAGCCTGGGCTGTTCTGCCAGGCATGATGTAGCTACAGCCAATAACCACAAGTGCTGTTTTCAGCTGTTGTGTTAGTCAGTTTGTAATTGAACTTGTCATGGAATGAAGTGTTTTGTGTACTGCAGGGTGAAGTTTTCTAACTACAGAGCATTTCAATATCTATGTGAAAACCTGTACATAACAAACAATTATTTGCAGCACAATTATACCAGCCAACAGTACTGTACTGCTCTACGCATGCAGTACAATACTAGTGCACAATGGGAGAATGCTCATAATTCATGTACACATACATAATTATACACATACATGCATGCTTATTGTTGGTACATGGAACTGATGAGGTAATAAGAAGAACCAACATGTACTGTTACACAGTGAATATCATTTTGTTTCACTAGTCTATGCATATGTTGCGTACATGTCCGGCAGTATTCTGCTGATATATTCTCCCTACATCTACAGCATGCTCTTTAATTTGCTACAGATGGCAATTTCCTTCCATTGTTCACTGTCGCAGCACTTGTCCTCCTGCTTGGTGTACCAACAGGTATAAAGCAAGTTACATAAACAAACAAGATCTGTAAAATGCATTGCAACTCACGATCATTAATGCCCAACTCACAATTAATATAAGTTGTCAGTTGTTGTATTTTAATTGTAGGTTTCTGTCGATCCTCCATCACCTACCTGAGAGGCACAAGATCTATTGCAGGCTTTGTCCCCAGCCCTACCTAGCCTGAAGCCCTGAACCTCACAATCAGTGAGGGCCAGGTTCCCTTATCATGAGCAGCGAAACACACTTTGACATTGTGCTTGAGCACTATCCTTGATTTTGCTAATCACCTATATCCTTTAACAATATATTTGACTTGAATATACATACGTAATATGTAAATAGTTGTAGCTAGCTAAATGCTCATACATGCAGCACTGATGTGTAGTATTGCATGAGTGAACCCCAGGACTCTGTACTCTGGACTGGTGCAAGTGGACTTAGGAATATGAATAATGCAATCTACAAATTTATGAAGTCTGTTACTTTTCATGAAGGCATTAATCAGAGTGCACAGAGTTTGTGCAATGTTCTCATTAACCAATAACATCATTGTGCATACGTCAAAGTGCATTGCATCTCTTGCTCTTTACTGATTTGTGATTCATTGCAACAAGAAATGATAAGGCAGTAGCATATAGAACATGATTTAAGATGGTGCCATCCATGCATGGTCGTAATTCCATTAAGTTGTTGCAGAAATTATAGGGAAGGCAAACACAAGTTATTCAACAATAGCATGGTGGTGTACTAAACATGGCTTGTTGATAGGTTTCAACACAATTATACGTACTAGCAATAATTGCACATTAATTCTAACATGCTGTTCACATACATTATGCAGCTCTGCTCCTATATCCTGTAGTAAATCAATAATAGGCACACAACAGAAGGATTATAATTTACTAGACAGTTCACTGTTGCATCCTTTCCATCTTATAAATTATAGTATGATGTTTGACTGTTAACTTTCACAGTATTATACCAATTTAAGTCTCCTTAGATTCATTGCCTAACGAGCAAAGTACAGCAGAGATGGCCAGATATATTATACAGTGCTACGTATGTAAAACTGATGTATGTTTAATATAAGGACTCTGCATATGGCTTCCTGCCTGTACTAATTAGCAGCTGTTTACATCCTGCCTATGAACCAGGATACTTGTGCAGGTAAGCATACTGTGACTAATGGATTTGTTCAGCCATATAAACCATAGTTACATACATACATAGCAGTTAGTCTGCAACTGGCAAAAACTGCAGAGTCGTGAAGAGATTGTAAGGTAGGTGTTACAACTACTGTACTATGTGGTCTCATCCCTTTCATCTCTAGCTACTGTATACACTATTGGCACCATTTGAATGTTGTTCTGCATAGGTTATACCGTATAGAATAGCTATTATACTTAGTGATATCTGGGTGTATAAATATCTGACTCACAGAAATGACTCAAATCTACAAGCATATACTTCTCTGTGTTACATTATACAGATGTCTGCTTTCTTGTTCATTATAACAGCAGCTGTCCTGCTGTGCGGAATACCCACAGCTGCAGGTAAAATAGATTTAATCATTTTTGGTGAATACGCGCACACGGTACTTCAATGCTGTAGTTCTATCCAACTCATGCAGTTGCCCAGGGTGCTATCGGCAACTTCCAAGTAGCCAAACGAAACACTACTCACATCACCTTCTCCTGGGACATTGTGGATGGCTACTACACCTCCAGCTACATCAATAGTTTTCGCATATACTACAGGGCTCCATCTGGTTCTGGCTATACTGGCTACTTCACAGTTTTAACCTCAAATGTCAATCTGATTCAGTCGGGACGCTCCTTTAAGTACACTATAACTACTATTGCGACTGGATACAATGGTGAACATGTCATGTGGGTCCGTGTATACAGGTCTAGTCCTGCACCTTCAAGCTCCTACTCTGATCAAGTCTCTGTAGATTTAGGTAAGTGAAATTAATATTGTATGCCCCCTTAATCCTTCTAACCATGTGCATGTTTTACTCACTATTATATGCCACATATATCTGTTCTCCGTAACCAACCAAGGTCAGCACATCTCCATTGAAGTGAACATAAAGCTTTGGTTGTCTCAAACCTGTCATGAGTTTACTGTGAGTAATATCGCAATGACTCAAATTTATATAATAGTGTGTGCCATTAACTATCAAAAATTGAGTATTATAGTTTCCCTCTTCTGTATGTAGGAACTCTCAACCAACACCTACACGGCAGTACAGAATGAAGTGTACTGGGCACTCAGGAAGTACTGCCACTGCACCTACCCAGTCATAGATGACATCAGACTGAACAACGGCTACTTCACCTGCAGTACAAATGGCTATGTCACATTCCGAGCTCACCTGTATTCAACTGACATTACTACTAATCCAGACACTTTCAAGAGCACACTGACCAATTGGCTGCATGGGCAGGTAACAGACAAATCAATTACCATATATGGAAGGCAGTACTCTGTGGAGCCAGGTCCATGTGGAGTGACAGTACCTCAACTCTATGCTCCAGAATGCAGCAACACACTCTCAGCCACTCAGACTGAGGCAGCATCATCATCCACAACTACTCCAGCAGCTCCAACTCAGAACAACACTGCCGTCATTGTGGCCTCTGTGTTTGCTGCCATGTTCTTCATCTTGTCTCTTGGACTCATTGGACACATACTAGCGGCCAGGAGGTTAGATTCTCATCAGCTGCACACAAAGTCATGAATGTTAAGTGAAAGTAGAGGTATGATTTATATTCTCATTCCACCATTCACATACTACAGGCATCAAACTGACCGTTCTACAGATGCAAGGGTGGCCAAGAAGACTACTAGACCCAGCACAGCTCCAGCCCAAGCAGCTACTAGGAGGGAGCAACCTAAAACGCATGCTAAACAAGAGTGTGAAGTAGAGACTCATTATTATCCTAATCAGGATGAGATATACACTGCAATGGAGGACTTCTAACTATAGTGCTTGTATGCAGTGTGTGTGTGTGGTGTGCTTAAAAATATTACTCATAACCAAGTATTTTGTATCATCCTACATGCGTGTGTTTTGCATAATTGTAATGAAATTCATAATGTTCTTGCTGCATGATACTGGAGCTCTATGTACGTGTCTTCACATGCCTGAGCTTGTCATGAAAAATTTGGACCCCTGAAAAGGTACCCCCAGTCCTAATATTTTGAAATAGTTGGACCCCCAAAACTAATATTTCAGGAATGGACTAAAATCTTTGGACCTACCCTGAAATATGTGGACCCCCTCATCTATGTCTACATTCTGGGTTTTCCAGGCGTAATACATTTCATTTTCATCTTCAGCATAATGCATGCATGGGAATTTGAACTTCAAAAAACTTGAAAAATACATGACTTAAGCAGACAAGTGGATAAATATATACGTACACATGCAGAGCTATAATAAATATTGTGAAAATAAAGTTATGTGAATGTCGCTCAGTCTGTCCCCAAGCTGCACAACCCTAAAATGTTCATCCTTCACGAACAGACGTCTAACTGCTGCACTCATGCACACAATGTCATTGATACCCAAACACACGCGCTCTCACACATACTCTAGATCGAACATACTGTATGCCCACAGAGCTACATCCATGCCAACACCGGCACACCCACACCCACACTAATGGCAACAGTGTCCAGTCTGGTCTGTAAGCTAGACTGTACGTACTACTCAGTGCCGTGTGAAGCTGCGTGATAATTCAATATATAATACTCTCTGTATGCATATTGAAAGGCTTCCCTCACAATAGCTGTGTGGAAAAGTGATGGCATAACATGTTGTTTTAGGAAGTGCTAATGTAATGTGGACATGGTCAATGACCAACTTCCCCTTCCTATTCTATACAGCAATTGTGTAGAAGGCTTTTCAGTGACTCAAAAATTGACTGTGAATGCACAGTAATTAACTTTTCCTTTGACCCTGCAGATTGAGCTATGTTATGATCGAGCTTGAGGAGGTCAGAGGGGTAGTCATTAGCCAGCTCAATAGCGAGCTCCAATATAACGTCTCCTTTGGTAATGGGTTTTTCCTTCTGCTCCATCTCAATCTTGCTCAGAGTGTGACCCGCTATTTCGCTCATCCGCCATTTCTATGTGTGCAATGTAGGGAAACTTATATTTCAGTAGTGGTCCAAATATTTCGAAACATTTGGACCGGGGGGACGTATATTGTGGGGGTCCAATTTTCACATGACAGGCCCCATAAGACTCTAGGTAGGCATTTGCATTGAACCACTTCTACATGCAGCATTGTTCAATAGGGCTTTGTGCCCCCCTGCCAACTGAGGCACCAATACTGGTGTAGTTGGTAGGTTAGGTGTAATATCCAGTGATTACACTTTCAATCTATTGCCTCGCAGTGGCCAACTGCAAAAAGCAATTGCCCCCTTTCAATATAATTGGATTGCTTAATAGAAAAGTGCATTCAGTGTATATGTCAGTACGCATACTCTATGACCAAAGTAGGATATCCTCGACTATGCAGCTATTCCACCTCTAAAAGGTGGAATGGGGAAAGGGGCTCTGTGGGGAACCACCATCCCTGCTAGAGGTCACCTCTAGCAGGGATGGTGGTTCCCATCTGAACATTCAGGTGCAGGGCTTCTGAGGTGACTGACTCAGATGTGCATTCATCAATGTCAGGGTATTCTATTCCCAGTGTACCATGATCTCATTGTAACCTGTAGCTTGGCTCTGTCTATACTGTAGGCATGCATGAGAAGGAGAAGGAGAAGAGCTACAAGGATTGAGTCAGACAAATGGAACATGACCTGGCCTTTGTCCCGCATACATTGTCCTCACCACCATATATACAGGAGCAAGTTCAAAAGTTGGACACAGCACCCAATGCATAGCAGCAATGGACCTTGCTGTCTGTGACAATCATAGAACTCTCACATTATCCATCCTAAATGTGACAGGACCATATACTTTATAACCAAGAATTATTATTCCATTTACTATATTTTCTCATGCTTGGGTGCATCATGTGTCATTAATTAAATCAATGTATATGTAATATATATACCATACTTGAATTAAGGCAATGTATTGGGGAATATTTCCCAAGGCCGAAGGTAGGTATACCAGATAAAGAAATGTATACCTAATACTAATCAGAAAGTGTCAGAGTGTACAGTTGCTCTTTTGACTGTGTTAACTACTGCTAGCATTCCTTTGTCTTGCTGTGTTAGTCAATTGTGTTTACGGGTTGGTATGTACAAAAGAGCTCCTGCATTCTAATTGACACAAGTTTATTTCATTCAGTTATCATTGTCTCTGTCACCTGTCCTGAACAGAAGATGTTTGTTGCCACAACTCCTGTTTCAGACAAAAGTACTGAATTTGTGACTGATTGACTTCCTAGCAACCACAGGCTCAAGGAAATATCTAAACAAAAACAATCAACACTAGCTAATGTGCATAAATGGGTTCATTGCAGACTGTGTGCAAAATACTGTTCTGCCATCCTACATTATATGGACGGAAGAAACATGCATCAAAAATTAACTGTCTAAAGTACACAGTTTTTGCTGTTCTGTGTGTTCTGCATGAAAGAGATCAATTAATCTTTCATTGAATTTTATGATTAATTAAACATAATTGGACTGGCTTAATGGGAAAGTGTATTCAGTGTACACATACTCGTATGTCAGTATGCATACTCCACGACCAATGTAGGATATCCTTGACTATGCAGTTTTTCATGCAGTGTATGTTCTCATTTGGGACTCAGGCAGTCACAGCATACACCACACTGCCTTATTGCTGCAAGCCTTTTGTCAATTAGTCCTGTTAGCAGTTTGTCTCTCAGCTTGCCGTAGATGGAATGAAGTGTTTTGTGTTCTACAGGTTGAGTTTGTATTTGACTAAAGTGCATTTCCTTATGGAAATCTGTGACACTGTGCCTAGCACAAACATTGTGCTGCCACTACATAGCGTTAATGCTATACACATTTATAGAACACATTCAGCGATGAGGGAATGGAAGGGAGAGTAGTACTAGCACGAGTATTATTCATTTGAACAATTTTTTGCAGCACAATATATACCAGCCAACAATACTGTACTCTCTACTCATGCAGTACAACACTTTCAGTGCACAATGAGAGAATGCTCCTAATTCATGTACACATATATAATTATACACATACATGCATGCTTATTGTTGGTACATGGAACTGACGAGGTATATAAGAAAAAGAAGAACCAACATGTACTGTTACACAGTGAATGTATAATATATGAGGACTAGCATAAAGTAGATCCCATTGCCATGGTAACCAAATATAGACCTGCAGCTTATCACCAAATCTAAAGGCTTTCCTTCAGAGTCACGCTAGAAGCTTAACTGGCCCCACTTGCTCTTTATATCTGAAATTCTATCACATTTCATGTCACATCATAGTTTGTTTCTTCTGCATGCCTTAGCTGAAATGGAATTTAGAGTGGAAAGCAGTGAGTGGTGCAACTCTTAGCTGTACCAGTAATGAGAATATGCATATTGCTAATGTTACCATGGTATAAGTACATTAGCTGTAGGATAGGTTACATGTTATTTAACTAGTGTTGTAATAATTAAGCTTAATATGCTGCACTATTCAAACTTAGCCCTATTTAGCTACATAGCTGCACATATACAGATGGGAATGGTGAATATTTTAAAGATTTACCATATAATTTGCTCCTTTAATCAGATCCAAACAGGATGTCAGCATATAATGAATCTGATTAACTAATAGTACTTATGTGACCTGTCACACATCTGTTGCCATTTCAGAGAGGATTACGGGCTGAGAGAGTGTCAGACCTTTCGACACGGTCACCGATTCAGAAAGGTGTGCAGCATGTTATAGCCATTAGGACAACAGAGAATGGCTGCATAATTTATCATTGTGTTTCACTAGTCTATGGCATATGTTGCATACATGTCCAGCAGTATTCTGCTCATATATTCTCCTTCCATCTGTGCTCTTTGCTACAGATGGTAATTTTCCTTCCACTGTTCACTGTTACCGCACTTGTCCTCCTGCTCGGAGTACCAACAGGTACAAAGCAAGTTATATAAACAAGCAAGATCTGTGGAAATGCATTGCAACTCATGATCATTAATACCCTACTCACTTGTAGATGCCCAGGATGCTATCCGCAACTTCCAAGTAGCCAACAGGAACAGCACCCACATCACCTTCTCCTGGGACATTGTGGACGGCTACTACACCTCCAGCTACATCAGCTACTTCAGAATATATGATAGGCAGAGATCAGGTTACAGGGGTGCCAGGACCAGCATATATATAGCATTCTCTGATGTGAAGTTGATTAAATTGGGGACATCATTTCAATACACTACAACTGTGACCAGTTTCTCTACTTATGGCCAGTACATCATGTGGGTGTATGTGTACAGGCCTAGCCTTGAACCTACTGCTTCTTACTCTGAACAAATTTCTGTTGACGTAGGTGAGTCATCAATTAATGCAATTGCAATGATAGCACATTTATTTAGCTTCATTCATATTGTCCTCATTCTCTCATCTTAGATACATTAGCTCTAAACCTCTACATACTGTGCACTGTATACCTGCACTTTAATATTATACAGGACGGCAAATCTCCATTGAAGTGAACATAAAGCTTTGGCCATCTCAGACATGCCTTGAATTCACTGTGAGTAACAGGTGTCAGGTATCAGGTAACCTTATTTCACCAGGGAACTGTTAGCCTAAGGCTACTTTCTGACCTACAGTAAAGAAAAGTATAAGTATATAGAGTAAAGTTGAAATCAAATTCCTATAACTGATTCATAAATCATGCTGTAATCAGTCGTTTTGGCAGTCCAATGAAAATTCAACATTGTATGGTATTGTTATGCAAAAGTGTATTCACATTTGTGTACAAGCAGCTGCTGCAATTAGAGAACTTCATAATCATCATCATGCCTCATGCAATCAGAGTGCTTCCTCCACTGTACCTTCACATGCAGGGGCAGTCAACGAGCACAAACGATGCAGTACAGAATGAGGTGTACTGGGGAATCAGAAAGTATTGTCAGTGCACCTATCTCTACTTCCAATACATCACTTTGAACAATGGCTACTTCACCTGTGCTGCTGGGGGCTATGTCACCTTCAGGGCCAACCTTCTTTCAACTAGTACCACAGCTGATCCTGCAACACTGAAGAGTGCCTTGACAGCTTGGCTTCATGGGCAGGACACAGACAAAACTATTACCATATATGGAAGGAGGTACTCAGTGGAGCCAGGTCCATGTGGAGTGACACTACCAAAACTCTATGCCCCAACATGCAGTACACCTGCAGCCACTCAGCTGACTGGGGCAGCATCCTCATCAATGCCAGCAGCCAGTGCTCAAGACCACACTGCTGTCATTGTGGCCTCTGTGTTTGCTGCCATGTTCTTCATTTTGTGTCTGGGACTCATTGGATACATATTGGCTGCCAGAAGGTGAGAAATTTCTAAGCAGACACAAATATGTGAAATGTTGACAGGTATGTCTCATACATATACTCATTGAAATTCCACCATTCACATACTACAGGCATCAAACTGCCCGTTCTACAGGTGCAAGGGTAGCCAAGAAGACTACTAGGCCCATCACAGCTCCAGCCCAAGCAGCTACTAGGAGGGAGCAACCTAAAACACATGCTAAACAAGAGTGTGAATTAGAGTCCCGTTATTATCATAATCAGGATGAGATATACACTGAGATGGATGACTTCTAACTATAGTGTGTGCAGTGTGTGTGTGGTGTGCTTTAAAACTTTACTCATAACAAAATATTTTGTATCATCTTACATGTGTGTGTTTTGAATAATTGTAATGAAATTCATAATGTTTACATTAGTTCTTGTTGCATGACACTGGAGCTCTGTGTACGTGTCTTCACATGCCTTGGGCCTGTCATGAAAATCTACCCCCTGAAAAGGTTCACCCAGTCCAAATTTTTTAAATATTTGGACCCCGGAACTAACTTTTCAGAAATGGATTGAAATCTTTGGACCTACCCTGAAATATGTGGACCCCCTTGTCTATGTCTACATTCTAGGTTTTCCAGGCATAATACATTTCACTTTCATCATCAGCACAATGCATGCATGGGAATTTGAACTTCATAAAAATACATGACTTAATTAAGCAGACAAGTGAATAAATATACACGTACATATGCAGAGCTATAAGAAATGTTGTGAAAATAAAGTTCTGTGAATGTCGCTCAGTCTGTCCCCAAGCTGCACAACCCTAAAATGTTCATCCTTCATGAACAGGTGTCTAACTGCTGCACTCATGCACACAATGTCATTGATGCCCGAACACATGTGCTCTCACACATACTCTAGATCGAACATACTGTATGCCCACAGAGCTACATACATGACAACACCAGCACACCCATGCACACCCACACTAATGGCAGTGTCCAGTCTGATCTGTAAGCTAGATTGTACGTTCTTCTCAGTCCTCTGTGAAGCTGCGTGATAATTCAATAATACTCTCTGTATGCACATTGAAGGACTTCCCTCACAGTAGCTGTGTGGCAAGGTGGTGGCCTATATAGGAAAAGAGTCATCAAAACATAACATGTTGTTTTAGGAAGTGCTAATGTAATATGGACATGGTTCAGTGGCCAACTTCCCTTTCCTATTCTATACAGCAATTGTGTAGAAGGCTTTTCAGTGACTCAAAAATTGACTGTGAATGCACAGTAATTAACTTTTCCTTTGACCCTGCAGATTGAGCTATGCTATGATCGAGCTTGAGGAGGTCAGAGGGGTAGTTATTAGACAGCTCAATAGCGAGCTCCAATATAACGCCTTCTTTTGGTAATGGGTTCTTCCTTCTGCTCCATCTCAATCTTGCTCAGAGTGTGACCCGCTATTTCGCTCATCCGCCATTTCTATGTGTGCAATGTAGGGAAACTTACATTTCAGTAGTGGTCCAAATATTTTGAAACATTTGGACCGGGGGGACGTATATTGTGGGGGTCCAATTTTCACATGACAGGCCCCATAAGACTCTAGGTAGGCATTTGCATTGAACCACTTCTACATGCAGCATTGTTCGATAGGGCTTTGTGCCCCCCTGCCAACTGAGGCACCAATACTGGTGTAGTTGGTAGGTTAGGTTATATCCAGTGATTACCCTTTCAATCTATTGCCTCGCAGTGGCCAACTGCAAAAAGCAATTGCCCCCTTTCAATATAATTGGATTGCTTAATGGAAAAGTGCATTCAGTGTATATGTCAGTACGCATACTCTATGACCAAAGTAGGATATCCTTGACTATGCAGCTATTCCACCTCTAAAAGGTGGAATGGGGAAAGGGGCTCTGTGGGGAACCACCATCCCTGCTAGAGGTCACCTCTAGCAGGGATGGTGGTTCCCATCTGAACATTCAGGTGCAGGGCTTCTGAGGTGACTGACTCAGATGTGCATTCATCAATGTCAGGGTATTCTATTCCCAGTGTACCATGATCTCATTGTAACCTGTAGCTTGGCTCTGTCTATACTGTAGGCATGCATGAGAAGGAGAAGGAGAAGAGCTGCAAGGATTGAGTCTGACAAATAGAACATGGCCTAGCTTACCCCATAGTGTCCTCACCACCATATATACAGGAGCAAGTTCAGAAGTTGGACACGGCACCCAATGCATAGCAGAAGTGGACCTTGCTGTCAGTGACAATCATAGAACTCTCACATTATCCATCCTAAATGTGACAGGACCATATACTTTATAACCAAGAATTATTATTCCATTTACTATATTTTCTCATGCTTGGGTGCATCATGTGTCATTAATTAAATCAATGTATATGTAATATATATACCATACTTGAATTAAGGCAATGTATTGGGGAATATTTCCCAAGGCCAAAGGTAGGTATACCAGATAAAGAAATGTATACCTAATACTAATAAAAAGTGTCAGAGTGTACAGTTGCTCTTTTGACTGTGTTAACTACTGCTAGCATTCCTTTGTCTTGCTGTGTTAGTCAATTGTATTTACAGGTTGGTATGCACAAGAGAGCTCCTGCATGCTAATTGACACAAGTTTAATTTCATTCAGTTAGCACAGTCCCTAGCTGTCACCTGTCCTGAACAGAAGATGTTTGTTGCCACAGCTCCTGTTTCAGACAAAAGTACTGAATTTGTGACTGATTGACTTCCTAGCAATCACAGGTTCAAGGAAATATCTAAGCAACAACTATCAACACTAGCTAATGTGCATAAATGGGTTCATTGCAGACTGTGCGCAAATACTGTTCTGTCTTCCTACATTATATGGACACAAGAAACATGCATCAAAAGTTAACTGTCCGAAGTATATACACAGTTGTGCTGTTCCATGTGTTTCTTGCTTTGTGGTTGCAAACTCAATAGGGCTTTGTGCCCCCCTGCCAACTGAGACACCAATACTGGTGTAGTTGGTAGGTTAGGTGTAATATCCAGTGATTACCCTTTCAATCTATTGCCTCGCAGTGGCCAACTGCAAAAAGCAAAAGCCCCCTTTCAATATAATTGGATTGCTTAATAGAAAAGTGTATTCAGTGTATATGCCAGTACGCATACTCTATGACCAAAGTAGGATATCCTCGACTATGCAGCTATTCATGCGGTGTATGTTCTCATTTGGGACTCAGGCAGTCACAACATACACTGCCTTATTGCTGCAACCTTTTTAACAATTGCAGTAGTCCTGTTAGTAGGTTGTCATTCTACTTGCTGTGGAATGAAGTGTTTTGTGTACTAAAGGTTGAGTTTGTTTTTGACTAAAGTGCATTTCCTTATGGAAACCTGTGTGCCTAGCACAAACATTGTGCTGCCACTATGTAATGTTAATTACTACACTGCTATACACAATAGTAGAGCACCTTGAGTGATGAGGTAAAGGAAGGGAGGAAAGGAAGAGTACTAGCATGAGTATAATTTTATTAGGCTATGGATGTCTCTTTGCCATGCAGACGAGTCCTGGGTGTGATCCTATATTTATAATGATCCATGGCATGATCTGTATTAAATTATTTTACTTTTGCAGTTAGAAAAGGGGTTTCGTTGTCCAATTTACCAGCTTGATCAAGTCAGGGGTTGAAACCTTGCCAGGCAAGGTTTGAAACCCTGTTTCAAACCTTACACCAGCTAAGAAGCCCTCACTTCATTTGCAGTAATGTGAGTTAACATAACAGCAGCAGAAGATCAGTGGCTATACACTGCCTATGCTGATCCATATAATGTTGGCCAAATCAACACACAAGTTGGTGATGTCACTTAGTGTACAAATGTGTAGTGGAGTATGTTTTCATGCATTAATTGTGTATGTGTGTATTTATTGTGAATCCTCCGTCACATGATCATCTACTTTAGAAACGGTTTTTCTTAAGTCATGTCAGTTTTATACCAGTTATACCAGTTAAAGAAGATCTACGGATTAAAGCGTCCTGGAAATAGATTGATTTGTTTGTGATCTCCAGTGGCTGCGCTGTCGCTCAATAAACTACCCTCAATGCATTTATTGTTTTTGTCCTATTATCCTATAGTGCATATAGTGCATGTCATGAATTGTTGCAGTGGGTTATGTACAGATACTCCACTGTTTCTGATAGTGATAGTACAGTATACATGCATGTCCAGTGCCCTTCCATACTCATGGCCAATGCAGGATAGTTTGACTATGTACACCAGACTCACATGCAGCCACCTATTTCCCAACATCCCACAGGCACTATAATACAGGCCATGAGGAACACTTTAAAGGTGGTCAGGTCAAGTCAAAACAATCTTACGTATATAGATGGCAACTTGCACAGGCCAGATAATATCTTAGCTATAGAAAAGCATGGGCAGACCTAAAAATCTGGTCAGGCCATGGCCTGGGCAGCCTGGGCTGTTCCGCCAGGCATGATGTAGCTACAGCCAATAACCACAAGTGCTGTTGTCAGCTGTTGTGCTAGTCAGTTTGTAATTCAACTTGTCATGGAATGAAGTGTTTTGTGTACTGCAGGGTGAAGTTTTCTAACTACAGAGCATTTCTATAATTATGGTAACCTGTCCACTTAATTAGCACAAACATAATTTTACAGCGCATACATATATACCAGCCAACACTGCTCAACTTCTGCAGTACAACACTTTCAGTAATAAGAGAATACTCAAAACTCTTGTACACATATACACAATAAGCTTATATGTGCATGCCTTATTGTAGGTACATGTAACTGATGAGGTAAGAAGAAGAACCAACATGTATAGTGAATATATAATAAATGGAACTAGAAAAATGTAGATCCCATTGCCATGGTAGCCAAATAATAACCTGCAGTTTGGTACCAAATTTAAAGGCTTTTCCTTCAGAGTCATGTTTGGAGTTTAGCTGACCCCACTTTATGTCGATATTCCATCACATTTCCTTTCACATAGTTTGCTTCTACTGCATGCCTGTAAGTTGAATCAGACAATACTGATTGTTGCAGCTTATAGCTGTTACAGCTAGTACCAGTAATAAATATTATCTTAAACAGTGAAAATTTGCATACTGCTAACAATTAGGTGTAAGCGTTCAATATTTTACTGTACATTAACTGTAGGATAGGCTGCATGTTAATTAATGTAGTAATAACTAAATATGCTACATTTGTCAAACTTAGAGCTATTTATGTATATCTACATACTGATATATGCAGATAGGAATGGAGGAAAATTTAAGATTTATCATTATATTATAATAATTACCACCATTAATCAGATTCATACAGAATGTGATGGGTTTTAAGTAAGAGCAACTTATCATGAATCTGATTAACAAATAGTACTTATGTGACCTGTCACACTTCTGTTGCCATTTCAGAGAGGATTACGAACTGAGAGAGTGTCAGACTTTTCAACACAGTCACCAATTCAGAAAGGTGTGTAATATATTATAGCTATGAGGACAATAGAGAATGGCTGCATACTCTATAATGTCATGTGTTTCACTAGTCTCTATGGCATATCTGTGTTCAATATATGTGTTGTGTACATGCATGTCTGGCAATATTCTGTGCATGTCCTTAAAATATCACTTTGGGAATTACAGCAGCACAAGCATCCTTCCTTCTATGCTCTTTGCTACAGATGGCTATTTTCTTTTCACTGTTTGCTGTCACAGCACTTGTCCTGCTGCTTGGAGTACCAACAGGTATAAAGCAAGTTACGTAAAAAGATCTGTGAAAACGCGTTGTAACTCTTTAATGCCCTACTCACTTCTAGATGCTCAGGATGCTATCAGCAACTTCCAAGTGGCCAGTCAGAACAGCACCCACATCACCTTCTCCTGGGACATTGTCGATGGCTACTACACCAACTACTACATTGACTACTTCTACATTTACTATAGGGAGAGATCTGCTTCCTCTGGCTATCGTTCCCTAATTGGCTCATTTTCTTACTCTGACAGCAATGTGAATGGAGCTTCCTTTCAGTACACCACAACTGTGACCAGCTTCTCTACTTATGGACAGTACCTCATGGCAGTCTATGTGTACAGGTCTAGACTTACTCCACCTGGAACGTATTCTGATGAAATTTATGTTGAAGTAGGTAAGTCACTACTTGTGATGCAAATGTCAATATTGAAGCACATTAGTGTTATCCATCCTCTTCACATCAATTCTTATACAAACAGAATAAAAACATACTTATAATACTTGCTCTAAATCTTACGTTACACTGTATACTTGCTTATAGGACGGCAAATCTCCATTGAAGTGAACATACAGCTTTGGCCTTCTCAAACATGCTTCGACTTCACTGTGAGAATCTTATGCTGTTATAGTATTACTAATGCTACGCACAGACACACCAGCTGCAACACCCGGCCCATTGGAGAACTTCAGAACCAATATTATAATTAATACCTTCTCTACTGCTTGTACAGGCACAGTCAACTGACATTTCTAGTGCAGTACAGAATGAGGTGTACTGGGGAATCAGAAAGTACTGCCAGTGTGCTTATCCATATTTCCAATACATCCGTTTGAACAATGGCTACTTCACCTGTGTTGCTGAAGGCTACATCACTTTCAGGGCCAACCTTCTTTCAACTACTATTACTGCCAATCCAGCGACACTAAAGAGTACCTTGACAGTTTGGCTGCTCGGACGGGACTCAGATAAAACTATTACCATATATGGAAGACGGTATTCTGTAGAGCCAGGTTCATGTGGAGTGACCATACCACACCTCTATGCGCCGACATGCAGCCCACCTGCAGCCACTCAGCTGACTGAGGAAGGATCCTCATCCATGGCCACATCAGCAGTTCCAACTCAAGACAACACTGCTGTCATTGTGGCCTCTGTATTTGCTGTTATGTTCTTCATCTTGTCTCTTGGACTCATTGGATACATACTAGCGGTCAAGAGGTGGGATAGCTTTCTAAGCAGCCATGTGCATGCACTTTTTAAATGTTAGGAGAGCACTGAGTTACATAATTATATAACTTATACTCATTCTATCATTTGTATACAGGAATAGAACTACCCGTTCTACAGGTGCAAGGGAGGCCAGGATCACTACTAGACCCAGCACAGCTCCAGCCCAAGCAGCTACTAGGAGGGAGCAACCTAAAACGCATGCTAAACAAGAGTGTGAATTAGAGACTCACTATCATCCTAATCAGGATGAGATATACACTGAGATGGATGACTTCTAACTACAGTGTGTGCAGTGTGTGGTGTGTTTTCAGACTTTGCTTGAAACCAGATTATCATTGTATCCTCTACATTAATGAGCGTGATTGTGTGGCAAGTTCAAATGCGTACAAATCATATTTTCTTATGCTGTCTGACACCCCACAATTCATTTGGTTTTGAATCTTCACAATAGAATAATGGAGCACTAAGATTCATTATTACTCTTGAAGTTCATGAAAATGTCGTCCCGAGAATCTTTGTACTCATTTAGGTATGTCAACCTTAGCTAATTTTGCTGTGGACAGACCACTTATCTTGACTTTAAAGACAAGTGAGATAGTTATGTGTAAACAACATAATGAGCACAGATTTGGTGTCCATTATGCACACTTGACACTACTTATAACTGATTAGAGTGCACACGTACCAATATATTTTGCATGTGTTCATGCATTAGTACAACGCGCCATCTGTGACATCATTGTACCAATACTATATACATATGTACGTATGTACTACATATATATTATACACACCAGATTACAAGTAATACATGCATGCCACAAAAGGTGGGAGAGACATTCTGTGCAAGATGCTTAAGGGATCTCATACTGTGTTGCACTTGCAGGTGAGGTGTGTAATAAGTACATTTGGGGAACTTCCTGTGGAGAAAACTTTTGCCATCATTAGTATTGACAGTAGCTTATAATTATTTTGTCTGTTTTTCATGATATGTGTAATGATTCTGGTCTCTAGAGCTGTCAGATTTGAATTGACACAAATGGCAGCTCTCCTTCCCAAATTTATTGCCATGGCGATGTTGCTGTTCTGTGGAACATTCTCAGGTAAATGAGATAAACAGGTATACTACACTGCAATGTACAAGTGCATTATGACGGCATTCATAATGTAACTACATCAAATAGATGCAGGTGCCCAGCAGGATGTCATCATCAACTTCCAAGTGTCCCACAGAACCAGCACTCGCATCACCTTCTCCTAGAAAGTTGTAGATGGCTATCACAGCTCCAGCTACATCAACTACTTTGCCATATTCTACAGGGAGAGATCTGGTTCCACATCCTCCATTACCTCAATATCTTACTCTGACCGCCATCTGATTGTGACTGGATCTTCATTTGAATTCAATGCTGCCATGTCCAACTATGGTCAATATGTGATGTGGGTCAGAGCGTACAGGCCTAAACGTACACCTGCGTATTTTTTCTCCTAACAAATTTACGTCGAATTAGGTGCATATGTGTTCGCATATAATGCAGGAAGTACACATGCACCTATCTATTGAATCATTTTCCACAAGATGCATGCACTCCTTTGGCAATCATTTTTCTAAATTGCCATTGAATTAAACATCCTACTCTGGCCAGCTCAAATATGTCGTAAATTCATTGTAAGGAAACCTCACACCAGACTGAAGCATTCATGCTAATGATTATATCATAATTGTGCTTAAAGGGAGTAGCTTAATGACATTATTTTATGAATTGTACATCCCACATCCATCATAATATAATTTAGTGTTATCCCACATTCTACACTTGCAGGACCTCTCCAGCATGTGTTAGTACAGTATGAGGTGCAGTGGCCATCAGTAAATACAGTCAGCAGTGCTCCTACACAGTCATCAATGACATTAGACTGCATGAGCAACGGCTACTTCATGTGTAGAACTAAAGGCTACATCACCTTCAGAGCCTACCTGTACTCCACTGATGCTACAGTTGATCTGATGTTCTTGACTACATTGACTAATTGGCTAAATGGGTAAGGCACATGACAGCATAAATAACATGCAAACATACACCATGCATCTAATAATCATAATTGCTAGTATAATAAAAAATTCTTCAAAATTGAAAGGGATTTAGGAAAGGCCAGCAGATAAAGCATAGCAACAAACTACTCAACACTAAGATTCACCCCATTTCTAAGGAGTTCATTTTACCATCCTAATTTACTTGTACATGGAAATAGCTAATCATACACATTCAGGTCTATGGTGGCACTGGGATATGTTTGATAACGGGGAAGACAAATTTCGTACTACTACATACTAGCAGCCGGGAGGTGAGATAGTTTTCTGAGCAGACATGTGAACACTGAGGTACCTATAACTCCTATACTCATTCTATCACTTGCATACAGGCATCAAACTACCCGTTCTACAGGTGCAAGGGTGGCCAAGAAGACTACTAGACCCAACACAGCTCCAGCCCAAGCAGCTACTAGGAGGGAGCAACCTAAAGCGCATGCTAAACAAGAGAGTGAATTAGAGCTTTATTCTTATCTATTATCTTATCAGAAATGGATGACTTCTAGCTATAGTGTGTGAATGAGTGCTGTGTGTAACAAGTGCAAATGCATACTAATCATATTACCTTATATAATGCTGTCTGACATCTTTAATTTGGACTAATGGCACATAAACTAAAATTCATTATTACTCTCAAAAGTGACATCTGTGTACAACTTAGCCTTTAAACTGTGCCAGCACATGAACATAATCTTGTACGTCGTGTATCCAATACTCCAGATAACAGTGTGATCATTGTGGCAACTCTGTTTGCTGCAGTGTTTTTTATGACCCTCTTCATTGTAGCATCTGGGTTCATTGGATACTTACTGACCACCAGGAGGTGAGAGAGTGTCCCTCATGGCTGTAGTGGGTAGATAAGTATAACAATCTCACTGTGGTGTTGATGAGTATACATAGTACATTCTTATGTTCTTATACACACGCACAGGGTTCGAACTGTTTGTTTCACTGTAGCTGGAAGAAGGTTAACATTGGCCAAGAACCCCAGTAATACTACTAAAGGACCAGCCCGGCAAGCTGCAGTTACTGGGAAGGACCAACCCAAATCTTATATTCAACAGGCAAGGGCATGAGCAGGAGCCGAACTAGCTATAGCTCTATATATGCAAGAAAATGTATGTGTACACCAGTGTTGTGGTAGTGGTAACAAGTAATTGTAATTGACTGTAATTAATTTGACTTTTTTGGTGATTGTAATTAAATTGGAATTGAGATATTTTTGCTGAAGTAATTGTAATGGTAGTTGATTACATTCATGTCATTGATACCTAATTACACAATTACATGCAATCACATTCCTCCTCCTTGGCTACCAAAACGCTACAAAGAAAGAGAAATATCTTAAGATTACCCCTCTGTTCAAACCTAGCTCGTCGAGTACGTACTCTCCATACCAGGTTGGAACACCAAGTGAATTTCACTGGGGAATATGACATCCCACAGGGATTTAGGCATCCCCAGGGATTTCAGCATTTCCTCGGGGATTCTGGCACCCCCTGGAAACACATGGCCAACTGCACTAAATCCCTGCATGCAAATTACACGCAATTACATTCCTCCTCCATGGTTACCAAAACACTAGACTGTTGGAAGAAAAATCTAAAGTTTACCCCATGGTTCAAACCTAGCTAGCCAAGTACTCTCCATACCAGCTATGTCTGCACTAGTTGAGCAGACATTCAGTCGGGCGGGCAAGACTTTGAATCCACTAAGATGTTGTTGCATGCTTCCAAAGAAGTTGAAGCACTGCTATTTCTGAAGGCGTACTCCCAGTTTATGTAACTTCATCGTAATTGTAATAGTAACTGCAATTGCTTTCAAGTAGTTGCAATGGGGATTAATTACTTGTAATATGGAATGGTAATTGATTCTTAAATAGCCAAGTAATTGCAATTCATTACAAGTAAACTGTAATTACCACAACACTGGAGTACACCAGGATGGAGAATTTATATATAAGATAAGGGATAGCATGCATAGTATACTGTGTACGTTTTACAGTCGTAAGTAGTGTATAAATTTTGTAGTTACATGTACTGCATTGTTTCCTATAGTAATGGGTTGCATGGTGTGTGTGGATGAATTTAATACAGACAAGACTCACAATGGCTGCAAAATGGTAGCCAGATTCATATAAGAGCTGCAAGTGGCATATACCCTCAAATGATGCTTGTTTCCATCCACCAGGCCATGAAAAAGCACCATGCCTTAAACTTTAGATATCCTTAAAGTGCATCATGATCATTGTATACTGAAGCTAGCTGCTCAATCTATTGCTGCTTGATAGGCAATGTATAATTACTGGTAAACAGCTAGACACAGCAACTTAACTGCAAGGCAGGTATACTGTTAATGTATAATAGAGCAATGTGAAGCAGCAATGGGAGAGAGATGTAACCAGCTCAAACACGATAATAGATCCGTTTGGAGGTATCAGAAGGAGGAAGAGGCAAAGCTGTTCTATTTGTGGATAACTCTAAGGATCAGAAAGTGCAATAAATATAATGTGCACGTGGTGAACACCAGTATGTATACCCTCTCTATGGTAACTTCCCATATCATGCATGTATATATATAATATAGTAAAAATAATTTATACTAAGCTAGTCTAAGAGTGCAATGCATGATTATTACCTCACATTATAAAGATGTATTATGTTATATCACCACTTCTGGAGCTAAGTACTAGCAGAGGACAAATAATGTACAGTATGTCATACTGAGAATCCAATGGATACACTTTGTGATCAAAATGTGTATAGTGCCACAATCGCAATCAACTCTGTACACGTGAAGTGCCAGGTGACCCATGACATTCATTGTAAGACAAACACTACACAATCAACTCTGTGCACGTGAAGTGCGAAGTGATCCATGACATTCATTGTAAGACAAACACTACACAATCAACTCTATACACGTGAAGTGCCAGGTGATCCATGACATTCATTGTAAGACAATCACTACACAATCAGCTCTGTGCACATGAAGTGCCAGGTGATCCATAACAGCAATCTTTAGACACAATAGTTTTCCATCTTCCCCATTCATAAAAGATCAATTATGAAAAAGGATGATTGTAAGGCATAGATTCACAATAGGCAACTAGTAGCATTGTAACTCATGCCATCACTCATACAACAATGCTGTGGATATGTATTACTAATGAAATTGGCTTAATGCACAGCTAGCTATATATATGCAGCCTCAGATCTGTCGTAGCTCACAGTACAGAAATAAGTGAAACAGCAAGAAGTGCAACTGCAGATACATAGTTTAACCAAATCAGAAACATTCATACACTGTGCTATATAGGCAACATACATACCTGGTGCATATCATACGTGTGTATGGGAAAGCGAAAGGTGGTCTTTCTTTTCCTCATGTATTCAGAAATAGCTCTACAGAATCCTGAACATTGTTAAGGAAAGTAAGTTAATATAAATGGTGCAATACTATCAGCTTCATCACTGTACTGTAAACATGCGTGTGAATATGTGTGTGAATACATGGCTGTGAATGTGGTGCATGTGCATGTGTGTATGCTAGCTAGTGGTGTGTGTGTGCGCATGTATGTGTGTGTGTGTGTGTGTGCGCATGTATGTGTGTGTGTGTGTATGCATGTGTATATGTGTGTGTGAGTGTGTGTGTGTGTGTGTGTGTGCGTGTGTGTGTGTTTGTGTGTGTGTGCTTGTGCGTATGTGTGTGTGAACTGTTTAGAAAAGGTGTTTTATCTCGTGATACTGGCAGCTGTGTCCACATGCTGGAGAGATCTAGAATCCCACAATGTCCTGCATTTCTAAGGTGCAATTCTTCCTATGATGTCTTTACATCTTGTGGTGTAAGCTGTGGACTAATGATATTATTGTTGCACTTGTGGGGAAGTGCAGTTCTAGCTAAATAATTATATCATTAACATATATATATATATATATATATATAATTATATATATATATATATGGCCTGCTTGGTCAGTCTTGAGATCAGTATTTAGTGGCAGTCCAAAGCAACTAGTGCATAGTGAGAGCAAGTTTCTCAATTATGGCATATATTGCTTCATGTACTACTTCAGGCAGACACACAGAGTGACTTTACAAAGCAACTTCCTCCTGTCATGCATGAATAGGGAATTAACCACATGCAGGTTGGGAGGTAGGCCTATATAAGGAGCCAGGCCCCACACACCACCGAGTATAAGACGATTCCAGCCATCAACTGCTCTTACGGTCTGAATTCTGCGAACTTTCCTGGAGCACAATTTTATAATGGAAGAAACAGGTTTGCTATAGAGCTAGTGTTGGACCGGTGCCCTACGTAGAGTAATCAGCTCTTAAGTGCTTCAATACTAGTTAGCACCTTACCAGATCTACTATACAGAATGTTGCAACTCGTACTGTGCATAACTAACTTACATGATGACTTTGCAGCGAAGTGCTAAATTAGAATCACAACTGAAGATTGATCAGTTAATTTGTACAAGTGCCCTGTCACAGTTGGTCACCATATACAGTGCATGCTTCATGTATGCCAACCAAGTGGTTAACAGGTAGCGTAAAGTAACCCAAAGTATAATGGACTAGTGAATGTCATGCATACCCTCAGCACTGTATATTGACCAGCACACAAGCAATAGCTAACACTATTATGCTATTCCCTGCAATTGCAGGTCAAATCAGTGCTTCAACCAACCCCCCATTTGCTTCCGTTCAGTCTGCAAGCATTATTCCTCCTCATTCCACCATTGACACTCAGCAGCCTGTTGGCAATCCTGCCTCTCCTCCTACATATTCTCAACAACCTGCTGACGATCCTGTCAATCCCCCTGCACATCCTCAGCAGCCTGGCATCTCCACCTATCCTCCTGACTACCCTAAGCAGCCTGTCTATCCTCTACCATGCCCTCAACAAGCAAATGTTAGCTCTACCTACCCACTTCAACCAATGGGGACCCAAACATTCAAAGCAGTCACTGTGGTAGAGCAGCCAGTATCTGTAAGTGTTTGTAACATGATGTGGAAGGATAATATGTTGTGAGCATAAATAAATTACCAATATCTCACAGCAAGAATCAAATGGAGGCCTAGGGGTAGTTTCACAAGCCAGACTGTTGCACAACAATCTGGCTTTCATGACTAATGGAGAAGACTATGGTCTGAAGGCCGATAAGGGATGTATCTACTCAGACACAATCAGTCCATTGGACTCCAGCCTGCTGTCATATGATTATGCTCATAAGCCTTCCACATTGGCAACTGCACAAAGCAATGAACTATCTATTGTCAATTAATCAATTTGATGCCTAACTCTTCTAGACCTGTGCATGTATTGCAAGCACTTGTGTCATGCTTTATGCACACTTCATCCTCATCTTTGCAGAGGGTCAGGAATAATTATCCTCGGCCATCCACCTACCTCCCTTTCACTGTGTTCAACATCATATGCTGCTGCGCCCTATTGGGCATATTTGCTAAACGATATGGAGCCAAGGTTGGTACCAGATTTTGTAGCAACATTAGGTGAACCTTAGCAGAAATACACGCACACAAATCTGTAGTCCTGCCTAATGTGTACCTCATTTCACTCCCTGCTCACCTATATCCTTTACCTGGCTCACTGCAGGTTATCTATGAACACGAGAAAGGAAACTATGCAGAGGCAGAGAGGGCCTCTAAGAAAGCTTTTAGGTATAACATTGCTGCTCTCCTTTCTGGCATTGTGATCTGGATTATCGTGATTGGTTCCACTGTAGCATATGTTCTTGCCTGATCCTTGTTTACTGAATGTGCATGGCATTTATCATGCAATTGAAGGTCATCATGCAAACAGACAAGAAATTAAACATCACATTTTGTGTTTTCTGTATGGTGCATTGTATCTCAGTCAACTCAAATTCACTCAAATCAAATTCAATTAAGGTCGGACCAGTCCCTTTTTCCATTTATTGCAAAATCACTTTTTCAAGTTTTCTTTCTTGTACACATGCGGTACTCTAATAAGAAATGAAGATACCAGCACAAACAGTATGTACATGGACAAGCATGCCTCACCACATGAAACGCTACCTATATATTGGGGTACTTCCTCAGACAAACAGATCTAATCTGTTTGATTGGGGGGGGGGGGGGGGGGGGGGGGATTGGGGTTGGGATTGGGATTGGGATTGGGATTGGGATTGGGGGACGTGGCAATGACCCACTACAATATCACCAGATCTAATCTGTTTTGGCAAAATGAATATGGATTTAACTCTCTTTTAATTCAGTTTACCAGTCAATGTGAAAGAGGTTTCAATTTTTGTGCTGTGTTGTGTAGTGTGTGTAGGGGAGGTATGTGTGGGTATCAACCCCTCAAAGACACCTGATTCATCTCTCCCCATTCAATACTATATATATCCAAGCAATTTTGGACCTATCTGTGCACTTGCCATAGAGACTGCCAGCAAATAGAAAGTCAGCTCTAAATTACTATAAAACATATGTCTTGCTCCATACTTGGGTTCTAGTCAAATGAACTCCTTTACATAAAATAACCACTTTCTGTGCCTAATACACAATATTCTACAGATTAAATGCTTTTTCATCAAATATGTCTATGCCCTACATAACGTATAATGACAAAAGTGAAGTATCCTTCATAATGCAGATCGACATTTTGGAATATCCAGGAAGTTCCTAATAATAATTTACTGAAAACTGTACAGCAGTGCCCAATTAGCCTCACACATACCATGACACTAGTCACAAGAGCAACAGTGTCCAATTGGTACAGGGTGACACATGACAGAAGTCATATCAAAGCAGTGCCAATCAGTCTCATACACATGAAGTGCCAGGTGATCTAAGATGCCCATCATAAGACAAACTCTATGCAATTAGCCCAGTGCACATGAAGTGCCAAGTGACCTGTGACGCCAATCATAGCAAACAGTGCCCAATCAGTTCCTGTGCACATGAAGTGTTAGGTGAACTGTGACAACGATCACAACAAACAATCCAATCAGTCCATGTGCACATGAAGTGTTAGGTGAACTGTGACAACGATCACAACAAACAGTGCCCAATCGATCATGCAGCCCTGTGCACATGAAGTGACAAGTGACCTGTGAATCATATCAAACAGTACCCAATCAGTCCCAGGTGATGTGAAAGTCCCATTGTAAGACACAATCTATACAATCAGCCCTGTGCACATGAAGTGCCAGGTGAACTGTGACACCGATCATAACAAACATTACACTCAATCATTCCCAGGTGACCTGAGAGTCCCATCATAAGACAAACTTTATAAAACCATGCAGCTCTGTGCACCTGAAGTGTGACACATTCAATCTTAAATCAGTCCCTATACACATGAAGTGCCATATGACCCATGACAACAATCACAACAAAAAAAGCACTAAACAATCAGCTCTGTACACATGAAGTGCGAAGTGACTCGTGACAGCAATCATTGGATACAACAGTTTTCAGTCTTCCCTATAGCTATTCATAAGAAATGTGTTGTAGATTCACATTATATGCCAACTGTTATTTAGTGGCATAATGAAGTATATGCCTTTCACATTACTTTCACAGCAATTGTAATTCATTCTCACACAGACTAATGCTATAAGTACTGATGAAACTGACTTAATGCAGCTAGTCAACCTCAGATCTGACATAGTGCACAGTAAAGTTGCTTAACACATTGCCGGCAATGGTTATTGGAGATGCAGGGAATTAATCCAGAATATAATGATACTATTGCACTATTTAGTATCACCTTTCTTTCCCTAACCATGTTCATGCAGGCCTTGTAGAGCTACATATTACATGTATGAGAAAGAGATATATAGACCACTTTTATCTTCCTTATGCATGCATATGAACAATACATTGTATGTAGTAATGTGTTTAAATGTTGCCTTGCTGATTGGGGCAATTGCAAACTCTGCATTTTGTAGTATCTCTTGACACCCAGCAATGGCATACGTATGTAGTACATGGCACTACTTCCTCAGGGCACTCTGTTTAGAGGTACGTGCTGTATGTACCTTGCTGTTGTACTATGCTCATATTAGTTTGCTATGCACTACACCAGATGCAAGGTGTCATCAATTGTACATATCTATACAGCATTAGTATGTATATGAGTGATCCAGTTACAGTTGTTGTGAAGAGAATAATTATATTAAAGACACAGTCATGCACTCAAACTTCATTAATTATGATACTTTAATAACATAATGTGAATGTATTACAAACATACAGTTGCATAATTGATCGTTTATGAATGGTAAGACTGAAAACTGGTGTATCCGATGATTGCTGTCATGGGTCACCTGGCACTTCATGTGTACAGATCTAGAGCTGATTGTGTAGTTTTTTTTGTTATGATTGTTGTCATGGGTCATCTGGCACGTCTTATGTACAGTCATGTATATACAGGTTGTGACTGTGGCTGGGTCCTGTTCCATTAATGCATACCCATAATAATTTATATAAAAGGCAAATCTTTACCATTATCTATGGTCTAGCTGACTCAGTGGTGTGCCAAGGCAAGAAAGCTGCAAGAAAAATTGGTTCGTACTGTATTGGGTTGAATTCAGTTATACTCAGTTAGCTAGCTCACTAGTTAGCTGCACCACGTAGCTACTGGCGATGCATGAGCTGTTTTGTTAGCTTACATATGAGCATTCTTTTCTTTCATTGCCAGACTGCACTGTAAAGAGCTGAATGAATAGTTGTTTAAGCTGAGGAAATCAACTCTGCGAATATGAAGATTCTGCTATTCATTTCAGCAGCACTTTTGACGGGAACACTCTCAGGTACGAGCATAGCTGTTTATAGCTACATAATATTCGTTCAGGTTGCAGACTCAGGCAGTCGTTGTGTTGGTGTCTCATTCTCTACAATGCTGCAGTTGCCCAGGACAACCATATCCGCAACTTCCAAGTAGCCAACAGGAACAGCACTCACATCACCTTCACTTGGGACGTTGTGGGTAGTAACTACAACTCCACCATCTACTTCCGTTTGTATTACCAGGGCAGGTTCTCAGGCTATCCTTCGTCTACGTCCATGTACAGCTCCACAACTTGGAGTAGTGGTAGCAAAAAATTCCAATTTACCACTTCCTTGCGGACATTTGACGATAATTATGACAAGTACTTCATGTGGATTCGAATGTACAGACGCTCACTAACCCCCAGATACACATATTCAGAAAGAAAGTATGTTAACATTGGTAAGTTAAACACACTCATTCATCAACTTTGCATACTGATTTGCAATACTGATGTACATACTGATGTACAACGTACTAGGAATAGCTGTGTCAGTTAGCAAGTTAGTCTGCAAACCAACAGGTCTTGGCTGTAATGATCACACCCACTGAGTGGCATGCAAGGCATGTAAGGGTTACTGTATTATTGTATGTAGTGTGGAGAAATATGGAAAGGTTTTCTTGGCCATGACATTTAGTCACCTGTATGCTTGTGTGGTGTAGCAGAAATGAATTGTTGCAGCATTCTTGAAATTATTGCACTTAGCTAGAATAAATGATTTCTTCAAATTTATTCAAGATGCCTTGTCACATCTTGTCATTGTCTAAGCTTCCCATTTTGCTGTTCTCAATTATTTCACTGTTGTAGTGTAGCCATTTGACACTATATAATTATATAGAACTGGAGTTTCAAAGGGAATGGTGCAATTGCAATAATACTGTGTAACAGTAAGCAATGTGTGTGGTGGTGTCACATGAAAGGTACAATGACTAGCAGGTATGCTAATCCCATGCATTCAACCCATTCTGCAATTGACTATGGAGACAGGCAAAGTGAGCCACTATACACAGTATGTATACTATTATGTTACAGTAGCTAGTGTGCATGCATGGTATTTAACATTGAAAATATCTTGCATGTATGCATGCATGCAAACAAGACCACTTTGTTTTATTTGATTATGTATGCAGGTCAGATTAAGATTGTCCTCGAGTTCAAATTGTATCTTTGGCCCTCTCAAACCTGCTCTGACTTTGCTGTGAGTTTCATGCTTTGGATGCTTGTTATTGCCTGTTTCTTGCACATCTCTGGACTAGCTATTATTAATGCAGTAGTAGGCATAATTATACTTTTGATTCTAGGTACAAGAGAGCAGTAAAACAAACCAAACTGAACTCCACAGAAACAAGGGGTATTTATGCATTATACAGCATGTATAGATGGTAGCACATACTTTATACTCACTCCAATGCTGTACCAGTTGGATTGCCACTGGCACTTTGGTGCTCACCCTTCACATCCATACATGACTTTTGTTCATGACTTGGGTGCATAGGTGCCCCCATGCCATGCATGCACTTGGATTGCACAATATTCAGCGGAAGGAGAATAATAACAAAGAATATGAAGTCAAATTGGAGGTAATAGCAGCCATGTTGTTACTCACGATCACTTATCTGCACTACAGGTTTGCCTTGGGTGTACTACTAACAAGCTCCACTGCATATATATCATATGTATTGACAGAAGCCCATCCATGACCTTCACAGCTCTACACCACCATTCTGCTTGTTTTGTTGAAGCATGCTAATACATTATGGAAGAAGTGCCCACCCATCACGGCGCGTGCATAGATGTGAAATCATTTTAATTTACTGTGGTGCATAGTGTACTGTAACTGCAGCTGTCTCTAATATGCCAAAATTATATTAATACAGAGAACTTCAACCTTGGTCAGCACTCACACACACAGAGGAGTTAACTGGATCCTCTTTAAGAGTTGTCAGTGTGGCTTACCATATGACTTTACAGTGGAAGATGGTTCCTTCACCTGTGCAAGTGACTATGTGGTCTACAGAGCCAAGCTCAGCACGTATCATAACCCTTCGCTAGATCTGACATCTTTGATAGCCAACCTCACCAACTTCCTAACCAGACAAGACAGAAATGCCCAAATAACTATTAATGGATGGGGCTATTTAGTTGAACCTGGGCCGTGTGGACTAACAGTACCGTTCCTTGACTCTCCCCACTGTTTTAATGGCACAGTAGCTGGCCTTGTGGAAGATCCCAGTAGTACTGCACAGACTACTGTTTACATCAGCAGTGCTCCTCAAGACAACACTGTACTCATTGCAGTTGTGGCTTCCATGTGCGGTGCAGTAGTCCTACTGATGTTCAGTGGCTGCATCATGTTCCTTGTCATGAAGATGTGTAAAAGGTACAACTTACATAGTAATAATAATAATTGATCTTATTTAACGTGGGGAACCTTTAGCCAGAAGGCTACTCTTCCAGGCACCCACATTACATTCATATAGTACAAACAACACAGATAGACAGACACACATACAGTAAATCAGTTTGTTATTTGTTCGGTGGGGCTGCTTGTTGTCAGAGGGGTGTTTGTTGTCAGTGGGGTGCTTGTTGTCAGAGGGGTGCTGCCACTGAAAACTTGTCTGCCATGGCCTGGGCTTGTGCTTGAACTTGAAACATCCCATAATCATGGATCTTGAATTGTGCTTCAGCTCCAGACCACCAGTACCCCCCAGTTGTACTGACTGTTAATATTTCAACTCAAGTGCTGTATGTGTATGATTGATGTCTATTATAGGCTCATTGAGGGCAAATAGCTTGATAGATACAGAACAGCATTATTCGTCAGAGTTTGAATTACTGTATCATTTCTGATTCTGTTATTCTAGGAATGGCAGGTCAACCAGCACTGCAGCAGTGAAGTCAACAGATGACCAGGAAATGACAGCAAAGAAGCACACTGATGACATGCCACAAGGATGTAATTATGCGTATGCTAACGCAGTTGCCACTCAGCCCAACCCCAGCTATGAATTGGTGAAATATGCTAAGTAACAAATACACCATCAGTACAATTTGGCTGAATAACTTGTACTAACAAGTATGCATACATGATAGCATAAACAACATGTACACATACACCATGCATCTAATTGCATAATTATAATTATTGCTGCACTTTTTTGGCCTTTTGTAAAAATGGTCATTCCATGAATATCATGAGACACGTCAAACGATCACACACATTCATTCTTGTGTACGTATGTTGTGTTTATAGGTGCATGTCCCTTAGTCCCTGCATGCATGCATGAGAATTCATGTGCTGACATAGAATGCAAAGAAGGGGGAACTGAAAGGAATAAAACAGCAGCCGACCAGACTGCAAGTGGCAAACTTTAAATGAGGGTATAGCCAGCCAGCCCATTAGCCAGCCACTTGCATCCTCCCGTACATTGTCATCAGCTGGCTTCATTTTAATTATGATTGCATTACACCAACTGAAGCAACGCAAACAACACACAACTAGCTATAATATAATGCAATGAAATATTAGTCTTGCTATATTAGAGCTCACTCATGTTAAAGCAGTATCCCATCGAAATTATCTAACTGACTATATCCAATAAAGACATATCATTCTATAGCTGGGCTGCTATGATGTCTATCTACATCACACTTAACTTCTTTAGGACAGGTTTAGAACTGCATGTTACCAGTTCTCATCACTGGAGGGGATGCTGGTCATCTGTCTACCTTATGTGTTAGAAGAAGCCCTTTGATGCCTGCGTAAGTAAATAATAGAATGGAGAAGGCATTATAAAGATATTATATGACATGCAGTGTGTGGTTGATGAGAAGTTTCTCTCACTTCCTGCCCACTATATATAGACTTAGCATACAAATTTATCCAAAGAGTTCCAGACATGAGATGAAGAACAAGGCAGCAAACAAAGAGGCCATATTGATGGCAGCATTGTCTTAAGTGGGTATGGATGCAGGTGTTCTGCATGTTGGAGCATAGAGTTGTGGTATGGTCACTCCACATGGACCTGGCTCCACAGAGTACATCCTTCCATATACATATGGTAGTAATTGTTTTGCCTGTGTCCTGTTGCAGGTGCAAGGGTGGCCAAGAAGACTACTAGACCCAACACAGCTCCAGCCCAATCAGCTACTAGGAGGGAGCAACCTATACCACTTGCTAAAATTTAGTATGAGTGTGAAGTAAAAGTCTCATTATTATTCTAATCAGGATGAGATATACACTGAGATGGATGGCTTCTAGCTATGGTGTGTGCAGTGTGTGGTGTGTTGTCAGACTTCTAATGATCATTGCATCTTCCACATTAATGAGAGCTGTGTGTGGCAAGTGCAAATGCATACTAATTATATTACCTTATGCTATCTGACACTGTGTGTCTCATTTTTGTTTTGAATCTTCCGTATAGACTAATGCATGGAGCACTATAATTTCATTATTCCTCTCAAATTTCACGAAAACATCATCCCGTAGATTTTGCACTTGTTTGGTATGAGAACATCAGCCAATTATGTATGTTATCATAACCACTTCATTTTGTATAATTATCTATGCAGGTCAGGTTGAGATTGTCCTTGAGTTCAAATTGTATCTTTGGCCATCTCAAACCTGTTCAGATTTTTTCGTAAGTTACATGCTTTGGATGATTGTTATCATATCTGGTTCTGTCTAGTCAATAACAAGCAGGTAGAGCATGCATAATATTGCCACTCCAGATGTGTCAACTGCATGCCAAGGCACATACGTACTTTGCTACACCAGTGGTCTAAAACTGCCAACGTTTTTCTGGTGGGTGTAAATGTTACAAAGCATGAGAAATGGTGGCATTCAGATATGTTTCTAAGTGGTACCACAAACGCTGGTACTCGCTTGAATGCTGTACTAGTTGGATTGTCACTGGCACTCAGATGTTCACCCTTCCTATCCACACATGCCTTCTTGTACACACTTTGGGTCCATACACTTGGAGTCTGCAAAATTTCAGTGGGGAGGAGAATAATAATAATAATAATAATACTATAGAAGACAAATGCCATGGTACATTTTACTTTGGCATATTTCAGGCTGGCCTTGGCAGTGCTGCTGTCTTCATTACAATGAAACAACTTAAGCCTATATCAGCGGCCCTCACTTGCTTTAGATCTTCTACATAGCCATTTTGCTACTTTTGTTGAAGCATTTTTATACTTAAATAGGAGTCATCAGAGGAAGTGTTCACTCACGCTCATAGGCATGTAGTTTTACAGTGGTTCATTTGTACATTGTACTGAGGCTGTCTCTAAACTGTATCAATGCAGGGATCATTGACCTCTGTCAGTACACAAGCAGGTACAGAAGTGAACTGGATAATCCATAAGAGTTGTCAGTGTGGCTTACCATATGACTTTACAGTGCTAGATGGCTACTTCACATGTGCAAGTGGCTATGCAGTCTATAGAGCCAAAATCAACACACATTATAGCATTTCAGTAGATATGACATCATTAAAGGCCAACCTCACCAACTTCCTAACTGGACAAGACAGAAATGCCTGAATAACTATTAATGGAAGAGGATATTTAATTGAACCTTGGCCGTACTGTACCTTGACTCTCCCCACTGTTTCAGTGGCACAGCTGATCCCACATGCAGAAGATCCCAGTAGTACTGCACAGGCTACCGTTTCTGTCAGTAGTGCTCCTCAAGACAACACTGCACTCATTGCAGTTGTGGCTTCCATGTGTGGTGCAGTAGTCCTATTGATGATCATTGGATGCATCACGTTCCTTGTCACGAACATGCGGAAAAAGTAAGACATAGAACTATATTATCCATTGCTATTTTTATTAACATGAGCACCACAAGTGTACGATCAATCTAGTCTCATTGAGCAAATTGCTTAATAACACAGAAATTTTCATTGGTTGCAGTTTCCCTGTGTATATAAGCTGATTCTGTTTTCTATATTGATAGATTAACTAGCACTGCAGCAGTGAAGTCAACAGATGACCAGGAAATGAAAGCAGAGAGCCACACCGATGACTTGCCAAAAAGACGTGCACGAAATTATGGGTATGCCAACACAGAGTTTGCCACTCAGCCCAACCCCAGCTATGAATTGGTGAATTATGACAATTAGGCCTATATACGTATGTAACGAATATACCGTCAGCACAACAGCTGGATATAAACTGTACTAAAAACTATTTGTATATGATGGCATAAATAACATGCAACTATACACCATGCACGCATCTAATTGTGTAATTATATCATTGATGCACTTTTTTCAAAGCATATATTTGATTGATGATTTTGTATTGTGTGATTTGGCTATTCAGTATTTTCTCATAAAATGTAATGTAATCATCATTGTTAACTTGTTAGCTAAGTAAATATAAACAATGGAATTCTAAAGCTAATCTCAGACTCATCTACTTATGTAATGCTTCTGCATGGATTTAAAACTTGGCTTTTTCTAGCTAATGGTAATTCCATGACAATCACACGACATGTCAAATGGTCACATGCATGAATGCATGCTTGTGTAGTGTACATTGGTGCCACTTAGTCACACGTATGAGGATGCATGTGTGGACATGGTAAGGAAAGAAGGTGGAGCAGGAGGGAAAAAAGTAGCCAAACAGACCAAACCAACAGCCCTCAATCTCCACATACCCACCCCATTAGCAGCTGAGCCATGGCCACTTCTAACCACTACCAATCAATGTATATAATCCCTTCTGCATACACAAGTTATACCCTGCATAACATTATATGCAGTTAATTTGCTGTCTCCATAAGTATACAGTAAAGTGCATGAGTGAAATTACATGCAGCCTCCCGTGCAACATTGCTAGCTGGTTTCAGTTCATCATGATTGCTACTATATTAGTGTAATGATGTCTTAGTCTTGGGATAATGAAGTTCACTCACTGTATACCAACCTTCCATGACACACTTTCTTTAACACAAGTTTGAAGCTATATATTTTGCTGGAGAGGATCAAGGTCATCTGTCTGCTTGGCATGGGTAGAAGAAGCAGCCTGCGTAAGTGAATGGAGAAAGGCATTTCTAGTGTTTACATAACAGTGTGGTGTTGGTGAGTTAATTTTCTCTCACTTCCTGCCCACTATGTATGTATGTATACTAGATTGAGCATACAAAAATGTATTCGATGAGTCCTAGGCAGAGGATGAAGAACATGGCAGCAAACACAGAGGCCACAATGACAGCAGTGTTGTCTTGAGTAGGTATGGATGCAGGTATGTTGCATGTTGGGCATAGAGTTGCAGTATATATCAAGCCTGGCCATGTGCCTATGTATGCATAAACTTATGTGTAAGTGATCCACTTGTATAGGAGGACAGTATATAAGCGAAGGAAGGAGAGTCACCATCTTTAGCAAGAAGTAATAGTAAATCTAAGAGTACCATGAGGACAAGTTTCATTATGCACTGCAATTGTATTATATAATAATTACATGCATAGTAAGATGAATATATACTACAGTGGAACCTGTCTAAGATGGCCACTGTGTAATGCAGCCACCTCACTAAAACAGCCAGCCTCCCAGACGCAAAATAGCACTACATCATTAATCAAAACTTGATCCTGTGTGTAGTCGCATTGCACTCAGAGCAGCACTATACTGAACTAAAAGGAATTAATGTAGCCAGCTCAATTCTGGTAGTGTAGTATGTGCTGAACTATGTAACTGTAGCTGAAGTTGTGGCAGCCATCCACAATGTCCCTGGAGAAGATGATGTGGGTGCTGTTCTGACAGGTTATTGCAGTTACATGTACAGATGACATCACCCTGCTCATTTGCATGAAAATCAATTGGAAAGATGTATATTGAATATTTCATTGAAGTCCAGTGGCAAATGTGCACCAGCCCTTCAATTTTGTACAGAAACGGGCATACTGTGCCTATGAATGCTCCACAGGACAAGAAAACTAATAGGCAATGCACAGAGGAGGGTGAGATACCATTTGTGGGCAACTCTAAGGTCAGAAAATACCATAATATATTATTATAATGTGGTGAACATCAGGTTGCATATTATAATAGAATTCATGTTGAACAATGTATACCCACCGCCAACTTCCCCCTACCATGCATACAGTAAAAATAATTTGTACTAAGCTATCCTAAGAGTACAATGTGCGATTGTTACCTCACGTTATAAAGATATATCACCGTTTCTGGAGTTAAGTACCAGCACAGGACCAATAATGTACAACATATCATTATACAGAGAATCCAATGGCTATACTTCGTGATCAAAATGTGTATAGTGCCACAATTCATGCATGGGCTAGATTAGGCTAGAGTACCTGTCAATATCCTATTATTGTACTAAATGCATACGTATACACACTTAGACCATAGAGATATAATAATAATCATTGCCTGTAAGTCTTGCACTCTAACCAGCACAGTCATTCACTATGACTGTGTGACATATCCATTAATTTTATCTGTGTGAACTGTAGTCCATGATCAATGTCATATACACAACACTATCTCAGTAGGTCGCGGAAAGGCAAGGTAAGTGGTGTATGGCATGCCAGGGGCAGCTGTGTGCAGTCTTCTATAATTTCAGGTAGAGTAAACAAGCATCACTACCAGAAAGCACTAGTACTTCCTCAAGACATTGTTCCATTCATGGACTAGAGGAAGGATTGAAACAAGCAAAAAAGATATGAATTTGACTTTCCATGGCATCTGTTGTACACATTTACAGGCAGAATGAGCCTTAAAGTTTCCATTTCATAATCACACACATCTGTTCTTACTAACACACTGATAATAAAGTCCTACACAGTAATCTGTCAATATTCCACGCAGCACTGCAGACACTGTAGCTTTAACTTAAAGCCATCATGGTGATATACCCTCCATCCAGTTCATTGTAGTAGCAAGGCTCCGGTTCAGACTGCTTTTTGGGTTGTTCCCTGTGAGTGGTGGCTAGCTTCTCCTGAGTAGCTACTTGGACCGAAGCTATATCACAGGTCACCCTTCCACCTGTTTCAGTACAACTATTTGCACATTCTTCCTCTTTGGCTGCCTTCCTTGCATTCCCATTCATGATTCTGCAGGTACATTATTAAGTACCAAGTCATTGAGCACATAACACTTGAACATGCACATTGTAGTAAGACATTAAAGCTGCATACAGCTAGTGGCGTGCATAAACTCACTTTCTAGTGACAATGCATATGTACACTATGAGTCCCAATGCCAGGATGAAGAACATAGCAGCAAAAACTGTTGCAATGATGATTGCAGTATTGTGCTGAGTAACTATCGGCAGAGCACTGTCAGTATTAGACTCAAGAGTGCTAATTGAAAAACAGTGAGGAGAGTTTAGGTTTGGTACTGTAACTCCACATGGGCCTGGTGACAACAGGTATTTCCTTCCTCTGATAGGGATTTGTCTACTTTCTTTCTCTCCATTCAGCACATCTGTGAGATTACTTGTAAGGAATGTCAGATCCAACATGGGACTTTTGGTAGAAAGCCTAACCCTGAAAACAACATAGTCACCAGCAGCACAGGTAAAGTAGCCGTCTCTCATGTCAAAGTCATGTGGCAAGGTACACTGACAGCTTTGAAATAGGATCCAGTACACACCCCTGAATGCTTGTGTTTAGGTGAGCTCATAATAATAGTAGGGGTGTAAATTTGACGCTGTTTCCTGCAATTAAATAAGCAGTATGCAGTATAAGATGCAAATATTGAAATATTGTTATAGTAAAAGTTCCTGATGTTCCAAAAGAATATAATGTGCTTCCTGTTGGAGTGATCACAAAACTGCGAACATATACTTATGTTTAAGTGAAGTCAAATAAGAAAGTTCAACCTATTATATTATTTAATGAATAATAATTATATTCTCATATTGTATTACTGTTACTTCCTGCAAACTTACAATGAAGTCACGGCAGGTTTGAAAGGGCCAAAGTTGTATTTTGAACTCATAAATGACTTCTTGCTCTTGAAAACCTGCAAGAAATGTGGTTATATATGCATGCATGCACATAAATACCTTCCCATAGTTATATTATTTTTTATATTTCAAGGAAGGAATGCTGCATGTACAAGAACATACATTCGTTGCTGCTATCAGAGCATACTCATGCAGTTGTTTTCACCAATTGCAAGCTATATAGAAAATGCACATTTCTTCCACAACAATATATACAAAAGTGATGTACCATGTAGCATTATAGCCCTACAAAAGTAAGGTATAATTATAATTATGTATATTGGCTTTAACACTCTCAATTTACCTGTGACCATTGGACATGTTACTTACCTAAGCTTAAGTTCACAAAGGATCTTTTTGAAACATAAAGGGTGTCGCCTTTTCCAAGTACCTCAATCCACATAATATACTGATCATCTGGAAAATTTTTCACATGTCGAGAGTACGTGAATGTGGTAACATTAGTATAATTGCTGGTATTCTCCGTTACTAAACTGTAACTAGTGTACAGAAATCGAGTGGAAAGCCTGCCATGGTAGTGCAAATAGATGTAGCTGATGTCTCTGGAGATGTAGTAGGCATCCAGAATCTCCCAGGAGAAGGTGATGTGGGTGCTGTTCCTGCTGGCCACTTGAAAGTTGTGAATGCTCTCTTGGGTAGCTGCACGTGGCACAGAGTTTCCTTGTATATAATTTACAAATCTAGTGTGAATTATTATGATTAGCCATTTAATACTGTATTATATATGGAGCACATTTGTACCTATGATTGGAGCACAAAACAGCAATGTTGCTGCGGCAGCTGCAAGAAGAGTCATCTTCAGTTTCTTTTGCTTCAACAAAATTAATAGCTTTGCAGTGTGGTCTTCAAATTACTTGAGAACCTGCAATGAATAGCAAACAGTTGATATGTTGGGATAGCCAGGAACTTCCAACATTACCAAAATACCAAGAACACCTTAAATCATGTAACTCCACTGAGTCATGTGCAAGCAATTTTGGACCTATCTGTGCACTTGCCTTTTATAGAGACTGCCAGCAAATAGAAAGTCAGTTCTAAATTTCTATAATATGTCTTGCTCTATGCTTGGGTGCTAGTCAACTGAACCGCCTTTTCATAGAACAACCACTTTCTGTGCCTAATACACAATGCCGTATAGCGGGAAAATTTCGCGGGAGAAAATTTTGCGATTTTGCTCAAAACCATACATTTCGCAGTTTTAATTTCGCGATTTACAACCTCCAAAAGATCTCCTTGGCAGGCAAACTACTTAGTTGAAAGGAATGTTGGGCACAGAACAGTAACATAGCACTTAAACGGCTAAATCCACTTCTGCGCTTCGTGGCGGCCATCTTATTATGACGTTTGCATATAATTATAATCATATGTGGAGAAAATTCGCGATGGAAATTTTCGCGAATTTGGTCAAATCGCGAAACACGCGAACATTTTGGTCAAATCGCGAAACACGCGAACATTAAACCTCGCGAAATTTTCCCGCTATACGGTATTCTACAGATCATTTGATTTTTTCATCAAATATGCCTATGCAATGCATAACCTATAGTAATAAGTGAAGTATCATGCACAATGCAGATCTGTATTTTGGAATACCCTGCAGGAAGTTCCTAATAATAATTTGCTGAAAACTGTGTGGCAGTGCCCAATTAGCCCCAAACAGTGTCCAATTGGTACAGGGTGACAAGTGACAGAAGGCATATCGAAGCAGTGCCAATCAGTCCCATACACATGGAGTGCCAGGTGATCTAAGATGCCCATCATAAGACAAACAGTGCCCAATCAGTCTCTGTGCACATGAAGTGCTAGGTGAACTGTGACGCCAATCATAACAAACAGTACCCAATCAGTCCAGGGTGATCCGAGAGTCCCATTGTAAGACAAACCCCATACAATCAGCCCTGTGCACATGAAGTGCCAAGTGAACTGTGACGCCGATCATAACAAGAACACTACACAATCAGCTCTGTACACATGAAGTGCCATGCAGGTGACCTGAAAGTCCCATCATAAGACAAACTCTATACAACCATGCAGCTCTGTGCACCTGAAGTGTGACACATTCAATGGCCTGTGACATATAATAATAATCAGACCCTATACACATGAAGTGCCAAATGATCAATGACACCAATCATAACAAAATCAGCTCTGTACACATGAAGTGCTAGGTGACCTGTGACAGCAATAATTGGATACAACAGTTTTCAGTCTCCCCATTCATAAGAAATACGTCATCGATTCACATTATGCTAACTGTTACTTAGTGGCATAATGAAGTATGTGTCTTTCATAATCTTCACAGCAATTGTAATTCAGTCTCTCACATACCAGTGCTATAGATATGCAAGACTAATGAAACTGACTTAATGCAACTACTCAACCTCGGGTCTGCCATAGTGCACAATAAAATTCTAAGATTATAACACAACAACAGGAACTGCAAGTTGTTATACGAATGCAGAGTTTGCCCAAATCAGCAACATTTACACACAGTGTTATATAAGCAACATACAATGCCCATAGTATAATCATAGTATTACATTATGTATAAGTGATGCCCAAGCAAATCAGCCAATTACCATATTGCATGCAGGACCGTGCTATAACACACTTAGCTTTCATTGCTAGACATCACAGCCATGTGCATGCACACAGTACCGTATAACACAGACTAGCAATGCCCATCCAGAGACAGTAGAATATACATTAACTGTAGCCTGGACCAAGGAACTCACACTCCCCTGTGATAGCTGGCTACTATAGCTGTAGTTAACAGACACAAGATTAAGCTTAAGAGTACGACGGCTAAATTTCTGTAGTAAGCTAATTTTCTGTACACAGATATCAGCTATACTTTATTCCAAGCAGAAGAAAGTCTGAGGGCAAGCTTCTTCACCTTCATAAACCCATTCTAAGTAGCCTACAATGGAACTCTATCTGCATAAAAGATTAATTAACTGTTATAGCACAAAGATAAAGACTGGAGTGCTATAATAATAGTAGCAAATGTGTGTGTGTGTGTGTGTGTGTGTGTGTGTGTGTGTGTGTGTGTGTGTGTGTGTGTGTGTGTGTGTGTGTGTGTGTGTGTGTGCACAGGGTTCCCCAACAGCTGATCAACATCATTAAGGAGCTATAATTATATACATATACACCGTACATGGTGCTGTGTGAGAACCACAGATGAGACATCAGAGGACTTTGAGGTGAAGACTGGAGTAAGACAAGGCTGTGTGCTGTCCCCTCTCCTGTTCAACTGCTTCATGGACGGGATCTTGAAGGAGGCCATGGAGATGACTGGAGGGGACCTGCAGGTTGAATACACCACCAGCAAAGGGTTGTTCATATCATACAGGGACAAGACCCCACTGACCACCTGCATCCAGAACATCCAGTACGCAGATGACAGGACCATCATTGCGGAGACCAGAGGGAAGATGCAGTGTATGCTAGATGTATCGGACAGAGCCTGCATTCGATGGGGAATGAACGTGAGTGGAGACAAGACCAAGGTGCTCAACATTGGAGAACTGACAGGGGACCATCTGGCCATCACACTGAACGGCCACGCACTTCAGGAAGTAGAATCTGTCTCCTACTCAGAAAGTGAGGTGGACACAGACTGCCAGGGTGGAGAGAGATGTTGGAATCAGACTGGAGAAGGCAGCAACTGTTTAGCGAATGTGGAGATGGAAGATGTTCAAGAGTCAAAACCTCAGCAAGATAACCAAAGTGCGTTTGTTTCGATCAATGGTCATGTCAGTCCTTCTCTACAGTGCAGAGACCTGGCCAGTAACCTAACACGACATCAGAAGACTGAAGACCTTCCAGATGAGATGCCTCCGGGACATCTTAAGAGTGACCCTGTGGGACAAGCGACGTAATGCTGACATACTGGAGGAGACTGGGGAGCTACCAGTAGAAGAACAACTAAGGCTGAAGAGGCTCCAGTTGTTCGGACACCTACAGAGAATGCCAGACCATCGGCCACAGAAGCAGCTCCTAAGATGCAGACCAAAAGAAAAGAAGAGGAAGCCAGGAGGGACATCTCTGCGATGGGTAGATCTGATCAGCAGAGATCTAACCAGAATCGCAAACTGGCAAGAAGTGGTGATGGACAGAAGTGAATGGAGAGCTGCAATGCACCAACCCAAGTCAACAGGCCTATCCCAATCTGTGACAAAGTAGAGCAAATGGATCCTGTCCGACGTCCATGATGGACAAGGAGTAAAGAAGAAGAAGTGTGCGTGTGTGTGTGTATGCACGTCCTTTCAACAAGGTTCATCACTCAAGCATTCTCATTGAAAATGCGATGGTGCAACAGCTATGCAAAGATAGCATTTCTTCAGTTTTGATCTGGATAAATACTGGACAAAAATCAATGGAACTCTGAACAAGTTGCTCAAAGTATTGCTGGCAAAGATAATTGGAGATGCAGGGAGCTTATCCAGGACATATAGTTATAGGATTTGGGGTAGCTGATACTATTGCACTATTTAGTATCACCTTTCTTTCCCTAACCATGTTCATGCAGGTCTTGTAGAGCTACATATATTACACGCATGAGAAAGGGACAGGACACCTTCCTCTTCCTTATGCATGCATATAAACAATGCATTGTGTGTAAATGTTGCTGATTGGGGCAATTGCAAACTCTGCGTTGTGTAGTTGCAGCACTTGCTGTTGCACTATGCTATGTTTATTATACACTACACCAGATGCAAAGGTTTCATCAATCTTATTATATCTATCTACAGCATTAGTATAATTATGAGTGATTGAGTTACGGTTGCTGTGAAATAATAATTAATAATTACGTATATGAAAGACACATGCCCTCAAAATTCATTGCTTATGATACTTAATAGAATAATATGAATCTCTTAAATACATACAGTTTCAATCTTTTATGAATGGGAATTAAGACTGAAACTGTTGTATTCAATTATTGCTGTGAAGGTTCACCTAGCACTTCATGTGTACAGAGCTGAATTTATTATAATAGTGTTTTTTGTTACAATTGCAATTGGTGTCATGGATCGTTTGGCACTTCTTATATACATGTACAGGTTAATTGTGATTGTGGCCAGGTCCTGTTTCATCAATGCATAGCCAGAATATATAAAAGGTAAAGCTTTATACCATTGTCTATGGTCTTAGCACTGTATTATACTGTATAAGTGTTGAAGGAATGGTTGCTCATAAACCAACTCTGTGAAGATGGAGATTCTGTTATTCATCACAGCAGCACTTTTAACAGGACTACTCTCAGGTATGAGCAGAATCATGTAGCTACTCAATATTTGTTCATGTTGAGACTCAGGCAGTCGCTATGTTGGTGTCTCATCCTGTACAATGCTGCAGTTGCCCAGGTCAACCATATCCGCAACTTCCTAGTAGTCAACAGGAACAGCACCCACATCACCTTCTCCTGGGAAATTGTGGATGGTTATTACACCTCCAGTGACATCAGGAGCTTCCGTTTGTATTACCAGGGCAGGTTCTCAAGATCTACTTCATTCGTGCCTATCACTTACAGCTCCACAACTCAGAGTGGTGGTAACTTCCAATATACCACCCCTTTGGATGCATTTGGCCATAATAATTATGGGGAGTACACCATGTGGATTCGTTTGTACAGAGACAACTCACAAATCCCCAGGTACACGTATTCAGAAAGAAAGTATGTAAACATCGGTAAGTTAAAGACCTTATAACTGATTTGCAATGTGCACATAGCTACTGGGAATAATTGTGTCAGTTAACAATTTAATCTGGCAAGCCAACAGGCCTTGGCTGTAATGATCACACCCCACTGAGTAGCATGCAAGGCATGTAAGGGTTACTGTATTATTGTATGCAGTGTGGATAAATATGGAAAGGTTTACTTGCAAGTGGTATTCAGCCATCTGTATAATGCTTGCATGTGCAGCAGAAATGGATTGTTGCAGCATTCTTAAAGATTTTACTTAGCTGGAATGAAAGATGTCTTCAAATTTAGTCAAGATGCATGTAGAGCTGCACAAAGTGTACAAACAAGAATTTACGTAAATAACACAGTGGAAAGGCTGTGGCATGGAATAATTCCCTGTTTCTGAAGTGGAGAGTCACTGTAGTTGAGAATATGCATAATTATTAATTGTCTTAACCAATTAAAATGAACATGACTAAGATATGTCAATTACATCATTGCACTGTATTTTCACTGCTGGTGCATTTCACATGCAGTACTAAACTTGGTGTGTATTTGACAAACCACACAAACTGCATCATACAGTCTATGTGTCTCAGCAATCGACTCATGACATTGTGGGGTGAATGTATAAGTTGCTGTGTTTCTCCATTGACACTTGTGTATAACTGAGCTTTGTATGCCACTGCTGTGACTACTCTGCTGTTTCTGCTGCCTGTCTAGCCCTCACCCACTCCGTTATACCATTGCATACTGCAGCTGTGCCTGTTCTTCACATTCTGCTCGGCAGCTAGTCCAGTGACATTCCCTTGCCCTAATACATTACAGCTGTGTCTGCCTGTGCATCAGCCTGCTACCCTCCTATGTCTCCATACTCTAGTCCGCCTCTGCCTTGTCACATCTTGTCATTGCCTTAGTTTTCCATTTTGCTGTTCTCAATCATGTTACTGTTGCAGTGTAGCCATTGGACACTATGTAATTATAATATTATTGAATAGGAGTTTCAAAAGGAATGGTGCAGTTACAATAATATAGTGTAATAGTAAGTAATGTGTGTGGTGACTAGCATAATATGCAAATCCCATGCATATATGCATTCAACCCATCCTGCAATTCACCATGGGGACAGGCAAAGTGAGCCCCTATACACAGTATGCACATTACATTATGTTACAGTAGCTAGTGTGCATGTATGGTATTTGTGTACATGTATGCATGTAAGCAAAACTACTAAATTTATATATTTATTTTTGCAGGTAAGGTCGAGATTGTCCTGGAGTTCAAAGTGTATCTTTGGCCCTCTCAAACCTGCACAGACTTTGCTGTGAGTTAATTTCTCGCTTTGAATGCTTGTTATTGTCTGTTTCTTGCACATCTCTGGGCTACCTATTATTACTGCAGTAGTATAATATTATAGGCATAATTATGCATCTGATTCTAGATACAAGAGATCAGTAATACAGACCAAACTGAACTTCACAGAACGAAGTATACAGCATGTATAATTATATGGAAGCACAAACGTCATACTCACTCCAATGTTGTAGCAGTTGGATTGCCACTGGCACTCAGATGTTTGCCCTTCATATCCGTATATGACATTTTGTACATAATTTGGGTGCATAGGTGCCCCCATGTCATGTATGCACTTTTCAAAATTCAGAGGAAGGAGAACAATATCAAAGATAATGATTATGAAAGACAAATTGGAGGTAATATAGCAGCCAAGATGCTTCTCACTTTATATATGTGCACTACAGGCATAGATTGGCCTTGGGTGTACTACTATCAATCTTCAATGCGTAATAAATATATACATATACAGTGACAGAAGCCCACCCATGGCCTTCACAGCTCTATATACCACCAGTTGCTTGTTTTGTTGAAGCATGCTAATACATTACGGGGGAAGTGTCACCTGTGTGCATTGTTGTGAAATTATGTACTGTGGTGCAGTGTGCACTGTAACTGCAGCTGCATGTCTCTAATATACCAAAATTATATCAATGCAGGGAAATTCAACCACAGTCAGTACACAAGCAGGCAGTGAAGTGAACTGGATCCTCTATAAGAGCTGCAAGTGTGCCTTACCATATGACTTCACAGTGGATGATGGTTACTTCACATGTGCAAGTGGCTATGTAGTCTACAGAGCCAGAATCAGCTCATACCATAACCCTTCGCTAGATCTGACATCTTTGAAAGCCAACCTCAACAACTTCCTAACTGGACAAGACAGAAATGCCCGAATAACTATTAATGGAAGGGGATATTTAGTTGAACCTGGGCCGTGTGGAGTAACAGTACCATATCTTGACTCTCCCCACTGTTTTAATAGCACAGTAGCTGACCTTGTGGAAGATCCCAGTAGTACTGCACAGGCTACCGTTTACATCAGCAGTGCTCCTCAGGACAATACTGTACTCATTGCAGTTGTGGCTTCCATGTGCGGTGCAGTAGTCCTACTGATGTTCAGTGGCTGCATCCTTTTCCTTGTCATGAAGATGTGTAAAATGTATGACTTACATAGTACCAACTGTTAATATCAACTCAAGCACTGTACGTGTATGATCAATGTCTATTATAGGCTCATTGAGGGCAAATAGCTTGATAGATACAGAACAGTATTATTTGTCAGAGTTTAAATTATTGTATCATTTCTGGTTCTGTTATTCTAGGAATGGCAGGTCAACTAGCACTGCCGCAGTGAAGTCAACAGATGACCAGGAAATGACAGCAAAGAAACACACTGATGACGTGCCACAAGGATGTAATTATGTGTATGCTAACACAGTTGCCACTCAGCCCAACCCCAGCTATGAATTAATCAGTGAAATATGATGAATAACAAATACACCGTCAATACAGTTTAGCTGGATAACCTGTACTAACAAGTATGCATAAATAACATGTAAACATACACCATGCATTTAATTGCAGAATTATAATTGCTGCATATTTTTTGGCTTTTTGTAACAAATGGTCATTCCATGAATATCATGTGACACATCAAACGATCACATGCATGCATGCATTCTTGTGTACGCATGTCCCTTAGTCCTTGCATGCGCAAGAATTCATATGTGAACATGGAAGCAAAGAAGGGGGAGTTGAATGGAATAAAACAGTAGCCAACCGGACTGAAATTGGCAAACTTTAAATCTGTGTATAGCCAGCCCATTAGCCAGTCACTTCTAACAACCACATATCCAATGTTGTGAGTGAAGTTGCATGCATCCTCCCGTACATTGTCATTAGCTGGTTTCATTTCATTATCATGATTGTAATGTAACAACATTGCATTTATACCAACTGAAGCAACTCAAAACAACTAGCCATAATATAATGTAATGAAATATTAGTCTTGCTATAAATAAAGCTCACTCATATTATTGCAGCATCCCAGGGAAATTTTACTGACTGACTATATCCATTGAAGACATATCAGTCTATAGCTGGGCTGCTATAATATCAATCTACATCACACTAACTTCTTTAGGACAGGTTTAGAACTGCATGTTACCAGTTCTCATCACTGGAGGGGATGCTGGTCATCTGTCTGCCTTACATGTTTAGAAGAAGCAGTTTGAGCCTGCATAAGTGAACAATAGAATGGAGAAGTCATTTTAAAAATATTATATATATATGACAGTGTGTGGTTGCTGAGAAGCTTCTCTCACCTCCTGCCCACTATATATAGACTGAGCATACAAATGTATCCAAAGAGTTCCAGACATGAGATGAAGAACATGGCAGCAACAAAGAGGCCATATTGATGGCAGCATTGTCTTAAGTAGGTATGGATGCAGGTGTTCTGCATGTTGGAGCATAGAGTTGTGGTATTGTCACTCCACATGGACCTGGCTCCACAGAGTACCTCCTTCCATATACATATGGTAGTAATTGTTTTGCCTGTGTCCTGTTGCAGGTGCAAGGGTGGCCAAGAAGACTACTAGACCCAACACAGCTCCAGCCCAATCAGCTGCTAGGAGGGAGCTACCTATACCACTTGCTAAAATTTAGTATGAGTGTGAAGTAAAGTCTCGTTATTATTCTAATCAGAATGAGATATACACTGAGATGGATGGCTTCTAGCTATGGTGTGTGCAGTGTGTGGTGAGTTATCAGACTTTGCTTGTAATCTAATGATCATTGCACCTTCCACATTAATGAGAGCTGTGTGTGGCAAGTGCAAATGCATACTAATTATATTACCTTATGCTATCTGACACTGTGTGTCTCATTAGTGTTTTGAATCTAAGACTTCCGTATAGACTAATGCATGGAGCACTAAGATTCATTATTCCTCTCAAAATTCACGAAAATATCATCCCATTAATTTTGCACTTGTTTGGTATGAGAACATCAGCCAATTTTGCTGTGGACAGACCACTTATCTTGACTTTCAAGCCAAGTGAGATAGTGATGTGTAAACAACATAATGGACTAAAGTAGCTACACATAGATAAGCAGATTTTGGTGTCCATTATGCACACTTGACTATATACGTAACTGCTTAGAGTGCACATGTACTGAGATACTTGGCATGTGTTTATATGCATTAGTACATTGATATACAATGCCTAAGTGACACTTGTGTACACAGGTACATACTACATATAGTGAAACTTAGCCTTAAACTGTGCCATTACATGAACATATAATTGTATATATTGTACCTGGTCCAATACAATGTATATAATATAATTACTACGTAGAATCCTAGTGAAAACATGCATGCCATAAAAGGTGGGAGAGGTATTCTGTGCAAGATGCTTAAGGGATCTCATACTGTGTCCCACTTGCAGGTGAGGTGTGTGACTAGTACATTTTGGGGAACGTCCTCTGGAGTAAACGTTTGCCATCATATTATTACTAACACACAAGCTTACAGTATACTTTTATCTAAATTAACATAATGCAAATGTATAATGATTCTGGTCTCTAGAGCTGTCAGATTTGAATTGACACAAATGGCAGCTCTCCTCCCCAAATTTATTGCCGTGACGCTGTTGCTGTTCTGTGGAACATTCACAGGTAATTGAGATAAATAGGTAAAATGGATTAACAGGTATACTACACTACAATGTACAAGTGCATTTTTGACGGCATTCATAATGTAACTACATCAAATATATGCAGGTGCCCAGCAGGATGTCATCATTAACTTCCAAGTGTCCCACAGAACCAGCACTCACATCACCTTCTCCTGGAAAGTTGTGGATGGCTATCACAGCTCTAGCAACATAGAGTACTTTACCATATTCTACAGAGAGAGATCTGGTTCCACATCCTCCATTACCTCAATTTCTTACTCTGACCGCCATCTGACTGTGACTGGATCTTCATTTGAATTCAATACTACCATGTCCAGCTTCAACTATGGTCAATATGTGATGTGGGTCAGAGCGTACAGGCCTAGTCATACACCTGCGTATTCCTTCTCCAAACAAATTTACGTCGAATTAAGTAGGCCTCCACAGTCATGTGTACTCATATACGCAGAGAGTGCATCCATATCTCTTGTATCATTGCCACAAGGTGTATGCACTCCTTTGGCAATCATCTTTCTGTACTAAATTAAAACATTAATTTTGCTTATTGCTCTCTGATCCTAATTTCAAGGTTGGCAAATTGCCATTGAATTAAACATTCTACTCTGGCCAACTCAAACATGTCGTGAATTCATTGTAAGTGAGGAAAACTCACATTACACAGTAGCATTTATTTGCAAATGGTCCAGCATAAAGGTATAGTCTGGCTTGCTAGACCGTCCCGTAAGCGCCCGGTAGGTGTGGAAGGGAAGGGACGGTCTAGCGGCAGTATAGATTAGATAACACCTTTGCATTATCGTGCCAATTATTACGTCGCACCTGTCTAGTACAGGCTGATCATGGAGGAGGCCTTCGAAGGGGCTGTATCATTCGCTTTGAGTGCACTGCGCAAGTCAATGTCGGTCCTAACGAGACGTCAGAAGGAAGCCTTGAAGAGCGTCATCGGCCGTAAGGATACGTTAGTAAGCCTGCTGCCGAGTCACTGGACATGGGAAGTCCATCATATTCGAGTGCTCGCCGCATTGTTGCGACTACTATGGAGGAATGTTCGGCACTACCTTCTGTGTTGGTAGTGTACTCTGTAGCCGCATTACTGCGTTGTAACAACCTTTGCAGAGGCACGGAGCTCCATTGTTTCTGACTTCGGCGCTGCAGTTAAATGCTACGAGCTGCGAGGGAGCCTCCACCAGCTGATGTTAGCGCGCCTCGCTTAACCAAGTAGTACGGTTGTTCTACGGAGCCAATGCAAAGATAGCAGCAACGGTCCGCCTCCGAACTCATCGCACACGCTTGCCCCGTCTTCTTCAATCGTCAATGAGTACTGATTCCGGGGAAACGGATCTGATTGGTCGAAAAGGTGTTATTTAATCTATACTGCCGCTAGACCGTCCCTTCCCTTCCACGCCTACCGGGCGCTTACGGGGACGGTCTAGCGGGCCAGACTAGCATAAAGGAGAACCATAATATAATTTAGCGTTAATTACCTCACATTCTACAATTGCAGGAAATCTCCAGCAATGTCCATATCATGGTACAGAATGAGGTGCAGTGGGCCATCAGTAAATACTGTTCACAGTGCTCCTACACAGTCATCAATGACATCAGACTGAGCGACGGCTACTTCATGTGCAGAACTAAAGGCTACATCACCTTCAGAGCCTACCTGTACTCAACGGATGCTACAGTTGATCTGATGTTCTTTAAGACTACATTGACTAATTGGCTAAATGGGCAAGGTACAGACAAAACTATCACCATCAATCAACAGAGGTACTCAGTAGAAGCGGGTCCATGTGGAGTGACTGTACCATTACTGCATGCACCAGAATGCAGTACAGGAAGTTCACCCTCAAGTGCTGCAGACACTGTCACAGTTGGTGTATCAAGTACTCAGTATGGCAGTGCAGTCTCTGCGGCTTCAGTGTTTGCCACAATGTTCTTCATGAGCCTCTTCATTGTGGCCTTTGGGCTCATCTGGTACTTTATGGCAGCAAGGAACTCAAGGTGAGAGTAGACATGTCCCTCCTGGCATATGGTATGTAGAAAATGTATATACAAGCAATAGCCAAAGATCTAGAAGGACCCTTATGTTCTCACTAATACAGGTTTAGGATTCATATCATTTGTCCACCTGAAACAGATGGAAAGGTGGGCAGAGATATCAGTAACACCACTAAAGCATCAGTCCAAATTACTACTCAGCGGAAGCAAGCTCAGAGAGAACAACCCAAAAAGCAGCCTAAAAAGGAGCGTGAAACAGAGTCTTACTACTACAATCAACCTGAAGAATTGTACACTGAGATGGAGGCTTAATACACAGCTATACAGTTTCCAAAATACTGTGTGGAATATTAAGTTTCAGAGTGTATACGTTTGGACATTAAATAACTAGCTGTTACCTGTATTATGGAACAGGTGTGTGTGAATAAGTTAATGATGAGAAAAAACTCATACTGACTGCAATTATAATTAGAATTAATACAGTGAATGAGTCAAATTTATGTCTTCAATGCTTGTTTCCATCCTCTATATAATCCACCATTGGTACAAATGACTTGAGGAGAATGTACACATGCTTTCCAGCTAATACTAGTGGTGATACTTGTTTTATCTATGTACTAGCAACAATGCTAGGGTGTGTACATAACACACAGTTACCTCAGCTTGTCATACGCTCACTTACATATCATGGCCACTGAGATAGTGGTGTGTAAATGGCATAAAGGACTACAGTCCAAGCAGATAAAATGGATGCAAACTGTCAGGTAGTCATAATGACTTACTTTACTTAGAGAGCAACACTTACAAACAATGACATATCTCTATGGTCTAAATGTACTTATGCATTAGTACAGTGATAGGCATATTGACATCTTCAGGTATAGTAACCCATGCCCATAAACTGTACTTGACTCTGTACCACATATATTATAATTATCCAGTCTGGCCATTGTGTTTCTCAGTATACTCAGTGAAGTATTAGAGTCAGGAGTGGTCCTGCGCTGCTAGTTGATTGTAGCTCCAGAAGTGGTGACAAAACTTCTTAAAGGTGAGGTAACAATTACACATTACAAAGGAGTATTATTAGAGGGTATTGGTCACCATACACTGAATGATGTTCACGACATTATATGTACTGTGATACTTTCTGATCCACAGAGTTGTCCAAAATGATATCTCACCCTCCTCTGTGCATTGCTATAGCTGTTTTCCTGTCCTGTGGAGTATTCACAGGTAAATAAACTTAATGTGCATTTCATATTTGACCTGTACAAAGAAAATGTGCACATTTAGCAGTGGATTTCAATGAAATATTTCCTATAATATCATTCGAAAGTCTTGCAATTAAAATTTATGCAGTTGGACAGGAAGGTAATATGACCTGTAGCCTCCAAATAACCTGTCAGAACAGCACGAGCAACACCATATTCTTCAGGGACATTGTGGATGGCTGCCACAACTGCAACAATAGTATGTTCAACACATGCACTCTGACTACAAGAATATATAGAGCAGGCTATAGAATTATTACTCCTTTAGTTCAGTACTATGCTCTGAGTGCCATCTCACCACATAAAAGTGGGTCAATCTATGATTAATGATCCTGTGCTGCTTTGCCACAGAATGCAGCACAGGACCTACGACTAACCCTACTGCTGCCACTGCTGCCACTGCTGCATCAACTATAGCTACTCCAGACAACAGTGCAGTCATTGCAGCTGCAATGTTTGCCACTATGTTCTTCATGACCCTCTTCATTGTGGCCTTTGGGCTCATTTGGTACTATATGGCAGCAAGGAACTCAAGGTGAGAGTAGACATGTCCCTCTTGGCATGGTAGATAGAAAAGGTGTGTATATTGAGGAAGTGACCAAAGATCTAGAAGGACCCTTATGTTCTCACTCATGCAGGTTTAGGATTCATACCATTTGTCCACCTGAAACAGATGGAAAGGTGGGCAGAGATTAAGTAACACTACCAAAGCATCAGTCCAAATTACTACTCAGCGGAAGCAAGCTCAGAGAGAACAACCCAAAAAGCAGCCTAAAAAGGAGCGTGAAATGGAGTCTTATCACCACAATCAACCTAAAGAATTGCACACTGAGATGCAAGATTAACTCGCAGCTATACAGTTTCCAGAATACTGTGTGGAATATTAAGTTACAGAGTGTATACTTTTTGGGCATTAAATTACTGTGTTACCTGTATTAATGAATAGGTGTGTGGATAGTTTACTGATGAGAGAAAAACTCATACTGGCTGCAATAATTATAATTTAAACTAATACAATGAATTAATCTAATTTATGTCTTTGCTGCTTGTTTCCTTCCTCTATTACATCATTGGTACAAATGACTTGAGGAGAGTGCATGCATGCATGCTTTCCAGTGGTGATGCTTGCTTTCTCTATATAGCAACAACACTAGGGTATATAACACACAGCTTCCTCCATGCAGCTTGTTGTACACTCACTTATCATGGCCACTGAGATAGTGGTGTGTAAATGGCATTAAGGACTACAGTCCAAACAGATAAAATGGATGCAAACTGTCAGGTAGTCATAATGACTTACTTTACTTAGAGAGCAACACTTACAAACAATGACATATCTCTATGGTCTAAATGTACTTATGCATTAGTACAGTGATAGGCGTATTGACATATCAATAGGTATAGTAACCCAGCCCATAAACTGTACGGAACACTGTACCACTTTGATCATAAGTTTGTCCAGTCTGGCCAGTGTGTTTCTCAGAATATACACAGTACAATTAATGTTAGAATCAGGAGTGGTCCTACACTGCTATAGTTGATTGTAGCTCCAGAAGTGATGACAAAGCTTCTTAAAGGTGAGGTAACAATTACACATTAATATACAAATTGAGTATTATTAGAGGGTATTGGTCACCATACAAAGATGATATTCATGACACATACTGTGATACTTTCTGATCCTCAGAGTTGTCCAAAATGATATCTCACCCTCCTCTGTGTATTGCTATAGCTGTTTTCCTGTCCTGTGGAGTATTCACAGGTAAATAGACTTAGTATGCATTACTTAGTATGTAATATTCACTATAATGTTCATAAGTCTTGCAATTGAAATTGATGCAGTTGGACAGGATGATAATGTCACCTGTAGCCTCCAAGTAACCTGTCAGAACAGCACACGCCACATCATCTTCTCCAGGGACATTGTGGATGGCTGCCACAACTTTAGCAATAGTATGTTCAACACCTACACACCGACTACAAGAATATATAAAGCAGGCTATAGAATTATTACTCCTTTAGTTCAGTACATTGCCTTGAGTGCCATCTCACCACATAAAAGTGGGTCAATCTATGATTAATGATCCTGTGCTGCTTTGCCACAGAATGCAGCACAGTACCTATGACTAACCCTACTGCTGCCACAGCTGCCACTGCTGCATCAACTACTCCTGACAACAGTGCAGTCATTGTGGCAACTCTGTTTGCTACAGTGTTCTTCATGACCCTCTTCATTGTAGCATCTGGGTTCATTGGATACATACTGACCACCAAGAGGTGAGAAAGTGTCCCTAATGGCTGTAGTACGTGAGTAGGTAAGTATAACAAAATCACTGTTACATTGATGAGTATGCATTCTTGTGTTGTTACATGCATGCACATGCAGGGTTCGAACTGTTTGTTTTGCTTTAACAGGAAGAAGGTTGGCTGGGAGCCACAGTAGTGCCACTGAAGCCGGTATTAGGAAGGACCGATACAAACCTTATTCTCAACAAACAAGGATTTGAGCAGGAGCCCAACTAGCTATAGCTCTATATGCCAAACATTGCATGTGTACACCAGAATACAGAATTTATATGTTAAGGGATAGAATGCACAGTATACTGTGCACTTTTACTGCCGTGATTTGTGTATGGAAGTTTAATTGACTGTTTCCTATAGTAATGAGTTGCACAGTGTGTGTGGATGAATATGACACAGACAAGACTCACAATGGCTGCAAAATGGCAACCAAGACTTATGGAATTCGAGCTGCAAGTGGCATGCACCTTCAAAATATGCTTGTTTCCATTCACCAGGCCATGAAAAGCACCATTGCCTTCACCATGCTTGAGATATTCTTCAAGCGCACCATGATCACTGTATACTGAAGGCTAGCTGCTCAATCTATTGCTGTTTGATAGCCTATATAACTAATATTAAATAGCTAGACATAGCACTTTACTGCAAGGCAGGTACAGAATTAATGTATGATGGAGCAATGCAAGGAGCAATATGAGTGTGACATGACCAGCTCAAATAATTGAATAGATTTCAAAATGACCATTTGGAGGTCTCAGAAGAGGCAAAGCTGTTGTGTATGCTTCTGAATGAGTCACAGGCTTAGTTTCAGCTATGCTAGTATGGTATGTATGTACATATACATGTGGTGAATATATACATGTATCGTATATATGTAGGTATACGAAGGCATTGCATGCATGAAAATTTGGACATATAATACATATAGAATAGTGGAAAATTTATGCCTGCAACTATGTACGTATGTTATATATGGTCAGGATTGTTATGTACATGTATGAATGTGAATGCTTCGTATACAAATGCACTATCACATTATGCTCTGAGGCCTGGGAAGAGTGTTTTCATGAGCTTACAATGAGCTGAATTGTGGTGTAAAGCTCAGCAGGCGGAAGGAATGTTGAATGAAACATGCATTATAGACATGCAGCAGAATATGCAACAATGCAGCTACAATGGTATGACCTTGTGGCGTGTGTAGTCAATATATACGTAACATATACAAGTAATTGTTCGTGTTCACCTAGCTAGCTCCTGCAGGATCAGCAGGAGAAGCTACACTAGCAGTTGTGACTGCATATGATCAACATCTATTTAATGCAGTGTTATAGATACTGTATAACATGATAGCTTGCATGGCAGTTAAGCATGCATAATGAAAACAATATTAGTGTGCTACAGTAGATGCATCTGTTCTATGTAGTTCTCAATAAAATTAATGATCTGTTTAATGTTCACAATATTTGAGCCCTTAGAGTTCACAGCAACCTATAGCAGCACACAGTACATATTTATTATAATGTACTAAGTATATGAGTTCACCATGCCTACATGTGTTACAATATGCTATGACTTGTATGCATGCATTTTGTAAATTATATATATAGCAAGACACATCATGCAGATATGCACTATGCAAACACTCAGAATCCACCACACGCACACACACATGCACACACACACACACACACACACATTTAAACAAACTGGATCTGTGAGTTCTTGCGACAAGTGATTCTCACAGCAAGGTTTACAAAATGCATCAACACTTTCACCCCTAGGTCCCACCCCAACACCACTTCAGACATTTGGCAGATGATTTGGGACCACAAACCCGCTATGATCGTCATGCTAACAAAGGTTCAAGAGAATGGAAATTTGTAGCTAGTGTATGCACGGTAAAACCTATCCTGCATTCCATACAGTCCCCCATTGTTGTTCACAAGAATGCAATGTATACCAGCTATGTTACAAACCGCTAATACACAAGTATAAAGTTGTAAGTTTTCTAGTCGAAACTGACATAGACTGCTGTTTACAGCTTAGGTTGTGTTGCTTTCCTAAACTGTGAACTGAATCGGCAACGCAGAATACGGAATAGCGGAATAACAGAATTTTTTAATTGATTTTCTTAAGTGATCTTATTTAATGTGGGGAACCTTTAGCCAGAAGGCTACTCTTCCAAGCACCCACAATACATTCATAGTACAAACAACATAGACACACATACAGTTAATCAGTTTGTTATTTGTTCAGTGGGGCTGCTTGTTGTCAGGGGGGTGCTGCCACTGAAAACTTTTCTGCCATGCATGGCCTGGGCTTGAGCTTGAACTTGAAACATCCCATAATCATAGATCCTGAATTGTGTGCTTCAGCTCCAGACCACCAGCCCCCCCCACTATGCACACTACACCTCCACTCTCACAAATGCACATACGCACATACGCACACACACACACACACGCACACGCACACGCACACACACACACACACACACACACACACGCACACACACACACACACACACACACACACACACACACACACACACACACACACACACACACACCACATTCCACTCACTTGCTCACAGTGACACACGTGCACATGCACACACCACACTCACAATCTTCAAGGTGGGGAGGCAATTCACCCCCCCCCCCCCCCCCACACACACACACCTTCAATCGATCCCTAGGCTCCACCTCCCCTACCAAAAGCCTGCCTGGTGGTGGGAACGAGATATGTGGTATACACGTAGCTATCGTTGCGTCGGGACATAAGATAGGATCGATCTCTACTTCGGCGAGCGACGGAGGCTCTGCCCGTTGAATGGATAGTGGGTTGTACGGTGCCTTTCTCGAGGTTTTTGTGCGAGGAAACTGCGATTATCTGCTGTTTTCATTCAAAGAAGCATTTCTGCGCAAACCACTTCCAAGCAGTTGTCAATGTACCCATTTCCCTTCCTTTCGTCCGAAATTTGAACCTTTCTGGGCAGAAGCACACGCCAGCGAGACTTGTTTGCGTACGAGTCGTCCGCCATTTTAATATTATCTAATTCCGTTATTCCGCTATTCCGTTATTCCGTTATTCCGTTATTCCGTTATTCCGCTATTCCGTATTCTGCGTTTTAGTAATGCCGCATTTGAGTGCTTCCTAGTTGAGGGCAGTTGATCATGAAAAATAACTCAGCTTGTTGTTTTGGAAACATATTACATGACAGTCAACTGTTTTGTTTATCAGTGCAGATGAGCACATGTTTCTCATTCAAGTTGCTATAAAAATACATATTTCCACACTCAAAACACCAGGTGCACATTGCATGCACACAATTTTTATACAGTTTATATGACATAATATAAGTTTAGGAGAGGTGTGACAGTCACACTGGAACCTGCTGTGCTCCCTGTAGTCATCAATTCACACCAAATAGTAGTGTGATCGTCACTCCAAGTTTCTAACAGTGCAGTGTAGCTTTTCCTGCTGATCATGCATGAGCTAGCTAGGTGAACATAACAATTGTCTGTATACTAGGAATTTAGAACCAACATCCTGTTTGTGTATAGGCTATATTGTATGTGGATGTGCTCTCTATAAGGGCAGCTGCATACACGAGTCCAAGCTATCTTACACATGACGTGGTGGAGTTGATGTAAGGAGTTTTTGTAAACGTATTGGTATTTGAAAATTCCTGTGTATTTAATCTAAAATGTTAATTGTTGTTTATTTACCTATATTCAGTGAAGGCTTCCAATGTTTCTAGAAGACCACACCACAAAGAATAATAACCTTCTCTGCTGACTCAAAGACTCAAAGGGGTGGTACGTCCATAGGAGAAACTACGATAAAGGCTTTAGCGTGCTCTGTACTGGGTTTGGATTTGTTTTCCCAGTTAGCTAACTGACTACTTTACACTGCATAGTGCACGTAGGAATTGTACTCTTGACTGTGGCTATAGTAGTAACTTGAGTAAAGGAACCAACTCCGCGAAGATGAAGATTCTCTTTTCCATTTCAGTAGTGCTTCTTACGGGAACACTCGCAGGTATGAACGCATGTGCACTCAGGTTTAGACTAAGGCAGCCGCTATGTTAGTGTTTATAGATAGTTGACTATTGCTTGTTGTCTACGATGCTGCAGCTGCCCAGGACAATCATATCCGTAACTTCCAAGTGGACAGCCAGACCAGCACCCACATCACCTTCTCCTGGTACATTGCGGATGGCTATTACACTTCCAGCTACATCAGATACTTCCATTTGTATTACCAGAGGAGGTCTTCAGGCTCCTCTTCAACAGTGTATATCACTTTCAGCTCCACATCTCAGAGTGGTCGCATTTTCCAGTATACCACCCCTTTGGAGACATTTGGCAATAATAATGAAGAGTACATCATGTGGATTCGTGTGTACCGAGCCTCACTAAACCCCAGATACACTTATTCAGAAAGAAAGTATGTGACCATTGGTAAGTGAAACACACTCATTCACATAACCATACTGATTAACAGCAGTGAACATACATAGGAATAGTTGTGTCAACAGTTTATACTGGCTTTCCTAGTTTGATCATCTCTTCTCTCCCCTGCTGATTGGCATGAAAGGCTTATTATTGCACATGGGTGTGGGTGTGAAAGAATTGTGTGACTGTGGTATTCAGTCACCTGTATGCATGATTAGTGGAGCAGAAATGGATTGTTGCTGAAGTTCTGTGAAAGGTTTCTTCAAATATAGCGAGATGAAGAGCTGGCTCAAAACTGACAAGCCAAGGAAGAGATTACGTACATTTCACAGTGGAAAGGTCGTGGAATGGGTTAATTCACTGTATCTAGAGTGGAGTCACTGCCATTGACTTTAGATTTTGCCTCAAACAAATGAATTTCTTATCCTGTCTATTGCATCATATAATTATGCATCCCTTCATTACAGTCAGCATTCAATGCTCTACTCCACCAGTAGTCTGGCGTAGCCGACCCGCTTCTCGTGGTCTACATACTGTGTGCCTCAGTAAATCGCAGCATTATTGGGTGAATGTGAGAGGGGAGTTGCTGTTTCTCAGTTGTGAGCAAGCTGAGGGGCAGCTTTGCATGCCATGCACAACAGTGACTACTCTGCAGTTTCTGATGCCGGTCTAGACTCTAACCTATGCCCACTCCCTTGCTTTTGCACACTACAGCTGTGCCTGCCCTTCACATTCTGCTTGGCGGCTAGCCCAGTGACACACCGATTGACTATACAGCTGTGCGTGTGCATCATTTTGTATAGTCTGTATGCATAATCTGTCGCGTCGTCCGGCTATTACCTTTAGCTGCCACTTATATACGTATGGTAGCTCAGCTTCCCATCTTCATTGACTTCATCCACTCTGCTGTGGTAGTGTAGGCACTGTGCTCTGTGTACAACTGTTGTCCCAAAGAAAAACACCTGTGCAATTAGAAGCCTTGTGGTAAGTGATGTGCACAGTGTCAAGTAAGAATGCAAACTAGATGACAAACATACGGCGAACCACATACATTCATCCTTGTTACAAACTGCCACGAACCCCTTTAACTGTTAGTGACACTATAGGCCTATGTTGTACCCCTGTGTGTATTACGTGTTACAATGGTTCCATGTTGTATTGCATGGTGCTATACTAGGAACTGCGGTCTAGAATAGTGTTCATGTGCTTGTGTGGTAATCACATGCATATTGTATATATAGCACAAAAGTTTTGTGGGAAAACACTTTCGTGAATGTCGCAGGTAGATTATGATTCGTGAAATATTCTCGCGAATATTTTGTATTAACCCAATGCTTATACATTGGGTGGTTAACTTAGACAGATGATGGCATAGTTGCCTGTAACTATACACCGCAGGAGATCTAGTTTAGTTGCTTACGCTCAGAAGGCACAATGCCTAGTGCCTGTGATCTCGTCGCCGAGTGTTTACTGCTACAACTCTGCTGCCGCCCTAAAGTTTTCAGCCTTTAAGGGTGAGTCTGTGATTGATGTCTCTGTACGACTACTTCACGCGTACTACCAAAGCCAGACAGTTTGTTTGCATCATGGTGATCCATAATTGTACATGCTCTGTGTTGACTATTCTACAATCCTATCCTACCATTTTTCTATAGGGCAATCAAATCGCCCCCCTATAGTACTGTGTGCCTAATTTACATATGCCATGTTTTACATAATTTTGTATTTGCATTGACATTCTTACACATAAGTATGAATGGAATCTTTACAACTTTTTATGTAGATGTGCATTCAGATCAAATTGAGGTTGTCCTTGAGTTCAAAGTGTATCTATGGCCCTCTCAAACCTGCTCTGACTTTGTTGTGAGTTGTACGCTTGGGATGCTTGTTACTATTCTGGTTCTGTCCAGCACTATACATTGTCATGATGTGCAGGTACCAGACTGAGCTAAGCCACTAGTAACATGTACACGTTTCTTTTTTCCCTAGTATGTCTATGTTGCCTTTAGCAAACAAAGGCATGATGTGCTAGTAGCCTAATTGTTTCTAAATTGCATAAATACTGCTACCAAGTGTTTGTGGAATGCATGTGTAGAATGTACAGTACTATTAATGGCAGTAGATGACAACTTTATTGGTAACAGTTGTCAATATATTTATGCTTCTAAAACTCGTATGCCCTGCAGCCACAGTATATCAGTGCCCTACATGTGGTCAGGATTGCATGCACTCATCATGCAATACTGTATGGCAGGAAATATTGGTTAGGTTTAATTTGGTGGTTTGACAGTTTATGGAAAGTTTGTGAAATTCTTATTACCCCAACAATATGTCTGGCTGTATTTACTGAATTATCTAGTCTGATGTAGACCAGACACACATCCTGCCTTTTGTACTGACGTCACACAAAATGGAGGCTGGAAGTGGTCTGGTTGAAGACTATCAAATGTCAGGAGCACATGATTAATAAAACAGAGGATAAGAAGCGTACTCCATGTTTATTCAGTATGTACTAAGCCTCCTGGCATTATCAATGCACAGCATAGCATAACATAGCATAGCATAGTACGGCATAGCATAATAGAATGGCACAGCTAGGATGATATCATAGCATGGTGTGGTTTGGTGTAGTATGGTACTGGAATTTTATACGCAGGGAACTTCAACCTCACTCAGTACACAAGTAGGCACAGAAGTGAACTGGATCCTCATTAAGAGCTGCCAAGGGTCCTTACCATATGACTTTACAGTGGAAGATGGTGACTTCGCCTGTGCAAGTGGCTATGTAGTCTACAGAGCCAAGCTCAACACGTATCATAACCCTTCTCTAGATCTGACATCTTTGATAGCCAACCTCACCAACTTCCTAACTGGACAAGACAATAAAACCCAAATTACAATTAATGGAAGGGTACATTTAGTTGAACCTGGACCTTGTGGACTGACAGTACCGTCCCTTGATGCTCCTCACTGTTTCAGTGGCACAGCTGATCCCATAGAAGATCCCAAGAACCCAGTGGAAGAACCCAGTGCTATTACCAGCAGCAGCACTTCCCACGGCGACATTACCGTCATTGCAGTTGTAGCGTCCGTGTGCGGTGCTGTTCTCTTGTTGATGTTCAGCGGATGCATTATTTTCCTTGTCATGAAGATGCGGAAAATGTGAGACTTGCATAGTAGTAGCTGCTATCAATTTCATGAACTTGAGTCCCACAGGATACTTATGTACAGTATATATATCAGTAGCTAGACTTAATGAAGCCATATCACAGCAATTTCATCTTTCAGACTTTAAGTACACTTATTCTCATTCTGTTGTTCTAGAAATGGTAGATCATTTGGCCCTGCAGCAGAGAAGTCGCCAGATGACCGGGAAATGACAATACAGAAGCACACTGATGATGTGCCACAAGGACGTGCGCGCAACTATGTGTATGCTAACACAGTTGCCACTCAGCACAACCCCTGCTATGAAGATGTGTATGCAAATTAGGTCTTTATGATATGGAATGGTATACGCAGCCTTTACTTATTACATTAGCTGTATAACTTGTACTGAAACATTGCATACATATATATACATACATACACCATGCAACCAAGTGTAGCTATACTACTGTGTGTATTTTTGATGTGTATATCTAAAGCATATAATTGACCTTTTTGCATATAATTATGTGTCCATATCAACTCTGAACGGAGTTTGTTTCTAGTCTCGTATCCAATCCCTATCTGCCAACCACCATTTTACTTGCCGCCTACACAGGTAGTGCTACACTGTATAGCATGTGAATGCTATCCCTGCAATTGCACGAAGTACTGTACGTGCAAATGGGGATAGCAGGCCAGACTGCAATATGAAATCCCTCCATTGCTGCCTGTTACATACCATTGGAGATGATGTGTATTATCTACATGTTATTGCATAACTCTTTGTCAAAAGTGTCGACGCCAATAACGTTAGCAGTCAGCATAGGAAATCTAGCTACCCAATGTAAGTGCTAAAATAATGTCTTGAATCTGTTTTAGTACCAACTGGATGAAATAGGAGTGAACCTATGCACAAATTAAACATAAAGTGCTGAAACGTACAATCGCTAGCACTTTTGTGTTTGCAGTAACTGTAAGTGATCAGGGAAGTTGTGCACACTTGCATGGACTGCTAAAGTTGTCGTAGCTTAAAATGGTTGATTAAATTCTTATAGTTTGGATAAGGCAGCCAAATGCCTAGCTAGCAACAGATACCACACCCATTCAGTGGATCAACCTATAGACAAAATGGCTACTTCTCTTTCTCTCATGTTCATCACAGCTGCTGTACATGTGCTGCTCTCTGCACTTTTGAATGATAATATTATAGGGAATATTCACTCTGCAGCTACCACAGGTGGTGATCGAACATGTATGCTCAGTCTTGGGCCACTCTAGATAGTATCTCTGAATAATTTTGCATGTGTACATACATTAAGCACACACCCTATTATTACAGACATGTCAGCTAGTTACTGGTAGCTACTAGCTAACGTGCACTTTCACGGCCATTCCCATATATATAGCTATATATATATATACAGTGCAAGTTTGCAAAATATAAGGGTATTGAAGCCATAAAATAATGTAATATAATATAATATAATATAATATAATATAATGTTTGGAGACTTTGGGCACCCTGTGGCACAGACCATTGGTAAGATGGCAAACTTAAGGGAAATTTAACGATTTTAAATATGACAGAATTTTTAATTAGGCCTTTGTTTACGTGCAAGGTGGCGCCAAATTGCAAATATAAAATGCCATAGCCCCATATCATTACTATAGCACATTTATACTGATAGTGGGTGCTATAATAATTTAATATAAAAATCCGGCAAATGCTCACAAAACTTTGTAGGCAAGTGCGAGTGGTCGATGAGGCTGTGCACTCAGCAGGGATTAGTAATTAAAGACTCTGCTGTTCAATTAGAAGGCTGACAATCTAGTGTGACGTCATGGAACGGTGACGTTTTATTGTGACGTCACGCAAACGTCACACCCTAGTCGATCCAAAATATAGCGTTCGTTTCGTGACGTCACCTTTCGCACCTCAAGACCTCCTTGAAGCGGCTGGCAAGAAGAAAGGGCCGCCGCGCACGCTTCTCTTTGGAACCCATTGCCAGGAACTGTGTGCAAGCGCCAAGGGCGCCTCGGAATTTGGGGGTTACGCGAGCGTGAGAGAGTTTCCAGACGATTCTGAGTGCCTACTGCGCGAAGACAGCGAATCAGTGGGTACTGGGAAGACGCACGGCCTTTGTGGAGGCAGAGCCTTGAGGAAGTGTTCCGAGAAACGCTGCCGTAGTGCTAGCAGCGTACTCTTCAACCATTAGTCAAACGTGGGACGTTTCCACCCGGACGCGTATACGGTAAGCAGGAGCGCGCTCGCGCAAGTTGGCCTGCCGCGAGTCAATGCGCTCTACTGGATGAAGGCTCTTCTGGGTTAACACTGTGCTGTGCTTGCCTGATTCGGTGAAAGAAATAAACTCCCATGCGGCTCATTGTGTATGTGCCTGTACACTACAGCTTTCCGTAGTGTGTATTGCACCATAGACTTTAGCTATGGTGGCATTTCACATGCATAAATATAGCCATATGCATTGACACCACACACTTCCAGTGTGTGTGCACCTTACATTTCTTCACTTACCCACTGGCACACTCACCACTGAAGGCAAGCTTTCTTACAAGTGCTCCATCACCACCACTGACTTCCACATTCACATATGGTGAGACAAATGGTGATAGGGTATTTGTACAGAATCCTGCCAAAGGCAAGCTAGCGCGCAAGTGCACAACTGCCAGCACTGACTGCCACATACAAATACATGTACAGCCAACATTATACAACCACCACATGCTACTATCCCATGGCACCACTTCCATGACCCCACTACCACCACCATGCACCACCATCACGGTGCAAGTTACAATCTGAGCATGCAGTATATGTGCAAGTGCTACTAGGAACAAAACCACCAGTGCAAGTTGCCAAGGGTAACCACCCCGAGTGCAGGTAGAGTGTTTGTGCTATATATACACCACCAGCACCATCACCACCACCACCCACCACCACCACACAGAGCAAGTTGCAATGTGCGCATGCAGTATGTGCGCCAGTGCTTCTATGAACAAGGCCACCAGTGCAAGTTGCCGAGAGTAACCACCCCGAGTGCAAGTAGAGTGTTTGCGCTAGTTGAAGGAAGGAAAAAACCACCAGCGCAAGTTGCTGAAGGTCAGGGGGACCGGGCACCAGTATCGATTGGCATGCAGTGGGGGACCACTATGAATGCAAGTACAGTGTTGGTGCAAGTCGAACAGCACAAGTTGGAGCAGGATGCAGCAACAGGTATGCAACTTGCACTTGGGCACTATATGTGAACCGTGTTCTGCCCAAGTGCAAGTTGCATACCTGTTGCTGCATCCTGCTCCAACTTGTGCTGTTCGACTAGCACCAACACTGTACTTGCATTCATAGTGGTCCCCCACTGCATGCCAATCGATACTGGTGCCCGGTCCCCCTGACCTTCAGCAACTTGCGCTGGTGGTTTTTTCCTTCCTTCAACTAGCGCAAACACTCTACTTGCACTCGGGGTGGTTACTCTCGGCAACTTGCACTGGATATATATATATATATATATATGGATTCATAGCTGGCTACACATTCTGATCTATGTAGCTAGTATTAGTAGTTAGCTAGTTAGCGCTATCGCTTGCTTCCTGTAGCTGCTCAGGATGAGTTTGTCTAGCTGCAAGTGGCCAGTAGGAAAGACACCCACATCACTTTTTCCTTGTCTTACTACAGAGAGACAGTAGCTCATCATTTAGAGAAAATGGTTGACTCCATATTCCTGTGAGTGTACTTTGCCTTCGGACTTTGAAATGAGAGATGGCTACTTCACCTGTGCCACCAGCGGCTATGTTGTTTTCAGAATTTGGCTCTCTCCTAAGAACCCTACACTGGATCTAACATTCCTTACAAGCAACCTCACAGATGTGTTAAGTGGTGGGAAAGGGAGTCAACAGATTACTGTAAGGGAAAGAAAATACCTCTTGTCACCAGGACCATGTGGAGTGACTGTACCAAACCTTGACTCTCCTCACTTTTTTAATGGCACACTGGACTCTGAATCATCAATGCCTCCAGCTACACACTCTACGCCAGATTTTACACTACCTCCAGGTAACATTTCCAGCAGCACTCCCCAAGTCAACTCAACAGCAGTCTCTAATACTGACAGTGCTCTGCTAATAGTTGCTCAGAACAACACTGCAATCATTATTGCATCAGCATTTGCTGCTATATGTTCTTCATCCTGGCATTGGGACTCACAGTGTACATATGTGTATTCACTAGAAAGTGAGTTTGTGCTGTGTTATATGCTCAATATGTATTGTGTAACTGACTATAGCTGAAAACCAAACTATTTTATATACATGGGAAGGTTATAAGGTAGATTGTCATCCATTCATCATTTAATATTGACTATTTGGATGGTACGTATATGTACATGTACAATTCTGTATGACTACGTAAAACTCTGCAGCCACAGAGTTTTTCAATTCACTTAGTCCGTAATGTATATATGGGAGCTTTTATGGCTCTCCTATTCTTACCCCCAATATCCCCCCCCCCCCCCCCACCCACCCACCATGCCTGGTGGGTATTGAGAGCTAAAGTGTCCGTAACCACTGCAAGCAATAAAACAAGCTGTTTCATTGATGCACGTATATACTGGCATTGCCTTCAATCATTGTTAGGAAACTGTAAACTATGCCATCTACAACGGAATAACAAATGCACGTACGTATAATTTGCAAAGTGGCAGCAAAGTTAAGCTGAATCAATTATTCAGACTCCGGAACATATGGCTATAGTTTTATATTATATTGCTAGTTCTCTGCCTTGCTGCAACTGCCCAGGACAACTATAGCCATAACCTTTGAGTTGTCAGTCATACCAGCACTTGCATCACCTTCTTCTGGCAGATTGTGGATGGCTACTACAGCTCCAACGGCTTCAGCAGCTACCATGTGTATTACCAGGGCAGCTCCTCGAGCTCTTCTTCATAATTATTATATGCTTCGAACAGTACTTCATGTGGATTTATGTGTACCAACCCTAGCTTACTAAGGTCCTCATCCTTTTATTCAGAAAGAAAGTATAATAATCATTGGTAAGTGAAACACACTCATTTGTCAACCTGATATATATATGACAACCATACCTGTAGAAATAATTGTGCCACGTCGTTCTTTACAAAGCTTTAAACCCTCTCTAATGACGTTTCGCCGTGTTTGAATCGAACGAAATGTGGTCATAAACATGTGTTAATAGAGTGATACTAATAAAAAGCGTAAGGAACGTCTCTGCTGCGAGATACAGCTCCAATTATCACTGACGGACATTGTAAAATGGCCGCGCGCTCGACGCTTTCTGTTTGCTAGGCCCAAAACCATTCTCTTTAGATTTCGTCGTGTATCCAAAGAACGCAAAGTGTTTCTAGAAGATGTTTAAGTAATATTATTGTGGTAGGAAGCTTGCTTAACTGTTTTTTCTGCGAGGTACAGCCCTAAATACAACAGAAGTCTAGTGACCCGTAGGCCACTAATGGAGGACCAGCGAGTCATGACACATAATTATAGCCATGATTCGCTCATATAGTCATCATAGGGTAGCCTTTTAGCCAGCACACTCCTCCTCCAGGCACAAAGTAACAATTGCTCATTTAGAATGTCACATAGATCAAAAAGCAGTAGGCAAACATTTGACAGTTTGGTAGGGATGCTTTCACTGGATATGACTGGCTGCTCTGGAGACTTGAAACTCTTGCAAACCCAACGGTCTAGTGTGTCTTGATGTATCTTTCAGGCCAACAACAATACTGTACCCCCAACTATCTGATTTACTGAGCGTACATGGGAAAATTGCTAGCAAGTAGTTCGAGGTTCAGGGGCACCCTGGCGCCCCACGAGTTTTTTAACTCGAAATACTTGTTTCAGAATCTGCTCCCAACTAGCCCTTATTCTACTACTGTGCACTAGCTGCAGCTGTACTTCTTGGACAAACATAAAGTCCCTACCATGACTCTCCCCACTGTTTTAATGGCACAGAAGCTGACCCTGTGGAATAAAGATCCCAGTAGTACTGCACTAGCTAGATACCATTTAAAATACAGCAGTAGTGCTACTCAAGGCATGCAACACTGTGCTCATTGCATGCAGTTGTGGCGTCCATGTGCGGTGCAGTAGTCCTACTGATGTTCAGTGGCTGCATCATGTTCCTTGTCATGAAGATCAATAGCTGACCATTTAGCAGCTGAGCCATGGTCATGCATTACCAGCAGCCATCAATCCCCTCCCACCAGTGTGCATGGGCAGGCTCTATCCAGAGCCTTCTTTGACACTCCCAGTTCAGCCACTGACAAATGCCATTTTCATCATAGTTACGTTTAGCCTATTAGTGATGTCTATGTCATCTCTAATATTAAAAATTCTATATTGTGCTGAGGATGAGATGCAAGAAAGTGTAGCCTCAATTCTTGAAGGCATCCTTAGTGACAAAAAGTAGTTTGTTGCATTGTGTACACATGTTCACTGCTTTTAAGTTACTGTTAGAATGCGTCAAGTTGCTGAAGGTTTAGAGAACTGGACACCAGCCCTGTACGTGCATGCAGTATGTTGCATAATGCAAACCAATAACAAGTATGTCATCATTATACGCACATACCCCAGACATTTGTTTGAACGCATTCTACGTGGTGTTTCATGCATGCATGCATGACATTATGTGTATACACCAATTCAGCTGTTGTATCAAAAGCATTCACATTCAACATAAAGAACCTTCTCAAGGCAAACTAACAATGGATGTTTTGTGTATGTGTCTGTTAATATCACATGTGAATACACAGTATACAGTCAGGATTATATTTCACTTTCATTTAACTGATAAGTATAGCCAAGACATTCAATCATGTCATAAAGAGTCATTTCCTTGCGTGGGATGATAAGAAATTTGACTTCAATTGGACAACACATCAATTTGAACTGGCCATGGGTGTTTCAGCCAAGGAGACAGTAGAACTACAGTTTGACTGGTCATCAGTTCTACAATTGAAGAAAGCCTACGTGCCCGCATGAAGAGTCCAGTTCAACTTGATCTGCTGTCTACTACATACGTAGAATGGATAGACAGAAGCTACATCATGAATATTCGATATTGTGAATTCATTGACTCATCCACTCTGGATTTCTTTGTCTGCAAGCAGCTAGCAAAGTGGCTGAGTGCAATATAGGAATACACATACACATTATTCATATGCAGACCTCAACAAAGAAATAGCAATATTCATAGCAAACTGTTATAATGCCGCCACAACACAATTATTAATTATATTAAATTGTAGCTCAGTGGATGTGCATAGGAAACTTGTTGCTCAGAGTGCAATACTGCATGCCCACATGAATCAAGGCTACAAATGGTGTACATGCACACAAATGCATTTCCAGTTTAAAAATGATCTTGTGCACTTATGTCCATGTCTATCTATACAGTCACTCATTTTGGTTGGTATAAGCGTAAGTGACTTTATAGCTGGCCCACCACTCTTGGTGCAGATTGGAGCAGAATGTATAGCATCAACACAGCTTGTACAAGGCTACAATTGTGAATCTCATCATTGTACAAATCAATTGAGTTATGCATATTACATGAATGCACCATAATATTATAATGAAATATTATATTATGTATATATAAATGCAAGTACCTGTTGTACCTGTTGTACTACATGCATGTTCAATGTATGTAGTGAGCATTCACTTTCAAATGAAGATCTTTCTCATGGCATATAACAATAGCTGTTTTGTGCATTGCACATGAATGCATAATTGTCAGTAATATTTCTGTTTCATTGTATTGTTTGTGTACAGTTTCTGATAATGATAGTATGGTGGTCTGGCTATGCAAGACATTACTATCTAATTCATGTATGTATTCCAGACTTACATCATTATTCTTGTATGTCCATGTATTATTATCAACCTACAAAAATACATCAGATATATAGGCAGTGCACAGCATTACCCATGCAATGTCTGAATGGTGGTCAATAGGTAATTGAATTACATTGTTCAATGGTGCCCATGGCCAGCTCCGAGGCAGCGTTGCCTCTTCGTAGGGCAACTGAGATCTGCTGAATCATGTGGCATCAGGACAGCAAATTCCCCATGACTCAGATCAACCGCCTGCTCAGTTCAGTGAAGAATTCGCGAGCACTTGAGCCAAACACACCAGATGTCTCGACCGCCAGTGTGGCCACATGTTCTTGTATGTTAAACTTTATGTCCAGTCTGTGCAGTCATTCCTTTAGGCATGGCTGCAGCTGTACATGTAAATGTACATGTCAGTTGGCACATTAATGTGTGTAATAGCACAGTACAATAGAATGCCATATACCTCACTTTCAGCATTCCCCTTTCTCAAATTAACAATGGATCATTGTGCATGTGTCTTTCATATACATCATGCATAATAGAGAATTCAACAATCCCATTTTCAGTAACACACACACACACACACACACACACACACACACACACACACACACACACACACACACACACACACACACACACACATGTACACTACATAATGCACACCATAATTATGCACCTTGCATATGTACACATGCACATAATACCTGTATACAATTGCAGAATCAAATACATAGCTCACTAGGTGCTGTGCATTAATTTCTGTACATAGCAGCAGCTGATTTAAAACATGTCAAATATGATTGTCATATATACTTCAAAATTGGGTAGTGATAATTAGCTCAGAGCAAAATTTTTAAAATATTTTATGCAATAATACATATATATATATACAACATATTGCAACTGAATACATGTGTTGTCACAAAGGCATTTGGGTTGATTTGTACATCAGCAGAAGAACAAAAAGCACATGACAATGATGCTTTCAATGAAATTATCCATATTGCTTACCTGGTAAAAGAGAATATAGTGTTACCATGTATGTGGTATGTGATAATAAAATTATTGATAGCATCTGAAGATGCCCTCAAGAGTAGCATGAACAGAATTAAGAGTAGATGAGATATGATCCTATGGCTCCACTATGCTGTTGATTATTTAATATATATACAGCAAATAAGTAAGACTGATTGATGACAAAAGGTGATATTTTATACACAGTATGAGAGGGACCGGAAGTGGTGAAATGTGATTTGCAGTGTCACATGATCAGTGCAGTCACATGGTCTGTACATGTGTATATAAGAAGGAGTGTGGCTACATATTTTGCCATAATATTTGCAGCTGATAAAGGCATCTAGTGGTGCACCTCAGAAGAATATCAAGTAATGTAAGAGTGTTGTTATTTGTTTGATGTAATTTACAATTTCTGCATTATTGTATACGTAAAATACATTATTGTTAGTACATTGCAATACCTTAACCAAATTGAGTAGTTCTTTCTTCTTTCACAGTTAGACTGCATTTGCATATTGTACATTGCTGTTTATAGCTAGAGAAAGCCATTTCTGTGAAGATGACAGCTCTTCACTATCTTACAACAGTACTTCTATCTGCAACATTCGCAGGTAGGAAGTCATTGTATTACATAATTATATACGTATTTCACAAAATATAATAATGTTTTAGCAGTACTTACTGACATATAATTATACTATATTACTATACATACTCTGTGATGTGTAGAGGCCATGTACTGCACACTGCATAGACTTAGTACTTCTTCTTATGATTCTACAGTTGCCCAGGAGGAAAATATCCGGAATTTCCAAGTACTTGGTCAGACAAGCACACACATCACCTTTTCCTGGGATATTGTTGATGGCTACTACAGCTCAAGCAGCATTCAAAATTTTGATTTGCTTTACCAGAGTTGGTCTGAATCTAGCTCATCAGATTCCATCAGTTACAGTTTGACAGTTCAGAATACCAACACTAATGGTGTTGTCACTTTCATGTCCAACATCTCTACTGAAAGATATTCTCATGGAGAGTACATCATGTGGATCCGCGTAACTAGACATTCACTGACACCAAGGTACACCTATTCGGGGAAACGATTTGTGAACATTGGTAAGTGAGTCACCACTTTGATGAGTCGTTAAACTCATGCACCTCATTGACAGTCATCTGGATGCATACAGATATTTACGTTTTCAATCACATGGTATAACTTTATACTTTATTGAATTTTATGATTACAGGTCCAGTGCAGGTTGTTCTTGAGTTCAAGGTGCATCTTTTGCCCTATCAAACCTGTTCAGATTTTGTAGTAAGTTGTTTTCAAAACATTGTCAATATACACAATACATGGCTAGCGAGTGCAAACTAGCTGCTATTATAGCACATCAAAGAATTGAATGCACTCATGTAAAGGTATACATTATGTTCTGCACTGAATCAGAATATGACGTATAGTCATTGGAACACATCTTACATTTGGTCTATAGGAAGCAATCACCTCAAATTCACAATTGCAAGATGCATATTATACATACTTTCACTTTGGATGGTTGCAAAGACAGCAATTTCAACCAATGATCATGATTATCTTGAAAGGATGCCGGTGTACTTTACCACATGATATTGAGATGAAAGATGGCTACTACACCTGTGCAAGTAGCTATGTAATCTACAGAGCCATACTCTCAACAAAACAATCACTAGATCTATCATCTTTGAAAGCTAACCTCACCAACTTCTTAACAGCACAGGACAGAAATGCAAGAATCACTTTGAATGGAATGGGGTACTCAGTATCACCAGGACCATGTGGAATGACAGTACCATACATCGACTCTCCTCACTGCTTTAATGAAGAAGACTCTAAGAATGCATCCACTGCACATGCTGCCATTCCCCTCACCAATATTCAAAGCAATACTGCAGTCATTGCCGTTGTGACATCCATGTGTAGTGCAGTACTCCTACTGATACTCGGTGGATGTGTTGTTATCCTTGTTAGGAGAGTGCAGAAAAAGTAAGTTATAATTTGTATGCTTTACATTCTTAATTGGATTATCGAAATTGTGTATTGCACAAGCCAAGTGAAAGCAGAAACTCAAACTGATTGTGTTAACAGCAATTTAAGGGCAAATGGCGTTTATATTATAATTATTGTTCCTGTTATTCCAGAAAGCACAAATCAACTGGGACTGCTGAAGTGAACGCAACACATGACTTGGAAATGGCATCAGAGAGTCTCGATGACAAACAGGTGCCTCATGGCGATGGCCCTATGTATGCCAACACAGAATTTTCTCTTCAGCCTAACCCCAGCTATGTATATCGAATGGTGAATTAGCTATACACATACACACATGAAGAACTATATGTGTGACCAGACAGCTTTGTGTTTGTATATAACTTGCTAGCTCAGTAGCTGTATAGGTGTTAACCAAGACATGGTGTTAACCTTGTGTTCATTACTAGCTGTTTGGGGCCCTGTGCCAACACCCTATAGTCTTTGCTCTTTGTTTGTACCACTACTTATGCACGTGGTACTTGCTGTATTGTTAGAGTTGCATAATGATGCTGAAACAGTGACAAGTGCACGTAAGACGCTCAACTGTCGCCTCCGCCCAAGAGATGCTACATACATTTAGCTAAATAAATTATATGATTGTATACAGCTATTTTGCTATAATTATACATACATTGCATATGCAAAGATAGACAGCTTACATTGACCATAGATAGAGATATGAATCACAACAATTATAAACATGCATGTTCAACTTATCATCTGTAATGTACAATACATACTCGTTCACAGAGTCAGATGGTTTCAGTTATTAACACATGTGCAGTCATGTATTTTAGCTGCAAATACATGTATGTATATTATGATGTTATTCCCAATGCACTATTACAGTACTGTAGAATTGCATGCACCGGCCATCCCGTACATCATCATCAGCTGTTTCTTCCATTATGAAGTATCAATTGAAGCAACTCAAACAACACACAACTAATAATTTGGGAGAGGCTCATTGCTACGGCATAGCTAGGACTGGGCAAATTCTTGAGCAATCACGTAGCAGAGATAAATTGAATGTAAAACGTTTTAACCACGGAGGTCTTCACCAGTTACAATACTGAAGAAAAATGAGTGATTGGCCTAATATATACAGCAACCTAGTGATGTCATAAAGGCGAGAATAATCACTGTAAACATGGTGGAATGAACTATTTGCCTACATTCCAGTCACATCCCATTTTGGGACTTCTGTAAACTGCCTTGAATCTCCCACTGACTTCCACACATTGCAGAATGAAAGTCAAGAAGGTGACAAATAGCCTTGTGATCTCAGTACCGGTCTAGACCCAATCATAGAGCTGTTCTCAGCCCTGATTGTCTCAAGGCATAAATGGGACTTGCGTTTTAAAAGGTAATTTGCCCTTGCAGTATACCAGTAAACAAGTACAGCAGCTACATTAATTCTGTCATATACACATTGTTGTAATGATGGAGCATGCAGATGAATGGTAGGAAGCATGTACTCAGCACTGACCAGCTGTGTGTTTGTGCCTGGGTGTGCATTTTTGCGAAGTTTGTGAATTATGTGCCTGTCATATTGTAATAGTCAGGTGTCTGCGTGACCCCTCCTGACTAATATTGCACAATTATTCATGTGTTAGTGACAAAAACCTTTAATAACTCATTTGTAATCATTTGTGCACATTGTGCATACCTGTTTTGTTGCAGATCCCTTGGCAATCATGTAGCTGTGTATGCTGTAACGTTACTTAAACATTTTAAAGCACATTCATGAATTAATTTTGGTTGTAAATTCTCCCAGTGTGATCCCAAAAGCATGCAACTCTAAACTGTTGCACCTGGAACAAAGTTCTGCATTCAGCTAAAGCTACAGTATAGTACCTTTATGCAGTGCAATTGTGTGTGTGTGTGTGTGTGTGTGTGTGTGTGTGTGTGTGTGTGTGTGTGTGTGTGTGTGTGTGTGTGTATCCATGTGTGTGTGTGTGTGTGTGTGTGTGTGTGTGTGTGTGTGTGTGTGTGTGTGTGTACTTGTGTATGCATGTGTGTGCATGTGTGTGTGTGTAGCCTACTCAGGGTATTCAAGTCCATGTGCATGCATGTTATTCTTCCACTGCATCTATGTGCATCTCCTCTTACTTGTGTGGAAGAACAACTACCGTATAGCGGGAAAATTTCGCGGAAGAAAATTTCGCGATTTTGTTCAAAGCCAAACATTTCGCGGTTTTAATTTCGCGATTTCCAACTTCCAAAACTTCCAAAACAACTCTTTGGCAGGCAAACTACTTAGTTGGAAACTTTCGAGCACGGAACAGTAAAATAGCACTTACATGGCTAAACCACTTCTGCGCTACGTGGCGGCCATCTTATTATGACGTTTGCATATAATTATAATGATGGGTGGAAAAAATTCGCGAAGGAAAGTTTCGCGAATTTGGTGAAATCGCGAAAATCGCGAACATTAAACCTCGCGAAATTTTCCCGCTATACGGTATTAGGTGTGCGTGGTGCTCGAGGGGAGGGGGGAATTTTTGCTGGCTCTCATGATTTAAGGTGATGCTCACCAACACATACACACACATGAACACCTACCTGTGAATTTCCCCACCTACATGTACACCAATCTCTACACCATCAGAGTTTTTCCATCCTCTGCAGGCATGTTCACTCCACTTTGTTTGGAGCACATGGCAATATATAGTGCTCTCTGTAATCCATCAGTAGGTTAACATGCCAACTGGGGCACACGCCAACTTCAAAATTCAGTATGTGGGTGTGAGTGGAATGTGTGGGGGAGTATATTATATTCATAACTGAACTGCTTAATGCATGATTAGATTGACTCATGATTGCATGATTGAAATGCATAGATTTATTATGTGCAATCCTGGTGCACAAAATATACAAGCCTTAAAAGTTGACTGGCCCATGAGTAATTTGCATTCCATAAAAAGAATAGAAACAAGGGTGTGTAAAAATGTTTCCTCCAAACACAAGGGCAGATGTAGGGATGGTGCAGTGTGTACCTGCAAGGTAAAACCACCTGGCAGAAAACCGTAGGAACAAGGAGGAGGGTCAGTCCATGCAAAGAGTGGGGCCAGCCGGTCCATGCAACAAGGAGGGTCGGTCCATGCAAAACCCAGGTCATTAACATGCGCTGACTTTGAATATGTTTTCACCATCCCTACATCTGCCAACATTTTGCTGCGCTTGCGGTCTTGCTACCATCCCCTGTTTCTCCACGTGCATATTATAGTGCATTGTACATGTTAGTGTGCAATAACAAGGGTTGCCACAGGAGACTATCCTATTGCCTGCATATGCCCATTCCAGCTACATGTTCCCATGTACATATATACCACCATGCTGCATGCATCCATGTACAGCGGATTTATGCAACCTTGCAACAGTTCCCACACCATGGGCAGTCATTACCTATAGCTAGGATACGGACTGGTACTGTACACACCTATTGTATGTCACCCTATTCGTATCCTATAGCTAGGTTACGACTACCCAGGTATGGGAACTGTTGCAAGGTTGCATAAATCCGCTGTACATGGGTGTATGCATGCAGCATGGTGGTATATATGTACATGGGAACATGTAGCTGGAATGGGCATATGCAGGCAATAGGGTAGTCTCCTGTGGCAACCCTTGTTATTGCACACTCACATGTACAATTGCACTATAATATGCTGGTGGAGAAACAGGGGATGGTAGCAAGGCCGCAAGCGCAGCAAAATGTTGGCAGATGTAGGGATGGTGAAAATGTAATCAAAGTCAACGCATGTTAATGACCTGAGTTTTGCATGGACCGGCTGGCCCCACTCTTTGCATGGACCAGCCTCCTTCTTGTTCCTACGGTTTTCCGCCAGGTGGTATTACCTTGCAGGTACACACTGCACCATCCCTACTTTGTTTTTGGAGGAAACATTTTTATACACCCTTGTTATATTGTGTCAGTCAGGCCTTTCATAGTTTTAGGGTTATCCTGAATGTAGTTGAAGGTTTACAAGGAAACTGACGACATGACTAGGGAGGTATGTAGCAAGAATGTACAGAATTGGGATTGAGCAGAAAGTCAATTCAAGCTGTCCATGGCCATGTAATGCCAGCATTATTACGTTTGGCGTTTGCTTTGGTAAATGGTGCTTCGGCAAATTAACTTAAGCCCATCAACTCCAATTCTCAAAGGACTCTTGAGTACTATACCTTAAGTTATCCTGTTTATTACTAATAAAATTGACATTGCATTGCATTTACACCGTGAAACTCTTGCAACAATGGACCTCATCTCACTCATAAACTCAGTGTGTTGGTAGAATTTTTGAAACTAACAGACCAAGTGTAACAGCTATGTTATGCATGTGTATGTACAGTATGACAATGTCATGAATGTTCTTATCCATAAAGTGAGAAACACAGTGTGCGACAAATGGATTGTATATTGGTATAGCAAATTACATGTGGAGTGCACGCAGAGTGCTCATTGTGAGTGGTTAAAAGATTAAATTTTATCATTAGTAGATATGTATTGATGACCGTGTATATGCAAATGTAACTGGTGCCAGTGATTTTTTCTTGCTGGTATGATCTATGTATATAGCATATATATGTTACGTGCATACCTCTATATGCAGTGTATATATATATATATATAGACCACCAGTGCAAGTTACAGTGGCACCAGCACCATTTGCACCACCACATGTGCCAGAAAGTAAATGCGCTCAATGGCTGAAGAAAAAGACCACCAGCGCAAGTTACAGCTGGTCAGAACCTGCACCGCCACCATTGGAGTGCACGCTGCAGCAAGCAAATGTAAGCTTACCTAAGGGCATGCCATTGAATTGAGGGTGCGTGGGAAGAAATTCAATGGCATGCCCTTAGGCAAGTTACATTTGCTTGCTGCAGCGTGCACTCCAATGGTGGCGGTGCAGGTTCTGACCAGCTGTAACTTGCGCTGGTGGTCTTTTTCTTCAGCCATTGAGCGCATTTACTTTCTGGCACATGTGGTGGTGCAAATGGTGCTGGTGCCACTGTAACTTACACTGGTGGTCTTTTTCTATGACCAACTAGTGCAGATACTCTACTGGCACATGTGGTGGTGGCTACTGTAATTTGCACTGGTGGTCTTTTTCTCTATGACCAACTAGCACAGATACTTTACTGGCACAGGTGGTGGTGGCTGCGATATTGTAACTTGCACTGTGTGGTGGTGGTGGTGGTGTTTTTTCTAGAGCAATGGCACATATACTGAATGCATCCATTGTACTGGCACCATGTGGTGGTGGTGGTGGTCATTTTCATTTAGGAATGCATGTGGTGGCCGTAATATTGTAACTTGCACTGTGTGGTGGTGGTAGTAGTAGTATATAGTAGCAGCACCTGATGTGGTGGTCTGTTTTCTTGCAGCTCTAGCACATAATATTATACTGGTGTGCTCATTGCAACTTCCACTGTGGTGGTGGTGATGGCGGTTGTATTTATCTATGTGGTGGTGTAGTAGCTGGATATTGTGGCTGGATAGTTGTGAGCAAGTGTACATGTTGGTGCTGCTCTGCTCCAGCATAGCGGCAAATGCCTACAAATTGGTGTCAAAATGTGATTGTTCAAAACATCGCCTCCATTTTGTGACTAATTAAGCAATACTGCTAATGACATGAGGAAATTGGTCATCTAACTTCATCCACTTAGTATCATGACTTAGCAGGGCTGGGTTGGTAAGATATGCATTGAACCTCATTTTTCTCGGCCATTTTGCCACTAATTAAGAAATCCTGCTAATGACATGAACAGTTGCATTATCTGCCTAGGTCCATCAAGTGTCATGACTGAGCGGGCCGGGCTGGTTGAATACATCATACACATCACATATGTCGGCCATTTTGAGACTAATTAAGAAATCCCGCTAATAACATAGGAAGGTGGACCACTTGGATCTGTCCACCAAGTTTCACGTCTCATCGAGCCAAGTTGCATTCATATACAAGATACCACTATGCATCAATATAAATGCACCATACATTAAGTGTTATGCTATGCACATTTATATTAGGATTTGGCGGGCTGCTTGTAGAAGAACGAAGACCTAATTAAAAATTCTGCCTCATTTAAAAGTGTTAAAATCTCCCATACTTCAAAGGCACACCTATCACATGTTCGTGAGGGGTGCCTAACCCCCCGGGAATTATATTATATTATATTATATTATATTATATTATATTATTTACTTTAGATTAGTGGTGTATATTGTAACTTGCACTGTATATATATAGCTACTATGGTATAAACAATGCTACTGTGTCAGGTAGCATCACATGATCGACAGTACTGCATTTTGCTGCATGATGCTTGCATAATATGTGCAGGGCCCTTCTTTTGCATTCAGCAAATGTAGGATTGAAGCAGTAGCTAGCTAGCTAGCTATAGCCATGCACTATGGTGTTCACTGCGGACAGTTGCCATTTTTATAGGATACAGAAGCCTTCTTGCTGTACCTCTATTGAACTATGATTGAACAAGGCATTGAGCATACCTCCATGGAAACGTAGAACGTACTAAACAACTAACCCTAAGTGTGGTCTACTTTGGGGTATGCCCGTAACATATATAGATCATTTGTATGCGTAATCGACTTCCCAACCCACTTCCGGCCAATGTAACAAACCGCGTGAATGCTTCCTGTTCCAGCAGTCTCTCGCTGATTCAAAGTGGTGGTGGTGGTGTGCCAAAAGGAGAAGCTACGAGCCTACGAGAAACGTTAGCGCGCACTGTACTGGGACTGTTTACACAACATATTGCTGTTACATTAGCTGATTCACTAGCTTGTATAATAAGTATTAGCATTATTTATGTATACGTAATATATACCAACATATAATTATATAAGTATTAGCTACTCGAGTTTCTTTCTTTCACGGCAGACTGCACTGTGCTGAAGGATTACCTAGCTTCTTGAGTCGAGGAAACTAGTCCCGCGAACATGAAGATTCTCTTTTTCGTTTCAGTAGTACTTCTTGCGGGAACACTCGCAGGTATGAACGCAGCCACATGATGGGTTTCAGGTTGAGAGGAAGTCGTGTCGCTAGCTATATAGCTATACGTACTTGTTCATTTCATTTATAAAAAATAAATGCCTGTCTAGTTAACTATTGCTTCTTCTCTACCGTGCTGCAGCGGCGCAGGACAACTATATCCGTAACTTTGGAGTAGCCAGTCGGACCAGCACTCACATCACTTTCTCCTGGGATATTGTGGACGGCTACTACACTTCCACCTACATACAGTACTTCTATTTGTATTACCAGGGCAGGTTCTCAAGCTCTGTTTCATCTCTGTATATCACTTATAGCTCCACAAGTCATTATAGTGGCATTTTCCATTATACTACCTCTTTGGGAGCCTTTAACAGTCAGCTTCATGGAGAGTACATCATGTGGATTCGTGTGTACTGAACTTCATCACTGAACCCCAGGTACACATATTCAGACAGAAAGTATGTGAACATTGGTAAGTGATACACACTCATTCCTCTACCTTACTGTACTGCTCTGACAAGTACAACCATGCTTGTAGGAAATGTTATGTCAACAATTTTGTCTAGCAAAACCAACATACCAAAGAGGAGTAGAAGTGGGGTATGCAAGACAAAGGATTTCCGGGGCATTTCATTACTACCAGTTGCTTATAAGGCTATGCGCAGTATTGCTCAGAATAGGTTGGTGCAGGTAGTTGAAGGAAGGAAGCTGTTGGCAGAGGAGTAGTCTCGCGCACCAGCTGTTCCTATTTCTCCATGATTGCACAGTAGGGGAATAGTGGCTGGTGCGTGAGACTAGCAGAGGAGCAGGGGGGTTTAGAAAAGGAAGAGAGTGCAGAGATCAGTTTATGACTTTGGCATTACTGGGGCAGGTGAAAGCAGTGACAAAGACAGGGATGTTTATTGACCTTAAGAAGGCATATGATAGGGTGGACAGAAGGAAGTTGTGGAGGTGTTTAAAGGGAATGGGGTTAGGAGGTCGTCTCTTAGCTTTCTTAAAGGCAGTTTATGAGGATGCGAGTTGTGAAGTGACGGTGGGAGAGGGACGAAGTGAGCCTTTCAAAGTAACATGTGGGTTGAGACAGGGATGCATCCTTTCGCCACTGTAATTCTCCTTGTATATTAATTCACTGATCACTAAGCTGAAAGAGGCAGGAGTGGGGGTGAAGTGCAGGGGTCAGCTAATCTCAGTGTTATTGTATGCAGATGACCCAGTGATTCTTGCAGAGGAAGAAAATCTATGAAGCATGGGCCGGACACATTAATAGAATGGTGAAAGGAATGGTCAGTTGAAGTGATTGTGGAAAAATGTGGGGTAATGCATGTGAGAGGGAAAAGTATGAAGAGGACGGAGGAGAACTTTGATGATGGAGGTGAAGAGATTGCGGTGGTGCAAGAGTACAAGTATCTTGGATGTGTGGTTGCATGATGAGCACCTGCAAGGTACAATAATGGCAGAGGAGAGAGGAAAGGCGGGAGCATGAGCACTAAGTGACTGGCTCAGAAGGTGCAGGGCCACCATGGGGGAAGTGAGAGGAGCTACCTTTGTGAGGCTGATGGAATCTCTTGTTGAATCTGTGCTATTGTATGGGGGTGGGAAGGTGGAGTGCAACTCTGGCCAATTGAAAATGTACAGATGCGGGCGGCAAGAATCTTTTTAGGGATGGGGAGACTACACCCCTTTGGTCTCCCTGCAATTTGAGATGAACATGCTACCAATGAAATGGGTGGCAATGAAGAGAAGTATTGAGTTCTGGATGCAGGTAATGAGAATGACAGATGGCAGGCTATTGAAAGTTGTGATGCTTGAAGCCTTAGAAGTAGGGTGTAAAGTGCGGTGGGTGAAAGAGCTGCAACAAAGTTTGGTGAGGTTCGGAGGGAAGGGGTTAGATGCTGAGGCCGTGAGTGGGTTGACAATGAAAAAAGTAAAGCAGGTGCTGAAGGACATAGTATGGAGGGAAGTGAGAAAGGTATGGAGGGGAGCAGCTAGGGAGAGGCCCAAGCTGGAAGTGATTGGGAGTTTAATGCATGCTGAATGCAAGGCGCAGAGTGTGGAGATAGAGTATAAGATGCAAAGGAGGATGATGGTGAAACTACGAGGGGGAACAGCAGAATTAAGGGTAGAAACCGGCAGATAGTGTGGGTTAAGTAGGGGCGAACGACTTTGTAAGAACTGTGACAATGGTGAAGTGGAAGATGTCAAGCTATGTGCCAGTGTATATTTGTGTCAGAAGAGAGGAGAGAAATGGCAAAGCTGAAGAATGAGACAGTGGTGTTGTCACCCTCCACTGTTAAAAATAGGGAGTGATGATCACACGCAATATTGGTGCAAAATGGTTGCCACTGTGAGCACACCCATTAACAGCATGATGTTCACTCCAGCACAGCATACCATTTATGTGAACAGTTTGTAAGAGACTTAGCTGGCGCTATATGATACATTTCATTACAGACCTAGTGAACTCCTGGTGGTATTGCTTGTGGGTGGTACAAAATACCTAATGTTGAGTCTATTGAAAGCCACAACTGGGAAGAAATGGCACCAGCTGGCAGCCGAACCCAGGACAACTTATGCCCTAACACAGGGTTTCAGCAGCCTAAGCCAACCAACCAGGCTGGAACAACTAGCCTATAAGGAGAGAAAGGGCGAATGTTAGGTAGTTATCATTTATATATTCTACATTGAATATTTCTTGCTAGTATGCATGCAATTGTAATCACTTTATTTTGAATGATTATATGTATGCAGGTCAGGTTGAGATTGTCCTTGAGTTCAAGATATATCTTTGGCCCTCTCAAACCTGCTCTGACTTTGCTGTGAGTATCGTGCTTGGGATGTGTATTTGTGTCAGGTACAAGGGATTCAGTATTCCACAGAAACGAGATTGTCAAATGGTAGTGGGAGATTGCACTGTCCTTACCATACATTTCAACATCCCTTTTTCAGTAGACAGCTATGCATCTAGTCATAAGCGTATACTGATGTGGTAGAGGCCCACGCTAAGGTGTGAAAATGAATTTGAACTTTACGACCTTTCGCATAGCAGAATGGGGCAGCAGTAAGATGTTTCGACCACGAGGGTCATCATTAGTTACAAACTGTTTTGTAACTGATCATGACGAAGGCCCTTGTGGTCAAAACACCTTACTACTGCCCCATTCTGCTGTGCAAAGCTAGTAAAGTTCATGTTCATAAGCATACTGGCCATTCATATACCAGCAAATTGTGCATTGTAATATATTATGATTCTTAACGTGCTTGCATAACACAATCCAGCTGTAAAATTTGCCAGACACGGGGTGTCAAAGTACTGAGTTACTTTTACTTACTCCTATAGTTTCCATTCCTACATCTGACCCTTGTAGTTTTCACTAGAACTAATAAAAATTTCTACAAATACAGTAAGAATGTGGGGAAGTAAAGGCTGTTACATGATGGAGCATGCAAGAATGTCGTAGAAAATGTTGAGGTCATTTTCTGCCGGACTACGCACTTTCGCTGGGAAGTTGGTCCTTCATTGTATGCAACAGACACTTCCTCTTGGTAGCCTTCTTCGCTGATTTTATATAGCTCTATACAAACGGTAATATCGCTATTTTTAACCATACTGTGCACTTGCCAGAGCATGCTAATGCATTAAATAAAGGTCATCAGAGGAAGTGGACACTCTTTTGCATAAGTGTGTAAAGTGTGTTACAGGGGTGTAGGGTATATGCTTTAAACTGCAGCTGTCTCTGAATTACCAAATCCCATACAGGGAACATCAACCTCTGTCAGCACACATGTAGGCAGAGGAGTGAACTGGATCCTCCATAAGAGCTGCCAGTGTGCCTTACCATATGACTTTACAGCGGTAGACGGTTACCTCACATGTGCAAGTGGCTATGTAGTCTACAGAGCCACAATCAACTCATATCGTCCTTCTCTAGATCTGACATATTTGAAAACCAACCTCACCAACTTTCTAACTGGACAAGACAGAAATGTCCGTATCATCATTAATGGATGGGGCTATTTAGTTGAACCTGGACTTTGTGGACTAACAGTACGTTGATGCTCCCCACTGCACTAGGCCAAAATATAAATTTCATGGCCCATGAAATGCACAGGAAATATAAGATTTCCTTTACTGTACATGAGGGTCAGGAAATGTTAAATTTCCTGTACTTATTTCCTGGACCAGGACAGAGCAAATTGGATGGGTCATGAAAGTGACATTTCATGTACATGTAATTTAGCACCAAATTTCATGTACATGCAATATAAGGCCAGATTTCATGC